>JBCFYV010000100.1:58234214-58616714 GCA_039000515.1 Timema cristinae
CGGGGAGGGGGGGGGGCGTGGGTGTATCCCTGCATGAATGTGATAGACCGCAGAAAAAAACCCACTCTAAGTATACCCTAGTGAGATTTGAACCTTGTCCTCCATCACAAGCACTCAGCTGGGTTAAGATATTTCCCTCCAAGTAGACGGTGTTCTTTAGCGGAACGTTTATCCTGCCCCGTCAAACAGCGCAACTTGCCACTCGCGCCAAATTAACGTCATCCTCCACCCCCTCTCGAGGGACTTCCCCCGGAACACTCGACCAACCAACACAACACAGCTCCTAGTTATAGCGGGGATTAGAGACAATCACTTGGTTTGCTCCCGTTCAACCCGCGCTATAAAAAGTCTCCCCCTAGAGGAGAGACACGGACAGTTATTGTTCCGAGAGGTGATCTGTACCTCCGGAGAGATGGTAGGAAGAACAACTTGAATACATTCAGACAAACAGAACAGAGGTAGCCACGGCCGCACATTATTGTACTCTTTCAATACACAAAGTATATGAATATTATACATTTTCGACCTAGGGATTAAAATGGACCTTCAAGCTCTTTCAAAATAAGTGGGTCTTACGATTCTTTTGATCCTTATATCTTTCCTTTTGGCCGGCCGTTTTTCTACCGTGTTCTCTCTTCGTCGTCACGTCTGTCTGTCATGGTCTCCTGGCCCCTCTGTCTTCTCTACCTTAGGGACTAACTACAGTCCAAACGATTTGATAGAATTTTTTTTCAATCTTGACATTTAGATGCTATAAGGTCTTAACTCAAGGTAAGATAGTGATTTTTATCCTAGCCCTTAAAATTAAGGGTAGTTTAGTTTAGTCTAATTTTTGGATTTGTTTTTTTGAAAACGCTTTTAACAGTCTTTAGGTTCAAAAAAGGGTACATGGAGAGCTGCATGATAAATTGCTGTTAGAACAAGTGAATGATTTTGTTTTTCTGAGCAGAATGTTCTGTAAAAATGGAAGGATAGAAAGTGAAATTGACAGAGGAGTGAATGAATCTCGAGAGTAGTTGGATGTATGTGGACTTTGCAGAGAATGAAGGAGTATTGAAAGAGACGAAGATGGTGGTATATAAAAGTTGTTAACGCCAACATTGTTTTATGGATGTGAAGTGGGTTTGTCAGGAGAAACACAAGAGCTGAGGTGAATGAGGTTGGAATGAGATATCTAATAAATGTGTGTGGGAAAACTCGTATGGGCAGAGTCGGTAATAGATGGATGCTGAAGGGAATCCAATGGATGAATATGAAAGAACGTGTTACATTGGTTTGGACATGTTGAGAGGATGAGTGTGGATCAAGTGATGAAGTAAATATATGAAGGTAGAGTGTGTGGATCAAAAGTAAGGCGTAAGCCATATGAAACGTGGCTTAATGTTGTAGACGAATGTGTGAAAAAAAGAAACATTAACAAAAAAAAAAGTTTAGTTACAAACACGAAAAAACCTCAACATCAACCTTATTTCATGTCCCCTACGTCACCACCTTGAGTAGTTTACGGCCAGAACTTGCGTTAAACGTACAATGAAAAAAACAAAACAATAACTCGGAGCGGTGTGTAACCTCTTGACTGGGAACCTTGTCCAAATCTGCTTCCTTTGAAAGATATGAAACTTAGGAAGGGGAGTGGGGGGGGGGGGAGTAAGGTGGTCTCCTCAATATTCTGCTAACAAGAACCATACACCTCCCTTTCCCCTCCCGAGTTATCTTCGGGAGTGCTCGCAACTTTCGTTTGTGAGAAAAAACTAAGTAGTATTTCTCACCGAGTTTCATGAAATGATCTCCCCCGTTCTTCACCCCATTTACCCTTCACTGTAACATTTAATGACAGGGTTGAGGGGGGCGGAGGGGGAGGGGAGGAATAGAAGGGATTCCACTTCGAACATCTCGGAGAAAAGATAATGCCTGCTTTGGGTTTTTTCTTATAAAACCTTTATTTACATTTCAATTACATTCTGGAGAAGTCATTTTGTTAGGATAAGGAACGGCTCTACTTTATATTTACTACCATGGAAAAATATCAGGACAAGGTTTATAGGAGCGTTCGCCAGTGCCAGTGGGTCCCCGAGATACCGCGAGATTATGACGTCATGCTCTACTCAGGGCCTAGCCCCGAGATATCACGAGATTATGACGTCATGCTCTACTCAGGGCCTAGCCCCGAGATACCGCGAGATTATGACGTCATGCTCTACCCAGGGCCTAGCCCCGAGATACCGCGAGATTATGACGTCATGCTCTACCCAGGGCCTAGCCCCGAGATACCGCGAGATTATGACGTCATGCTCTACCCAGGGCCTAGCCCCGAGATACCACGAGATTATGACGTTATGCTCTACTCAGGGCCTAGCCCCGAGATACCACGGGATTATGACGTCATGCTCTACTCAGGGCCTAGCCCCGAGATACCACGGGATTATGACGTCATGCTCTACTCAGGGCCTAGCCCCGAGATACCGCGAGATTATGACGTCATGCTCTACTCAGGACCTAGCCCCGAGATATCACAAGATTTTGACACCTGTATAAAGTTGCTATCACTCTCAGTAGATCCAACCGAGATTCGAACCCTGACCTGGTTATCAGTATGCCAGTCCAACAGGAGAGTGACGCCTTAAACCGTTCAGCCACTGAAGAGGATGAAATGCTCATTATAAAACAGGACATCATTGCACTCAATCAAAAACTACAATCTTATCACGAACTAGTGATTTTTTTTATCTGTTTCTCTCATGATTCGTCAGGGATATTCTCATCTCCAGACTAATGTGGCAAGAGATGGTGAAAAGGTGAGATATAGAGGAAATGTTCCCGCACTTTCTTGGAAAGAGACTGAGAAAATATTTAATAATAAACAAAGATCTGACCGTGACTGAAGTCCTCCCTAACCCAATAAAAGGTGAGCCGGACAATACGAAAATGGCGCCTTTGTACGTCAGATCATTAGCTAGAGTAAACTCGTATTAAAATAATAAAGTATAATTTTGATAGTTTTCTCCCATTTTTTTTTCGGTTACTTAAGAGTAAAAACTAATTACAATTTAAATTATACAGCATTTAAATTTACTTAAGTAAATAAATATTTTTATTTGATGAAAGGAACCCCCTAACTTTAATTAAATAACTGTTACTTAGTTAAAACATGGCTCTAATGTTTTACAAATTATGAAACAAGACTTTTTTTTAATCAAGCCTGTAATATGTTTTAATTACTCTACAGAATTATCACGTCGAAACAATGTTTTAAGCGCGAATAAGTTATAAGGAGGTTATGTATCTTAATAACCTTTCCGTATCAAACCATCCGTAAAATCAACATTTAAAAGAATATCCGTTCATAAAATTAATGTTTCTACTAACAAAGGTTCCTCCCCCGGTTCTTTTTCCAGAGAAGAAAACTCGTCCGGAGTAGGAAGGCCTGACGTTATATTAAAATAGTTAGAACTCGTAACATTTTCAAATTAAAAGTTAATTTAGAAACACTGCCCGCATCCCTTCTCTTTCACCCCCCACCCCCACTACTCCCAAGGAGAAATTAAGGTTCTGGTAGAAAATTACTTTTTTTAAATACAAACAAATTACGTTCTCATATAAAGAAAGTACCGTTATAGTAAATATTTTCTATCTTGTGATTGTGATTTCTATTCGAGTTATATTTGTTCCCAATAAAGTGGGTCTTATAAGTCCGTCTGCCTGTCCATCTGCCTGTCCCTCTGTCCGTACCTCTGTCCATCTGTCCGTACCTCTGTCCATCTGTCCGTACCTCCGTCCCTCTGTCCGTACCTCCGTCCATCTGTCCGTACCTCTGTCCATCTGTCCGTACCTCTGTCCATCTGTCCGTACCTCCGTCCATCCGTACCTCCGTCCATCTGTCCGTACCTCTGTCCATCTGTCCGTACCTCTGTCCATCCGTACCTCCGTCCATCTGTCCGTACCTCTGTCCGTACCTCTGTCCATCTGTCCGTACCTCTGTCCGTACCTCTGTCCATCTGCCCGTACCTCTGTCCATCTGTCCGTACCTCTGTCCATCTGTCCGTACCTCTGTCCATCTGTCCGTACCTCCGTCCATCTGTCCGTACCTCCGTCCATCTGTCCGTACCTCTGTCCATCTGTCCGTACCTCCGTCCATCTGTCCGTACCTCCGTCCATCTGTCCGTACCTCCATCCATCTGTCCGTACCTCTGTCCATCTGCCCGTCCCTCCGTCCATCTGTCCGTACCTCCGTCCATCTGTCCGTACCTCCGTCCATCTGTCCGTACCTCCGTCCATCTGTCCGTACCTCCGTCCATCTGTCCGTACCTCCGTCCATCTGTCCGTACCTCCGTCCATCTGTCCGTACCTCCGTCCATCTGTCCGTACCTCCGTCCATCTGTCCGTACCTCCGTCCATCTGTCCGTACCTCTGTCCGTCTGTCCGTACCTCTGTCCGTCCGTCCGTACCTCCGTCCATCTGTCCGTACCTCTGTCCATCTGTCCGTACCTCTGTCCATCTGTCCGTACCTCTGTCCATCCGTACCTCTGTCCATCCGTACCTCCGTCCATCTGTCCGTACCTCCGTCCATCTGTCCGTACCTCTGTCCATCTGCCTGTCCCTCCGTCCATCTGTCCGTACCTCTGTCCATCTGTCCGTACCTCTGTCCATCTGTCCGTACCTCTGTCCATCTGTCCGTACCTCTGTCCATCTGTCCGTACCTCCGTCCATCTGTCCGTACCTCCGTCCATCTGTCCGTACCTCTGTCCATCTGCCTGTCCCTCCGTCCATCTGTCCGTACCTCTGTCCATCTGTCCGTACCTCTGTCCATCTGTCCGTACCTCTGTCCATCTGTCCGTACCTCTGTCCATCTGTCCGTACCTCTGTCCATCTGTCCGTACGTCTGTCCCTAGAGCTATAAAATACACTGTTTTCTGGATTTTGTTCGACGTTGATATTTACCTACATGTTTTTATATTCGTCTTACTACCCGTTCGGGCTTCAAAAGTGACAGTTGCAGATCACATGACTCGACGTATGAATACGTGACAGTATTTTTATAGACTTTTCTAGAAGCTGTCACATAGGGTTCATACTATAGAGTCCAAGTCTGGCGGAGGGTGAAATTGTTTGTTCTGTCGAGGGCCTTAAAAACACTTTCCCTTAAACTTTATAGTTTTACGCGTACAACCCGAACGGGTAGTAAGACGCGGTCCAAATAATAATAGTACTATATCATTTGACAGAGGAATTTCTTTATTTGGTAAAATATGTGTCACAAAGGAGCACTATCCATGGACCATTATGTCAGTTTAATGGATATTACATGTTGAGTTGTACAAAACATAAGTAAACCCAACTTGACAGTTGTTGTTTCTACGGTTTCTCTGTGAAACAATGTTATGTGTATAAAGTTTCACAAATAAAACGTTAAACCCACTCATGCAAAAAAAAAAAAAAACACAAATATGACAGACATGGACCAACGTATTTTTATTATTCTGTCAAGAGCAACGTCTGAATTTAAACAAACAAACATACATACCATCCTGTTTTATTTGATTCAAATATTTGTGTAAGGGCAACCAGAAAAAAACTGTCCTATTATTATTAATTATTATTATTATTACTATGTTCTGTCTTTCGACAGGTCCGTTGCCATGTCTTATCCTCCCCTTTTATATCCTGACATTTTATCTTATTTCCTTGTTCGAGGTCATTCGTCATTTGTATACGTCATTCTTCTTGTCGCCTTATCCTCTACACTTTGCCTTTTATGACGTCATTATACTATGAACTATTTATTATTTATTCTTTTAAGCTAAGGAGGTAGGTAACTCAAGTTAAGGGACATATGTTTTGCACTTTTTATAGCAACATTTTTTTTCCGTCAAGATAAAATAAAATATTGCTCCAGTAGAAACATTTGGTTTGATTTTATCCACATTTTTACATCAACAGTTCCTGAATGTCAACTTTGAGTATAGAGGCATTAAATGACTTTTTTCAGGACACACATGACAGAAATTCATCAACTGTTGATAATAACGTATGAGGAAAATTTAACCTTTATGTTTCTACTGGAGAAATATTTGATTTATTTTGGCCAAAATAAATCCAATGTTTGATCATAAAAGCTACTTAATTACTAACCTTATCTCGCGCCAACTACATCCCCACCTTAAATCTGTTCAAAGGACTAGAAAGGGCATCTCAAATTACTAAACAAGAGGAAACAGAAGGATTATATCGGGCAGATGGAATCCCAGAAAAAGAGCAGAGCAAGATCGATTCAAAAAAAAAACGACCTCTAAATGGTTTGTCCCTATTTCCCCTTTCTCCGACCCAGTGTTAAGAATAACACCCCCTCCATCACTAAAACCAAACTGCGAGCCCGTTTGTACTTTCGAACTGTCAAATACTAGTCACCCGCTCCGGTGGTCGCACGGTCTAAGACGCTACTCTCGCAGTAGACTAGACTGCCGATGACTGAGGGATCGAGGTTCGAATCTCGGTCAGGTGTACTGAGGGTGGTTTCCCATAGACGGCTTTACGCTCTCCCTCCAAGCAAATGCGGGTACACTTTCTCCATATTAAACATTCCACGTCCCTAACTAAATAGCGTGATTTGTACATGAGCGTATATATCTAAATAGGTAGTAAGACGCGGTGATCTTAAGGGGAAGGGGGGGGGGGGGGGGAAGAAAACACTTTTACAGAAATATTTTTTAAAAAATGAATAAAGATAATTATTAATAACAAAACACGCCAGTAATCTAAAAGTGTGACTACTCCAACAAATTAAATACCTCCAAGTTTCCAGAATAGTTCAGTTAGCGAGGAACTACACCTTCAAACGAACATTGTCAAAACACCAACACCAAGATAATGGCCGCCATTGTTTACATCAACATCAAGTTTTGCGGCATTCGGGGGAAGGGGAGGAGAAAGGAACTTTGTTTTGTCATGTTTACCAAGTTGGTAAAACTGACGAGGAAGATTCCTGCCAATCATAGCTCAACTGTCGGCGCTGACGGAAAAGTTTGGTGGAGAGGGGAGATTGACTGATAACAGATTAATTATTGAGGTCAGGGATGTTACCCCCCACCCCCCCAAAGTTGAAGGATTTTAATATAAGCTTTAATTAGGTATGCCAGAACTTGATTCTTCGATATCATCGATTATTTAAGGTATCAAAAGAATCAAGAATCGATATTGATACGATTTTTAGCACTTCAATTCAACATTTTGTTACACATCCTGTGGGTATATATTAATCTCAGTTTTACGGTCTTGTCACCCCTCTGAGAGAGAAAATATTGTAATCCTAAAGAACAGAGCTTGAGATTTATTTTCTTTTAAACACCGCATCTTACTAACCGTTCGGGTTTTACGCATATTATGTACTAATTATTCTAATAGGTTAGGGATGAGGAAGGTTATATTTATAGGAAGTGTACCCGAATTTGCGTGGAGGGAGAGTGGAATAACCACTCTCAGTACACCCGACCGAGATTCAAACTTCAATCTCCCCGTCATCGGCAGTCTGGAATATTGCGAGAGTAGCGACTTAGACCATGCGGTCATTGAAGCAAATAGTTGGAAATTTTAATAGATGTCTACGTTTTATGACCCCCTGGACCCGAAATTGCTGTTTTATCAATACCGTCTGTCAGTATCCGAGTCTAGACACAAAACAATTTTACCAATCGGTCAAAAATTTAATATCTCGTGTTTCCATGAGGCATTTTTGGAATTAAATATCAAAACCCTAAAATTAAGGGCAGTTTATTTATGGGCGAATGAGTAAAAAAAAAACCACATTTTCAAAATCAGCTCAAATCATAATAATAAAAATTCGTATCGCATTTTCCCCTTAATATTTATTTAAAGTTACTTTACATGAGCATAAATTTCCGATTTAGATAATATCTCCACAAGTTTTTGAGATACGAAACAGCTAATAATAGCAAAGCTGTAGTACTCTTAAATATGAACAACTTTTAATTAAAACAATATATTATAAACTCAATATGTTCTGAGTTATGTGCAAATAATCTTTTTAGATTGTATAGCTTTGTGAAATAGGAAGGTGAGAATTCACAGAAAAATGTTTCTGTAATGGTGTCTATTACTTAACCTACGCTCATTGGTGAAATGTGCTGTTCTTTCTTCCCGTTTGGTCTCTATAATGATGTATATTATTTAGTTTCACTTATTCAACGAGTATTTAGTATAATTTAGACCAAGGAGAAGTTGTTCAAAACTCCGAGAATTACCGAGGGAAGATTGATTGACTTTATATACACTTACTCACGACACCATGACATATATATTATATTACTATAAAGCCACACGGCTGACTCACTCACCGACATTTATGTTTACCCACTTACAGATGAGCTAGAAACTTTAAATTTGGCAAACTTATAACTTCTAGCCTCTAACCGACGGGAAAATTCCAAAAAGTTAAAAACAACTTTTTTTAACTCCCTAAAAAAATCAAAATGGCGGAGAAACTTCAAAGTCTGTGTGGACCTTTCTTTGGAGGTCTCTTGTGGCTAAACGGTAAGACCTATCAAAAAACTGCTCTGGAATTACATTAGTTTACATCCACTTGCAAAGAAAACTCGCTGAGGGTTTGGGGCTGGAGCCCCCAACGAGCAGAGAGAGAGTTATATTATACATGACTCTTCACACTTATGACACTTCGAAATTGCCCCCATACCCCGAACTTGAGGCCCCTGTTTCCAAGATACGACTCCTTGCGGTGACATGTCACGATCACTCGTCAGTATCGAATGGTTTGTACGATTATCCTGTTTCGAAATATAGGGCCTACATTGTTTATTTTAGTTATAAATATGTTATTTATGAGTTAGGTCCGGACTTAGGTTTGTTTCGGCATGTAATGAGGATGTTGGAGTACATGAGATAGTAGAGGAAGCAAGACTGAGATGGTATGGGCATGTAATGAGGATGTTGGAGTACATGAGATAGTAGAGGAAGCAAGACTGAGATGGTATGGGCATGTAATGAGGATGTTGGAGTACATGAGATAGTAGAGGAAGCAAGACTGAGATGGTATGGCATGTAATGAGGATGTTGGAGTACATGAGATAGTAGAGGAAGCAAGACTGAGATGGTATGGGCATGTAATGAGGATGTTGGAGTACATGAGATAGTAGAGGAAGCAAGCTGAGATGGTATGGTCATGTGATGAGGATGTTGGAGTACATGAGATAGTAGAGGAAGGAAGGGTGAGATGGTATGGACATGTAGTGAGGATGTTGGAGTACATGAGATAGTAGAGGAAGCAAGACTGAGATGGTATGGGCATGTAATGAGGATGTTGGAGTACATGAGATAGTAGAGGAAGCAAGACTGAGATGGTATGGGCATGTAATGAGGATGTTGGAGTACATGAGATAGTAGAGGAAGCAAGACTGAGATGGTATGGGCATGTAATGAGGATGTTGGAGTACATGAGATAGTAGAGGAAGCAAGACTGAGATGGTATGGGCATGTAATGAGGATGTTGGAGTACATGAGATAGTAGAGGAAGCAAGACTGAGATGGTATGGCATGTAATGAGGATGTTGGAGTACATGAGATAGTAGAGGAAGCAAGACTGAGATGGTATGGGCATGTAATGAGGATGTTGGAGTACATGAGATAGTAGAGGAAGCAAGACTGAGATGGTATGGGCATGTAATGAGGATGTTGGAGTACATGAGATAGTAGAGGAAGCAAGACTGAGATGGTATGGGCATGTAATGAGGATGTTGGAGTACATGAGATAGTAGAGGAAGCAAGACTGAGATGGTATGGTCATGTAATGAGGATGTTGGAGTACATGAGATAGTAGAGGAAGCAAGACTGAGATGGTATGGCATGTAATGAGGATGTTGGAGTACATGAGATAGTAGAGGAAGGAAGGGTGAGATGGTATGGACATGTAATGAGGATATTGGAGTACATGAGATAGTAGAGGAAGCAAGACTGAGATGGTATGGACATGTAAGGAAGATGGAGAAGGAGAGGATGCCTATTAGAATTATTGAGATGACGTATGTAGGAAAAATACCGAAAGAGAGATCAAGAAAGAGATGGGAGGAGCAGGTAACATAAAATGTGCAAGTGAGAGGAGAAGAATGGTGTAAGGATAGATGAAGATGGAGACATTTTTACTAAACTGACCCGGACACAGGATGGAAACGGCTGATTAAATCCGTGTATAATTATTGCAGTGCAATACATGCATTGATTCGATTCGCAACGATTTTCTAGTTACGAGTGGTCTGAAACTTTACATGTCTTTAGTGTGGAGCATTCTTAGAGATTTGATTTGTTTAGTAAACACGTTGATATTATGAAACATAATGTCACTAAACTTTCACCTTTAAGGCTCGCATTAAGGTTTCTTTTTTTGCTTTGAGGACTTTTGAGTAGCTATAAATTTAATCTTTTAGTGTGCTTTGATATATTTAATTTAATATTATCCTCTTTCATACAATACGATGTTAATCCAAAGGAAAAAAAACCGGCTATGTAGTCACAGTTCTGACGGTATGAATATAAATAAATTAAATATACACAATTTATGTTCTTAGTTTATTTAACCCCAGAAACAACAGCCATATCGTTACAGGTTTAAAACATCAAAGGGCACTTGCTATGGTTAAAGCTAAACTAGGACAAACAAAGATCGGTTCAAAGAAAAACACGAAAATCCACTCCACAGCCTTTATAATACAGCCTAACGTTCACCGGAAACTTTATCTGACAGATATAAAGTAACTAGATCTACCTTCATGTATTCATAGGCTAAGTAATGTGATATGCAACTAACTTTTGATAGATGTTATCAATACAGTGGAACCAGATTAATTCGAACTTCCGTAATTCGAAATCGTCTTTAATTCGAATTTTTAGCCCGGTCCCGTGAATTCTGTATTATAACAATGTTAAAAAAAATCGTGGATAATTCGAATTCTGTTTTGGTTAGTTCAAACTTTTCATAAATTAAAATGTACTGTGCAGTATTGTTTTCCTACTTCTAGTTGTGGCGCCGTGTTGTTCTATTTTTGGAAACAGGGTTAGGCAACGTTAGAATGTGGTCAGTACCATTCTTCACGCCCCCCCCCCCTCTCTCCATAGTTCTGTACTCCGTTAGTCAAGGTCAAACCTCTTGAGTGGTTACGTGCGCTGTTCTTAGTGATTCGGTCGTAGCGATATTCTTGTGACGTGCGAGTTTATTTTGTTGTTTAGTACATATTGTACAGTAGTGTTTGTGTATCGTGATGTCACGGTCCAGGCCACAGTCCTATAAATCCTTAACTTTGGCAGGAAAAGTAGCGCGGGTAAAGGAAGCGGAAATGGTAATTCCTTTTAAGAAACTTATTTAATTCAAATTTTTGGATGATTTCAATTTTTTCCTGGTCCTTTCAAGTTCGAATTATCCAGGTTTCATTGTACATATAAAATAAAAATAATGATAATATAGAAGAATGTTATCAATTTTGGCCGTGAGAAAATATGTTTTCTAAAAGGAGCACGCAGGAGCGCTAAACCGACCGAGCAGCTCCAGCTAACATTTGTGGATAGAGGGTGCCATGTGGTCAACACAACGAAACCCTCTGCTACTAATTTCAGTTTTCTAGACCGTAGCCGCTACTTCTTTATTCAAATATCTCCTTATTTGTCATCACGATACAGTTTTACACTGTTACAGACACACTTGACAAGCGCCGGGGATAGTTACGTATGCAATATTATATTTGTAATTCTAAAGTAATAATTGACATCGCAAGTATTTTCTCTTAAGGTGATTTGCCCTTGTCATATTGCGTGTAAATGCAGAGCAACGGGAACAAACCATTATTTTAAAGAATTTTTACTGTTTTGCAATTTTCTTTTCGGAAACGGTTGGTTAAAGAATAGAAGCATGTTGATTAAGTTATACCTTTTTATAAACACACCTCCTATATAGTTTTAACAGTAATGAAATATCGATAAAATCGACATATTTCAATAGAAAATTGCCGGCTTCATAACAAAAAATAAGAAAATGTAACAATTAATAAACATTGATACATTATCTTAAGAAGATGTGTTGAAAATTTTACATAAAAAATTTCACTCGTTCTCGAGAAAACTTACATTTTCAAACGTATGATTTTTCCGCAAGACCTGTCCGGTAGCTGGCACCATCTGAGGTTTCCGTAACTAATCTGTTCTTGTTAGCGCGGAAGGATACTTTGGTCGGTTGTAAAGCCACTCCACAAAATAGGTTTATATTTGAACCATCCTCGATGTCAAATAGAAGTTCAAGTATTTTTCTTAGCTGTCTAATGTTTGTAAAAAACACTGTAGTGTGGATATTTATATTACTTTTTGCATCAAAATTAATGGTGAAATGTTTTATTGCACAATTGTTGTAATATTTCGTTTTAATCTGCTAAGAGAAAAGTATTATAAAAACATGTAACTCAGTTACTTCAATTTTTTTCCATTCGAATATTAATTTATGTATAAAACAGCTCATAATGGCGGTAAATTAACATAAATTAAGTATTTTATCCATACTTATAAAATAACATGTCCTGACTGACTGACAATGAACTGATTCATCATCGCCGAGCGCAAACTATCAAGGCTACAAGTATGAAATTCGGACTGTATATTCATTTTGTTATGTAGGCACCCACTAAGAAAGGATTTTAGAAAATTCCACCCCAAAGGGGTCAAAATAGGGGATGATAATATGTATGATAATATGTATGAAAGTCCGTCATTTTGTAAGTTACATAAACAAAATTTTGTATTTCGGTTATTGACGTAAAACAAATAAATACGTGTTTCAGGAATTTTGGAAATTTTATTTATAAGGGATGAAAAAGGGGGTGAAAGTTTGTATCGGACTTGCATTATTTTTGATCCGAGGTCAAGTTATGGTCATCAACGTAACGTAATATTTTAAATTAATCTGTAAATACATATGTATATTTTCGTATTTGTATATAATCAACTTCCACGCGAGCAAAGTCGCGGGCAACAGCTATCTAGTATTATATAGAGATCTCCCCATCTGGAGGAATATCTTGGGTAAAACTCTGTGTATAAGTTATAGATGAGGAAGACACACAGACAGACGGATTTTGAAAATATATTAACATCAGTAATAGTTACTATCGGATAGTAGAAGCTACCATATTAATTGACCACACCGGATTTTGAATTGGCGTCCATCTTTGGGTGTGGCCAACATTTTTACTATGACCTAGCCCATATTAAAGTTTAATTAAATTCTACCCCCTCCCAAGTGGACCAACGGACTAAACATAGCTCTCATCTAGTCCGTAAATATCTTTGTTAGCGAAACTTACTACCTGTTCAGGCTGTACGCTTATTTAGACTTACTAATTGAGCTAATGTGCTAGGGATGAAGAAGTTGAAATCAGATTAAGTGTACCCACATTTGAATGGAGTAAAAAAAAAAGACTTATTAAATAAAACACCCTCAGCTCATCCAATCAGGATTCAAATCCCGATCTCCCAGTCATTGAAGTTTAGTCTATTGCGAGAGCGACGTCTTATACACTCGACCACAATTATTCTCCGACGCTGGATGATTTTAATCTTTAGAGAGGAACAAGACTTGTGTTCTGAAGGGGGTGTGGGGGGAGGGGGGCACTAAGCAATTTTCTAGGTGACTTGGGGCCCACTTGCCCGGAACCGGTTTGGAAAAGGGGAAGAGAGAGAGGGGGGATAAAACGACGGTGTTAGCATTTTTAATTAGACCTGACAAACTCAGGGGTCGAGCTGGCACTTATCAGCTGGTAGTGCCAGACACGGGGAGGTGTAGGGGGGGGGCGCTCTACTAAAGAGGAACTAAGTTCAGGGGTACACAAAATAAGGATAAAAACAATATTATGGTCAAATGGTCCTAAACGTCAATCTAGTAATATACAACTTGCGATGACGATAATATCGGGGTTTGATCCCGAGATCTGCACTGAGGGAGGTTTTTCCTAAATGAATTATCAATCACTCCCCCCCCCCCCTCGTTATGTTCATAAATCATACTTCAATGTTTTACCATCAATAAGTTAACTAAAATAATTTTAAGGTTAGCCCGACATGTCTTTCTTCCTATCTACCTCGCGGCCTCTCCTTGCTTCTTATAACCCCCCTCGTCTCATAGGCTCTAGCCCCCCCCCCCCATCCATCGCAAGCCGTCACTGCGGAAAATTTCACAAGAAATGTTCCTCTCTTGGTAGTAAGACGAGGACAAATTTAAGTCACACGATAGCGAGATTCCAGATGATACGCCCTTTTACATAAATATATATCAAAACCCTCTCCAAACCTTTTCATTTATTTTAAAAATAATCTTACATTTTCTATGTAGCAGGATTATAGCGGTGAAGGCGGCCCTTAATTTCCCCCCCCCCCCAACCTCCATCTTTATCAGATCCAAGTGATACTACAGCCCCAGTTCTTAGTTACAGCCTTATCCGACAGTTATAAAAGTTACTTTCATGCGTTCATACGTCAAGTCATGGGATTTTGAGCCATCACTTTAGAAATATATTATCAACAACTATAAAATAGCTCTAGTGATATTACAGTAAATTGTTATCCAATGTTTACCCTTCACCCAGTGATAGATTAACGGTCGGGGGCTGGGTGTTGTGTCTGTTCTAGATTTAAGTTGGTTTATAAGTCACGTGCTGACCTAATCAGTCGGTTCTTAAAGTGCACGATTAATA
The DNA here is from genome assembly GCA_039000515.1 of Timema cristinae. NCBI lineage: Eukaryota > Metazoa > Arthropoda > Insecta > Phasmatodea > Timematidae > Timema > Timema cristinae. Next base: position 58,248,965 of record JBCFYV010000100.1, read on the forward strand.
CTTCATATATATTTTTTAAAGAAACAATTCAGCACCGCATCTTACTACTAGTTCGGGATATTCGCTTAAGTACGAGTTAATTTAATGCGTTAAGGATGATAAGGAAGGTTGTTTATACGGAGTTGTACCCGCATTTGCTTTGAAGGGGAGAGTTGAAGACTGTTTAGGTAAAACACCCTCCTTATACCTAATTGGGATAGAATTCCCCTCATCTCTCCGTCAACGGCAGTCTAGTCTATTGCGAGTGTGACGCCTTAAAACATGTGGACACCGAATCAGATTAGAAACCGTTTAATACACACAATATATTTTATGTAAAAGTTTCCTCTAACCACTGCCCTACCAGTCTGGACAGCTCTAACCACAGTCTTACCAGTTCGGACAGCTCTAACCACAGTCCTACCAGTTCGGACAGCTCTAACTCCTGCCCTACCAGTCTGGACAGCTCTAACCACTGCCCTACCAGTTCGGACAGCTCTAACCACAGTCTTACCAGTTCGGACAGCTCTAACCACAGTCCTACCAGTTCGGACAGCTCTAACCACAGTCCTACCAATTCGGACAGCTCTAACCACAGTCCTACCAGTTCGGACAGCTCTAACTCCTGTCCTACCAGTTCGGACAGCTCTAACCACTGCCCTACCAGTCTGGACAGCTCTAACCACAGTCCTACCAGTTCGTACAGCTCTAACCACAGTCCTACCAGTTCGGACAGCTCTAACTCCTGTCCTACCAGTTCGGACAGCTCTAACTCCTGTCCTACCAGTTCGGACAGCTCTAACTCCTGTCCTACCAGTTCGGACAGCTCTAACTCCTGTCCTACCAGTTCGGACATCTCTAACTCCTGTCCTATCAGTTCGGAAAGCTCTAACTCCTGTCCTACCAGTTCGGACAGCTCTAACCACAGTCCTACCAGTTCGGACAGCTCTAACCACTGTCCTACCAGTTCGGACAGCTCTAACCACAGTCCAAGTTTGGACACCCTTATAAGGCCCCTCTAGTCCTCAGTCCCAACTCCCAGGGAGTGGATAGAAGACAAGAGCCCATTGTCCGTTCCTCAACACCCGCGCTTAGCACTTTATATTAGCGAGGTTTTATTCTCTATTCAGCACGAGGCTGTCCAGTTTCTCCCGTAGAGGTAGGCAACGTGCCAACACATGGATGTGACGTTCCACACGTGGAAAGGATGGCGAGCGCTCACTTTATATCTTTAACTAGCTAATCACAAAACGACCCGACTTTACTGTGGGTAAACGCGACGCGCTCCAAGCCAAGTTAAATATTTCAACACAATCAGCGTTGTCCGCTCGGTTGCGACGTGAAATATTTTCCGCTTTTTCTGTTATGCTCAAGAAAACCTGCTTACGAGACCGGAATTTAATTTCTAAAGTTAAAAGACACAAATCAGTTCACATGCGCTTACAGAGCGAGATACTGGAAGAGAGCTGCGTATATTGTTGTGATAAGATTTGAAATGACTCGGTAAATGTAAAGGGTGTTTGATTATTGTTCTGTTTTGATTGGTTTCTTTAAACAACAATATAATTAGAAAACATTCATTGCGACATTTTCAAGAACTTTTTATCTACTAGAAAATAAAAATGTTCTAGGCATTAATTTATAATTTGCTTTGCAAAGCATCATGGATAAACATATATCTATGCTAGCGTGTGAAAACTGATGCACTTGTCAAGAAGATTTTTTTTAGCACCCCATATTACTACCCGTTTGGGTTATATGCTTACGTACCAATTACACTAATGGATTCAGGGATTATGAAGGTTATATTTAGAAGAAATGCACTCTAATTTGCATCTAGGGAGAGTGGAGAACCATATTGAAAAAAACCGCCCTCTATAGACCTGAACAAGATTTTGAACCTCTATTTGCCGTAATTGTCAGTCTAGTCAAACACGATAGTAGCGCGTTAGACCATACGAACACCGAAGTGGGTAAGCAGATTCCTTTTTCCTATTTTGGCCGAATGTGTGAACCAAGCCTTAACCTAAGCGACCCTAGTGATATAATACTATAATTATCAAGAGAACCGCACAAACCTGTACATAAATATTATTTTATAAAATTCCTGGGTAGGAACCCAATGCCTTGGAGACTCGCGTGCATCATTTCTAACCTTCGTCCGAAGGAGCTGGTCACGCCTCTAGTGGCTGTTAACTAAACTATAATAGGACTTTCAGAGGAAGAAACATCGAATAGAGTTCAAACTATTTTTTTGTTGTTGTTTCAACATTGGTAACATTGATAACATTTTACCTTATTAATATGTATTAAATATTTGTTAACTACTGTTATCGCCGCATCTAAACATATTATTTTTAAATTGAAAAATGACACCTGGACACGGGAATCGAACCCGGAACCTTTGGCTTAGTTCAACTAACAATGCTCCAAAAACTGGACTATTCATATCCATCACAGACTCGGCATTAAAATATAAGTAACTATCAAGGGTTCGATTCCCGTGTCATTTTTCAATATAAGGTACATAACTTATTAGTATCATTATTTTAAATGAGTTGAAGATACCGCTGCAGATCACATGACCTGACGCATGAACACATGATGGTAGATCTAATAACTTTGCTAATTGTCATATTTTCATATGAAAAATATACCGTGACTGTAACACGGTAGATTTTCAATTTTTCCCGACCACTCGGTAATAGAAAGTATTGTGATCGTAAAAATAATCAAACACTGTATTTTTTTTTATAAATGGCGACATTTCATGACCTGAAACAGAAAAAGTGGTTTCTCGATTGTCTGTCTGTCTTTCTGATTAGAGCCGAAAGTATTTTACCGATCGGTGTCAAGCTTGGTAATTAGGTTTATCATAAGGATCACTCGAGGAATTTTTGGAATTAGATGTAGAACCCTAAAATTAAGGGTAATGGAGGGGGAAAAAAGTAAAGGAAGGGGGGGAGGGCCGATAAAATAAATTCTCTCGAAATCTGGTAAATAGATTTTAATTAAATTTTGTATCCAAGCCCTGTTTATTGTTATAAATAAAATTAACGCTCTGGTTTACCCATTAAAATTACTTTTAGGGTACGTTACATGGGCAGAAATCTCCAATTTTAATCATATTTCTAAAAATACTATAGACACGACATAAATTATCTTTGAAAAGTTAGAGTACTATTCAAAATAATAATCTTTTATTTGAGATGTATTTTTACAAAAACAACATTTTTTGAGTTATAAGCAAATATATATTTTTATGAAGATCTTTGAAAATAAATTAAGTGGTATAATCTTAGATGGACAAAGATGTTATTCTTTTCCCAACGTTTTCGTAACAGTGTATATTATTTCTTTCATGCCCTTTGGTGGAATGTGAAGCTTTATTTTTCCCGTAATGTTTCTGCAACAATGCACATTATTTCATTTCACTAATCCAACGAGTTTTTAGTAAATGTTCATATTTAAAGATAAGAAAGAGTGAGACTGGTGTACCGTGTCATTTATTTGTGAAAGTTTTTTAAAACATATAAAGTTAATTTATCAACCGATGCTACAACCTGTGGAACAACCAAAATAAACAAAACATTTCCACGAGAAATATTGGCTAGAATCCTCCGTAGGTCTGAATTCCTATGTCAAAGAGAGAAGGTTTTTCACTGACGTTGGTACGAGTGGAAGGTATGTTTGTTTTGTTTGCTCGCGGTGACGCTAGAAGGCGTTGCAAACAGCATACAGACAAGGAACAGCTCATTGTAGAGAGAGGTAACACCACTTGGAGGAATTTTACTACGTCATTGCTTACGTCATTCAGTACACAACAGTGATATTTTAATAATTATTATTATTTAGCACCGCGTCTTACTACCCGTTCGAGTTATACGCTTTAAGTACTAATTACGCGAATGGATTAGGAATTGGGAAGGTTGAATATAGAGGGAAGTGAACCCGCATTTGCGTGGGGGAGAGTGGAAAACCATTTAGGAAAAACCACCCCCAGTTCACCCGACCGAGATTAGAACCTAGATCTCCCCGTCCTCAGCAGTCGAGCAGCTCAACACGCTTAGCGCGTTAGCAAACTACGCCACCGAGGCGGATGATATTTTAATAATAAAACAGCCACAAAAATATCTATATAAAAAAATAAGTTGAGTAATTACATTAATTGGACATTGGATGATAAATAAACATCTAAAATCCACACAAAAGTTTTAAAATTTAACCTGATTTTAACAACTTTGTTTTTCTTTCATATAGCTTTGTGTTTGTAACGCGCTGGCTTGTGTACTCAGTGACGTCATAAGCTCAGCCAATCAGATGTCTTTCACCATATGGCGCTTCCTTCTACAATCCTTACATTGGAACAGCCGACCATCTTTTGCCGCACTAACACTACATAGCACGTTCTCATATATAGTAAGCTTTTAGAAAATGCAAACATATTTGTTATTGGTAAACGTTGATAACTATATTATTTCAAGGTCAGGACTTAGTATCTAAAAACGATTTAGAAAATAGCCTATACAATGACATAAAATAAACAAGAAATTACCTAAAAATATGATTGTAACATGATTATTTATTTAGTCAGTGTGCAAAAAGAAACTAAAACATTTACATGGAATGAAAAACCTCTAATAATTTAACTCTTGAATTCCATTAAATTACAATTAGAAATATGTACCTCAGAAGTAATAGCTACCCCTCCCAGCACAACCCTCTCCAGTCTAGTGACAGTCTCACCAGGAATGTGTAATACCTCCTTCAGAAGTAATAGCTACCCCCTCCCAACACAACCCTCTCCAGTCTAGTTACAGTCTCACCAGGAATGTGTAATACCTCCTTCAGAAGTAATAGCTACCCCTCCCAGCACAACCCTCTCCAGTCTAGTGACAGTCTCACCAGGAATGTGTAATACCTCCTTCAGAAGTAACAGCTACCCCCTCCCAACACAACCCTCTCCAGTCTAGTGACAGTCTCACCAGGAATGTGTAATATCTCCTTCGTAAGTAATAGCTACCCCCTCCCAACACAACCCTCTCCAGTCTAGTTGCAGTCTCACCAGGAATGTGTAATATCTCCTTCAGAAGTAATAGCTACCCCCTCCCAACACAACCCTCTCCAGTCTAGTTACAGTCTAACCAGGAATGTGAATACCTCCTTCAGAAGTAATAGCTACCCCTCCCAACACAACCCTCTCCAGTCTAGTGACAGTCTCACCAGGAATGTGTAATACCTCCTTCAGAAGTAATAGCTACCCCTCCCAGCACAACCCTCTCCAGTCTAGTTGCAGTCTCACCAGGAATGTGTAATACCTCCTTCAGAAGTAATAGCTACCCCTCCCAGCACAACCCTCTCCAGTCTAGTTGCAGTCTCACCAGGAATGTGTAATACCTCCTTCAGAAGTAATAGCTACCCCTCCCAGCACAACCCTCTCCAGTCTAGTTACAGTCTCACCAGGAATGTGTAATACCTCCTTCAGAAGTAATAGCTACCCCTCCCAGCACAACCCTCTCCAGTCTAGTGACAGTCTCACCAGGAATGTGTAATACCTCCTTCAGAAGTAATAGCTACCCCTCCCAACACAACCCTCTCCAGTCTAGTGACAGTCTCACCAGGAATGTGTAATACCTCCTTCAGAAGTAATAGCTACCCCTCCCAGCACAACCCTCTCCAGTCTAGTTGCAGTCTCACCAGGAATGTGTAATACCTCCTTCAGAAGTAATAGCTACCCCCCAGCACAACCCTCTCCAGTCTAGTTGCAGTCTCACCAGGAATGTGTAATACCTCCTTCAGAAGTAATAGCTACCCCTCCCAGCACAACCCTCTCCAGTCTAGTTGCAGTCTCACCAGGAATGTGTAATACCTCCTTCAGAAGTAATAGCTACCCCTCCCAACACAACCCTCTCCAGTCTAGTGACAGTCTCACCAGGAATGTGTAATACCTCCTTCAGAAGTAATAGCTACCCCCTCCCAGCACAACCCTCTCCAGTCTAGTGACAGTCTCACCAGGAATGTGTAATACCTCCTTCAGAAGTAATAGCTACCCCCTCTCAACACAACCCTCTCCAGTCTAGTTGCAGTCTCACCAGGAATGTGTAATACCTCCTTCAGAAGTAATAGCTACCCCCTCCCAGCACAACCCTCTCCAGTCTAGTTGCAGTCTCACCAAGAATGTGTATTTTACAACCAGACAGGCAAAAAGGATACAGAGTTCTTGCCCTACATTATCTTCTCATTCAGACAACTGTGTAGAAAAAAACAACACCTTTGTTTGAGTATTTAAAAATTCACAAGAGTGAAGCTAATACAAATGATACTTCATTGTAAAAATAATTGAATGTTAATTTTGTAATCTGTTTTAGAAACATGCTAAGACAGCTTTTCTGGTCTCAAGTCCACTGTTTTATAAGTTAGAATATAGAAAAATCACATCACGATTCACTCCTGATTCGAGCTGTATTACCTACCTAAGTTAGGTGTTATCTGTGGGGTGAGACGGGCTCTTAAGACGTCTGGTTCTAGCTGTATTACCTACCTAAGTTAGGTGTTATCTGTGGGGTGAGACGGGCTCTTAAGACGTCTGGTTCTAGCTGTATTACCTACCTAAGTTAGGTGTTATCTGGGGGGTGAGACGGGCTCTTAAGACGTCTGGTTCTAGCTGTATTACCTACCTAAGTTAGGTGTTATCTGTGGGGTGAGACGAGCTCTTAAGACGTCTGGTTCTAGCTGTATTACCTACCTAAGTTAGGTGTTATCTGTGGGGTGAGACGGGCTCTTAAGACGTCTGGTTCTAGCTGTATTACCTACCTAAGTTAGGTGTTATCTGGGGGGTGAGACGGGCTCTTAAGACGTCTGGTTCTAGCTGTATTACCTACCTAAGTTAGATGTTATCTGTGGGGTGAGACGGGCTCTTAAGACGTCTGGTTCTAGCTGTATTACCTACCTAAGTTAGGTGTTATCTGTGGGGTGAGACGGGCTCTTAAGACGTCTGGTTCTAGCTGTATTACCTACCTAAGTTAGGTGTTATCTGTGGGGTGAGACGGGCTCTTAAGACGTCTGGTTCTAGCTGTATTACCTACCTAAGTTAGGTGTTATCTGTGGGGTGAGACGGGCTCTTAAGACGTCTGGTTCTAACTGTATTACCTACCTAAGCTAGGTGTTATCTGGGGGTGAGACGGGCTCTTAAGGCGTCTGGTTCTAGCTGTATTACCTACCTAAGTTAGGTGTTATCTGTGAGGTGAGACGGGCTCTTAAGACGTCTGGTTCTAGCTGTATTACCTACCTAAGTTAGGTGTTATCCGTGGGGTGAGACGGGCTCTTAAGGCGTCTGGTTCTAGCTGTATTACCTACCTAAGTTAGGTGTTATCTGTGGGGTGAGACGGGCTCTTAAGACGTCTGGTTCTAGCTGTATTACCTACCTAAGTTAGGTGTTATTTGTGGGGTGAGACGGGCTCTTAAGACGTCTGGTTCTAGCTGTATTACCTACCTAAGTTAGGTGTTATCTGTGAGGTGAGACGGGCTCTTAAGACGTCTGGTTCTAGCTGTATTATCTACCTAAGTTAGGTGTTATCTGTGGGGTGAGACGAGCTCTTAAGACGTCTAGTATTAGCTGTATTACCTACCTAAGTTAGGTGTTATTTGTGGGGTGAGACGGGCTCTTAAGACGTCTGGTTCTAGCTGTATTACCTACCTAAGTTAGGTGTTATCTGTGGGGTGAGACGGGCTCTTAAGACGTCTGGTTCTAGCTGTATTACCTACCTAAGTTAGGTGTTATCTGTGGGGTGAGACAAGCTCTTAAGACGTCTGGTTCTAGCTGTATTACCTACCTAAGTTAGGTGTTATCTGTGGGGTGAGACGGGATCTTTAACGTTATCCAAGTGAAAGGTGATCCCTAGACCACTATGTCTATGCACTAACTTATCAGAGACCAACATTTGCTATCTCCCGGGTCATACACATTATAATATGTTATATCGCTCTCGCGTGAGGTGTGTGGTTGTGGGATGAGGGGTGAAGTTAGGGAGGAATTCTAATATAGTGGGGTGACAAGGCTCTCCCTCAACCCTTCTTGGAGACAAGATAGTGCTGGGAGCATTCTTTGGGCTGGGGCGCATAATATACAGCCCGGCTTTTCACGAAATACGGAGGACGGAGGAAATGTATTATAGCCAAGTTATAAATATATAGACTGTGTGCAAGTGGATTGGAAAGTATATGTTTTATATTAATGGCAATTTAAAAAAATTAGTTTCATCCCAATGACATTATTATAGTTCTTTTTTTCACCACGACAGGTAAAAACTTAATTAAAATATAAAATATAATTAAATTAAAATATGTTAAACTAATTAATAACCTTGTGTTTGTTTTAAATAACAGTTGTTTTTTACATTAGGTTCAAATGTAACAAAAAAAACTCGTTACCATTTCAAAATTATTTTCTTATACCCTTAGTAACAATGTCGAGTAGAACAGGTTGAAAACTACTTTTGTATGCAAATGTAGGAACATTTATTGTGTAATTTACCTTCCTTCTTACCTCGTTATTGTAAAATATGCGAATACTTACTAATAGAAAAGTCAAAAAGCCCGTTTCAGTGGCCGCATGGTCTAAGAAGATACTTACGTTTTAAGACTGGGCCTGCTGAAAACGGGAAGACTGGGATTCGAATCCCGGTCAGTTCTGCTGAGGGTGTTTTTTTCCTAAATTATTTTCCACTCTACTTCAAGGCAAATGCTATTATATCACCTTTAAAACATTCCCTTACTCATGTGTATAACCTGAACAGATATAAAGACGCGGTGTTTACAAAAAAAACCTCTTAGATACCTCGATCCGCCAGATTCTTATTGCCTCGAGATAATCATTATTATTATTATTATTATTATAGCACCGCGTCTTACTACCCATTCGGATTATACGCACTTACGCTAATGTGTAATGGTAGGGTGATTGTGAGATGAAATGAAGGACCTACAGTTTAACGTGGAATCCGAACCACGTGGAGACCTGAATTCCCCACATTCACAAGATATCTTGTCAGAGGGGAAGGAAGGGTTTGGAAATCAGATAAATCTGTGCCGGACCGAGGATTGAACCCGGCCACCAGCATAGAAGTCTGACATCTTACCCCTAGACCACCAGGTCACCCCTCGAGATAATCGATAGTTGATATTAATGTCCCGCTTATTGCTAGTGTAGTTCTTAGCTGTCAATGAAAGTACTGTCAACTAATAAAAACGGCAGAATTCATAATGAGTATTAATCGTCTTTCTCATGTAAGTTTATTTGCTGTTATTTACTCTAGTTCAGTTTAAAATACTTGTGTTTTCGACAATGTTTATTATACAATTATTAAATTATTTATAAATGTTTTATTATTATCATCACCGCGTCTTACTACCCGTTCGGTTTATACTCACTTACGCTAATGTGTGATGGTAGGATGATTGTGAGATGAAATGAAGGACCTACAGTTTAACGTGGGATCCGAACCACGGTGGAGGCCTGGCATTCCCCACATTCACAAGTTGTGATTAACACACGTCTTGTCAGAGGTGAAGGAAGGGTTTGGCAATCGGATAAAACTGTGCCGGGACCGAGGATTGAACCCCGGACCCTCATGGCATAGAAGACCGACACCTTACCCCTATACTGCCAGGTCACCCGATGTTTTATTCATTGAGGCTTTATTTGTGGGTAAAAACCCATGCTTTCTATTTTAATTCCTAACTATTTATTAATTATGTATAATATGATTTAATTCTTGGTAAGATGGATATTTTTCTTTGCTAAAATAAAAAATTAATTATTATTATTTACACTTTTTAGTATTTTTGATATGATATAAGGTTCAATAAATATGTTTTTTATAATAAGATTAAGATTTAGATATTATTGTAATTTAATTAATGCAAGTATGAATTAAACTGGTTAGTTAGCCTTTAAAATATTGTATATAAATCACATTATAATTTGCCCATATACTAAATTAGTATATTCACCCTAATCCAGGATCGAACCGAATATTCCTAGATCTGTAATCTACACACTAAAAACATCACGCGTTGTGAAAGATCGATTAACTTCGCTTTTACCTGAGGATCAATCTGTTATGATGATGCCAATTTAACCATCCATTAATTAAGTGTGATAATTGCTGTCCCGTAATAAAGGGGTTTTGGAGGGTTAAAGCAAACATTTTATACCCTAAATGTTGTAAACACGTTTCCAAAGCCTCGTTCATACGCCAATCAGAGTGCAATCACCAGGTGGGATGACGTCACATGGCGGTATAAGTGTGTGTTTGGTAAACATATCTCTATTCTCTCTCAAATTCACATCAAAATATAAAATGAATGGTGCCACACAGAATCTCTCTTTATATCCTATAGAGATGTTTACTATAAACTAGTCACATTTGTTAAACACAATAATATACGTTGTTGCAGAAACACTCCACCAAAGATAATAAAATGAAGTTATATACTGTTACTGTTATAGAAACATCAAGAAAATATCATATTTATCCACCAAGGAACCCAATAATCACTTTTACATTTTAAAAAAAACAGAATTTAAAATATATAAATATATTTGCTCATGTCTCAGACTATTGTAAAAAAAAATATTTATTTCAAATAAAAGATTTTTTTTCATATTCTGAAAATTGAAAAATGACACCTGGACACGGGAATTGAGCCCAGGACCTTTGGATTAGTATGCCAATGCTCTAACCCCCTAGTTAACCAGGAGTAACCCTGTGCCCAGAGTAATTATTCTCTCATATTTTAAGGCAGAGTCTGTTATGGACGCGTATTTTTTAAATTTAACGAGTATGATATTTAGATGCGGCTATAACCGCTTCTTACTACCTGTTCAAGTTGTATTAATATATTATAACTACTCTAATGGGGTGGGGATGAGGATGGAAACATTCTAGATGTAATCTACCCGTATTTGCGTGGAAGGAGAGTGGAAAACCATTGAGGAAATACCACTCTCACTAGACCCTACCAGTATTCGAAATCCCGATCTCCCCGTAAGCAGCAAGCTAGTCTAACACGAGAGAGACGCCTTAGACCGTTTGACCACTGAAGCGGGTGATTATACAATTTTTTTAAATAGTCACGTGTTGATAACACTTTTTTCTAGGAATATAACATTTAAGCTATGTCCGTAAATTTATCTCAGTGGGTAGCGTGTCTGATTCCTAAGCTAAGGGTCCTGGGTTTTAATTCCCGGACTGGCCGAAAAAAATGCATCAATAGTAAAATCGTGTGTTCCCCTTTCAAAGTGATGAATTAACGGCCAGGGGACTGGGTGTTGTGTCTTTTCTATATCTAAGTTAGTTCATAAGTCATGGACTTAAAAATAATTTGATTCAGAAAGTGCACGTTAATAACACCAAATAATAATAAAAATTTGAAAATTATTACTACCACTACTTAGTTCTCTGAAATCCACCCCCTGCCACCGCGTATCAGTTCCCAGAACACCTCGTCACACGTCATGATTTCAAAAGCTGTCTTCTTCGTAAAAGGTTTTTTTTTAACAAATTTATCATTTCCCATGAAATTATATTTCATAGAACAAAATAGTGAACCAATTTATTTTATGATGAATTTAGACGCGGGTAGAAACAAATGGGACATGCTAACATTTTGTAATTTTATATGCGACGGAGCTTCAATTTTACAATAAAACCACTACCATCTCTTTTAATTTAATCGATGAAAAGTATATTCTTATTTACTATCAAAATATTCCCAGAACCTTAAAGATGAATTTCAATTTTTTTTAAAATAATTATAAAAATTATATTTAAGTAAAATAGTCCCTCCCTCCCGGACACTATTTTTTGACTAAAATCGTTAAAGCTATTTTCAAAAATTATTAAATTTTACTAAAATCAGTTACTCCCCAAAAAATTAACAAGTATGCAATTTTATTTGTCACGTAAATCATTACCCAGATATACATTTTATACAAAAAACGTTTGTAATTTTTTTTAATATTTAAATTTTTTGAAAATAACTCCTAATATATTATCCTTAATTTGAGGTCTAGACTTAAAATTAAAAAAAGATCACCCGATATATTGCCCGCCCTATGACATCTCGATATTAAATACAAACAAAATCCATAAAACCTTTTCAGAACTCTGGCCAGGGACAGACAGACAGACAGACAGACAGACACAGTAGAAAGGCAGGCATAGGGTCAGAGAGAATTGTAAAATGCTACTTTTAAGGGTTCGGATACACATTGACCATGATTTCGAGGTAAAAAATGTTCACGATATTAATACTTCCCCTTGATTTGAGAAAGTTAAAAAAGTTGTAAAAAAGTAAAACGGTATTTTATAAAATCAATGGTAATAATATATTATGTTAAAACATATTTATTTTCACCGCGTCTCCCCTACTAGTTAAAGTAAAATCAGTCATAGCTATTTATAAAATAAATAGCTCCATTTCACTGTTTTAGGTAGACCCGCTAATTAATTTACATAAAACGGACCTAAGCACAGCGAGTATATACTTATTTTTTTATTTATTGCCGCACATACTAAAGTACACCACCTATCTATATATTGAGCTAGTTCTATCCAGTCCACCTCATTACACCCTATCCCTATCTTGAGCTAGTTCTATCCAGTCCACCTCATTACACCCTATCCGAGCTAGTTCTATCCAGTCCACCTCATTACACCCTATCCCTATCCTGAGCTAGTTCTATCCAGTCCACCTCATTACAACCTATCCCTATCTTGAGCTAGTTATATCCAGTCCACCTCATTACACCTATCCCGAGCTAGTTCTATCCAGTCCACCTCATTACACCCTATCCCTATCTTGAGCTAGTTCTATCCAGTCCACCTCATTACACCCTATCCCGAGCTAGTTCTATCCAGACCACCTCATTACAACCTATCCCTATATTGAGCTAGTTATATCCAGTACCCTGAACACGATTATTCTAGAATCCCCCTTTCAATATGCATGTCTTGCCCACCGTAATCTACGAGATTTTATCATCATAGCAATGTCTTGTAATGAGTACAGGGTATGTAATTCATAATTATGTAACCTCCTCCACTACCTAATATCTTCATCTCTCTTAAAACAAACATTTTCCGGCGCCCTTTCGAAGCGCCCCCCCCCCCAACCCCCTACATTTCTTTTTATCGTGTAAGGTAAATAAATCACGTTTTAATTTTTTAATTACGAATATTCACCCGCACCAGAAGAAACATGTAAAAAGGCGTCAGTCTAATCTTGTCTGTCTGTTTTACTGCTGGCGGGGAGATCGGAATGTGGCTCTCTATTGGGTACACCCCGTCTAGGTTCTGCCTCACTCGTTCTTAGTTCATAGGCAGTACAGGTGTGTACTAAGCCGCCGTGCACGGAACTTATTATTGTTACCATTACTATTTATAGCCCCGAGTCTGCCTACTTGGTCGGATTATACACTTACGTACTAATTACTATGGTGCTTTTATTGATGAGGAAGGTTATATTTAGAGGAAATGTATCTGCATTTCCGGGGACGGAGTGCTGACAACTTTTTTTTTCTAAGACCACCCTCAGTGCACCCGACCGAGATTCGAACCTCTATCTCTCCGTCACCGGCATTCTGATCTATTGGCGAGAGCGACACCTCAGACTGCACGGTCACCGAAGAGGGTTGCGTGGGACTTGAATTAATTCACGGCTCAGGGTTGTTGATAAGGAACGCTAAACTCACTAGACAAGATAATAACCATCCTAGACTTAGCGAGTCAAAAGAAACCTCCTTATTAAAGAAAGGTCTCGATGATGTAATACAGGGTGATCCAAAAGTCACGCAACTGTTTTCCCAAGGATATTTCTCACAGAAGAACATAACAAATAAACATGTTGTTTATATGTATGGAAACACTGTAATGTTGGCCTGGTGTTGTGTGACCTTGAAACATACAATAGGTATAGCCAGCCAGTTGAGTTACAGAATTTGAAAGTGTAAAATGAATTTTTTCACGAGCAAAACGAGTATTCATTTTGGAACATTATCTCAAGGTCAACAATCATTTGTGAGTTAGTTTTCCAGGATCACACGTGACGAATAAATCAACAGTATGCCGCTTTTATGGCACAAAATATAAGTTTTTTTTTTGGATTGCGTGACTTTCGGATAATTCTGTATAAGGAATTTGACTTTAGTAAGCAGGTCTTTTTCTGGAGGGTTTATTAATTAAACTAACCGAGGGAAAATAAAATATTTGTTTTCCCAATTTATTCATGAATTTAACAGATATTGAATCTCCAAGGGTTGCGTTTATTACTAAACATTGTTTATTTAATTAATATCCGTTACGCAGACGAGTAGTTAGCGTGTGAATTGAAACATTAATAATCGATGGAACTTATAATAAGCATATTAGGATAAACAGTCCAATTTTTATAAGAAGAACAGTTTAGAAAAACCATATTGGGTGGCAGCATGGTGTAAGGCGCTACTCTCGCAGTAGACTAGACTGCCTATGAAAGAGAGATCCGAGGTTCGAATCTCGGTCAGATGTCCTGAGGGTGGTTTTTCCCAAAATAATTTTTCATTCTCTCCGCACGCAAATGCGAGTGTATTTTCTTTGAATATAACCTTTCTAATCTCCAACACCCCTAGAGTAATTAGTATATAAGCGTATAACCCGGACGGTTAGTAAGACGCAATGCTAAAAAACTTTAAAATATAAACTTTTTTCAATCAACTGTAGTAACGATTTTATTATTACTATTTTATATGTATTGTAACATCTATCAAAAGTGACAGCTGCATATAAAATTATTTGAGGTATTAATATATTAAAATTGTTTTAGTGGTTTTTGTAACTATTAAATACTATTCTTCCTACCAGAATCCCACTATAGATTGTGTTAAAGTTACATCTCTGAGCATTAAGGCGATAGAACACTCGAACAAAAACTCAAAACGCCACAAACCGAGCAGTTTTAGAAAACATTCCTGGTTATATTTGCAGTAGGCGAACAAACAGGAGAGGAGGAAAATAAAATGACAATACAATGTTTTGTGACACTCTCTTCCCCCCTAATAAGTGACAATCTTCTATTCACAAAGATCCATTCTATACTCCTATAGAAGTCACCTTTCGTCTATTCTACATTTATCTCGTAATGATTAACCAAATGTGAAATTTTGGACTTTTAAGAGTGGGAAAATTGAACTTTAGAACTATATTGTCAATCTGTATATATATATATATAAAACTATATTTACAAATTATATATATTAAAAACTATATTTACAAATTATATAGATAAAACTATATTTACAAATTATATGGATAAAACTATTTTATAAATATTTATATAATATATAATATATATATATATAACTATATTTACAAATATAACTATATTTATAAATAATATAACTATATTTATACATTAAAATATATATATATTTATACATTATATATATATATATACACAAAACTATATTTACAAGTTATTTAGGTATATATATAAATAGACATTCTTAATCATGATTTTCGATACAAATACTTAGCTTTTCAATTCCAGTAAACGAAAGCTGTTGATAGTAAATGATAATAATGCTAATTAACATGAAAGTTTCAAAAACGTACAAGTGTTTACTTGAGCCTACCCACGTTATTTTTCCACCCAGGGGTTTCGTCATAAAGTTCGCACGCGTAGTTTGTGATAAACATCTCGCGCAGGCGCATGGCGAGTGATCGGACCATCTGTTGTTTGTGTCTAGTACATATGGGGTGATTGTGTTTGGTTCAAAACAATTGAAGTGTGGATCGCGGCGCCCAACGTGAGGCTAGATTGCACGTGACACACACACACGCACACGCACACTCACACAGAAACTTAGTGAGCGATACACATATTTGTTTGGTTACATTACTCATATATGGTCAGAACTACTTCACAATAGTTCTAAGTGAAGAGTGAAGTAAGACTGTAGTAACGATAGTAACACGGAGGGAGGTCTACTGTTCACAGAACTACTAGTAAGACTGTAGTAACGATAATAACATGGAGGGAGGTCTACTGTTCACAGAACTACTAGTAAGACTGTAGTAACGATAATAACATGGAGGGAGGTCTACTGTTCACAGAACTACTAGTAAGACTGTAGTAACGATAATAACATGGAGGGAGGTCTACTGTTCACAGAACTACTAGTAAGACTGTAGTAACGATAATAACATGGAGGGAGGTCTACTGTTCACACAACTACTAGTAAGACTGTAGTAACGATAATAACATGGAGGGAGGTCTACTGTTCACAGAACTACAAGTAAGACTGTAGTAACGATAATAACACGGAGGGAGGTCTACTGTTCACAGAACTACTAGTAAGACTGTAGTAACTATAATAACATGGAGGGAGGTCTACTGTTCATAGAACTACTAGTAAGACTGTAGTAACGATAATAACATGGAGGGAGGTCTACTGTTCACAGAACTACTAGTAAGACTGTAGTAACTATAATAACATGGAGGGAGGTCTACTGTTCACAGAACTACTAGTAAGACTGTAGTAACGATAATAACATGGAGGGAGGTCTACTGTTCACAAAACTACTAGTAAGACCGTAGTAACGATAATAACATGGAGGGAGGTCTACTGTTCACAGAACTACTAGTAAGACTGTAGTAACGATAATAACATGGAGGGAGGTCTACTGTTCATAGAACTACTAGTAAGACTGTAGTAACGATAATAACATGGAGGGAGGTCTACTGTTCACAGAACTACTAGTAAGACTGTAGTAACTATAATAACATGGAGGGAGGTCTACTGTTCACAGAACTACTAGTAAGACTGTAGTAACGATAATAACATGGAGGGAGGTCTACTGTTCACAGAACTACTAGTAAGACTGTAGTAACGATAATAACATGGAGGGAGGTCTACTGTTCACAGAACTACTAGTAAGACTGTAGTAACGATAATAACACGGAGGGAGGTCTACTGTTCACAGAACTACTAGTAAGACTGTAGTAACTATAATAACATGGAGGGAGGTCTACTGTTCATAGAACTACTAGTAAGACTGTAGTAACGATATTAACATGGAGGGAGGTCTACTGTTCACAGAACTACTAGTAAGACTGTAGTAACTATAATAACATGGAGGGAGGTCTACTGTTCACAGAACTACTAGTAAGACTGTAGTAACGATAATAACATGGAGGGAGGTCTACTGTTCATAGAACTACTAGTAAGACTGTAGTAACGATAATAACATGGAGGGAGGTCTACTGTTCACAGAACTACTAGTAAGACTGTAGTCACGATAATAACATGGAGGGAGGTCTACTGTTCACAGAACTACTAGTAAGACTGTAGTAACGATAATAACATGGAGGGAGGTCTACTGTTCACAGAACTACTAGTAAGACTGTAGTAACGATAATAACATGGAGGGAGGTCTACTGTTCACAAAACTACTAGTAAGACTGTAGTAACGATAATAACATGGAGGGAGGTCTACTGTTCACAAAACTACTAGTAAGACTGTAGTAACGATTATAACATGGTGGGAGTCTACTGTTCACAGAACTACTAGTAAGACTGTAGTAACGATAATAACATGGAGGGAGGTCTACTGTTCATAGAACTACTAGTAAGACTGTAGTAACGATAATAACATGGAGGAGGTCTACTGTTCACAGAACTACTAGTAAGACTGTAGTAACTATAATAACATGGAGGGAGGTCTACTGTTCACAGAACTACTAGTAAGACTGTAGTAACGATAATAACATGGAGGGAGGTCTACTGTTCACAGAACTACTAGTAAGACTGTAGTAACGATAATAACATGGAGGGAGGTCTACTGTTCACAGAACTACTAGTAAGACTGTAGTAACGATAATAACACGGAGGGAGGTCTACTGTTCACAGAACTACTAGTAAGACTGTAGTAACTATAATAACATGGAGGGAGGTCTACTGTTCATAGAACTACTAGTAAGACTGTAGTAACTATAATAACATGGAGGGAGGTCTACTGTTCATAGAACTACTAGTAAGACTGTAGTAACGATAATAACATGGAGGGAGGTCTACTGTTCACAGAACTACTAGTAAGACTGTAGTAACTATAATAACATGGAGGGAGGTCTACTGTTCACAGAACTACTAGTAAGACTGTAGTAACGATAATAACATGGAGGGAGGTCTACTGTTCATAGAACTACTAGTAAGACTGTAGTAACGATAATAACATGGAGGGAGGTCTACTGTTCACAGAACTACTAGTAAGACTGTAGTAACGATAATAACATGGAGGGAGGTCTACTGTTCACAAAACTACTAGTAAGACTGTAGTAACGATAATAACATGGAGGGAGGTCTACTGTTCACAAAACTACTAGTAAGACTGTAGTAACGATAATAACATGGAGGGAGGTCTACTGTTCATAGAACTACTAGTAAGACTGTAGTAACGATAATAACATGGAGGGAGGTCTACTGTTCACAGAACTACCAATTTTAAACCAGTTTATACGTCGTCAAATGCACGCGCTAATATTTCTAAAAATATTTGTTCAATAAATTTTCCAGTGGGAAGTCGTGAAAACGCTAGCGCAGAAATTACTCGGAAAGTTCAACTTGATACTAAAATAAAATAAATAATTTTGCTCACCGATATTCGTATGCAAATGTATGCTGGCCATTTCCTGTCAAGTATATTTGCATATCAGAGAGATGAAAATATATCCTTGTGATACAAGGCAGTTTACGTTTAGTTTGAAACTCTCGAAAGTAGTTCTAGTTTCAACACACAATATTACGTGCAATACGAAAAGGAACAGCTCGCATGGTTGGAGATCATTTGCGCGAATATTATAAGGCGATTACATTTTTCCTTTGTAGATATTAGAGAGTTGGAACTACTTAATAACCATGATAAAATTATTATTTAAACCTTGCGGTACTGCAAGCTACTTTAATAATAATAATAATAATAATAATAATAATAATAATAATAATAATAAGTGATATAGGTGTACACTAAGCCTGATAAAATTATGGACCTTTTAATAATCCACAGGTGACCTGGCGGTCTAGGGGTAAGGTGTCGGACTTCTTTGTTGGGAGTCCGGGGTTCAATCCTCGGTCCCGGCACAAATTTATCTGATTACCAAACCCTTCCTTCACCTCTGACAAGACGTGTATTAATCACAACTTGTGAATGTGTGGAATGCCAGGCCTCCACCGTGGTTCGGATTCCACGTTAAACTGTAGGTCCTCCATTTCATCTCACAATCACCCTACCATTACACATTAGCGTAAGTGCGTACAACCCGAACGGGTAGTAAGACGCGGAGCTAATAATGATAATAATAATAATAATAATACTCTACACCCACTTCAGTGGTCGAACAGTCTAAGGCATAGCTCTCATGACTGGCCTGCTGGTGACAAGAGTGCTATGGATTCGAGTCCCAGTTGGGTCTATTGAGGTTAGTTTTTCCTAAATGGTTTCCCACTCTAATTCCGTGCAAATGTGGGGGATTAACTCTAAAATGCTATTTTATTCATCCCTACCCCGTTAGAGTAGTTATCGTTATGTGCGTATAACCTGAACAGGGAATAAGACGTGGTACTGAAAATAAAAAGTTACAAGACGTATCGTAATTATAAATGAGCAAATATAACACCAAAGCTTCATGGGACAGCCTAACATATCATTTCACCTAAAATATAACTATCGTTTGTTTGTTTCTAATGTGTGCGCTCCTAGCTCGAATTAGTAGTATATATTTATTCCTAGATTTTATTAAGGCTGTACATTTGAGTCACTTAAAAGAAGATACAAACATTTTTTCGGCCGACATTAATAACATTTTACTACATTATTATTGTTATTTTATATGTATAGATAATATCTATCAAAAGTGACAGCTGCGGATCCTATGAATTGACGTATGAATACGTGATAGCTGAACTAGTTTAATATTTTAGCACTATGTCTTACTACCCGTTCGAGTTACACGCTCATGTACTAATTACTTTGATGATTTTAGGGATTAGGAAGGTTATATTTAGAGGATGTGTGGAGAGAGAACGGAAAATCATTTTAAATTATTTTATTTTTTGCACACCCGACCAAGATTCGAACCTCGATCTCCCCGTCATCAGCAGTCTAGCCCGCTGCAAGAGTAGCGACCACTGATGTGGGATCCCCGGTTCAGATCCTATTTCCCACTGAGTCACAACATCTGGAAGAAATATTCAGGGGCTCACTACTGCAAACCTTCCAGGTCATATTTTCCCTCTTTGTCCTCCTCCTGGCTTTCTGACAACCGTATGAAGCAGTGTGTCTCATTTAGAGACAGACACGGTGCTCTCCCATAATACAGTGCGCGCGACCCCTGAGGGTAAAGAGCACTAAGGTGGTTTATATGTCATGTTCTTTTTATATGATACAATCTGAGACCTTCCTTTTTTTTTCTGCCCTGAGCAGAGGAAAATTGTTCGAGTGAGAAAGAGCTTCTACCGCATTTCGTAAAAACAAGGCCCATATTTTCCCCCTCCCCCCTGACTATGATGTTAGAAATACACGAGAGTGAAACACGTGACCTCGGAGAAATACACGAGAGTGAAACACGTGACCTCGGAGAAATACACGAGAGTGAAACACGTGACCTCGGAGAAATACACGAGAGTGAAACACGTGACCTCGGAAAAATATACGAGAGTGAAACACGTGACCTGGAAGAAATATACGAGTGAAACACGTGACCTCGGAGAAATATACGAGAGTGAAACACGTGACCTCGGAAAAATATACGAGAGTGAAACACGTGACCTCGGAAAAATATACGAGAGTGAAACACGTGACCTCGGAGAAATACACGAGAGTGTAACACGTGACCTCGGAGAAATACACGAGAGTGTAACACGTGACCTCGGAGAAATATACAAGAGTGTAACACGTGACCTCGGAGAAATATGTTTATATTAATCGGTAACTAATCTGCATGTTTAGATTAACGGTCCCAGGTTTTATTCCCCAAATGGCCGAAAAGTTTATCATTGGTGAAATGTGAATTTTACCCTTTCAAAGACTTGATTTAACGGCCGACGACCCGCTTCGGTGGCCACATGGTCTAAGGCGCTACTCTCGCAGTAGAGTAGACTGCCGATGACGGGGAAATCAAGTTAAAAAAAATTACATTCGCCCTCCACTTAAATGCGGGCACACTTACTATAAATATAATATTCCTAATTCCTAAAACCAGCTCATAAGCGTATAACCCGAACGGGTAGTAAGACACGGTGCTAAAAAAAAAGCTGGGGCCGGGTGTTGTGCCTGTTATAGATTTAAGTTAGTTTGCAAGTCTTGTTCTGATTAGTCAGCTCATTAAGTGCTCGTTTAATCCGTCAAATTAAAAAATAATGTGTATGGTGAAAACAGTCTGAAGTGTGGGTTGAATGTGTTTCTGCCCATTATGGTACACCTGAATGTCAAGGTCGCACTGTGGTCACGTGGGTTCGTGACTCGCGTGGTAGGAGAGGCTGTCCTTAGAATCATGGGGTGTGTGCGGTTGTAAAATAAACCCAACCAATGGCGTATCACTGACATCTTTCAGTAAGGGGAGTTGGTACTGAGCCACGGCACGCAACACGCAACACACGACCCAGGAACTAATGTGTTTGTTTTACTCTCTAGTAGGTTGAAGCTCACCGCTCAGGGGTACCAACATTAAATATTTGAGAAATCTAGTTATATTTTAGTAATGACGTGTAGTGGCGTGTTAACAAGGTAAGCAGAGTTAGTTTAAACTGTACCTATGAATTGTTCTCAAAAACTCAGTTGAACACTCATTGGTTAGGTATCAACGAACATGCTTTCACATGTGAGGTGTGTAGAACAGAGTCTATGTATGATTGGTCAAATGGGGACAGAGTGGGGGAGAACATATCCCAGGTACAGTTTCAACAAGCTCTGCTTACCCTGGCAACATGACACGACACTATTTTAGTTACTAGTGAGGTGGGTTTGTCTTGTCAAGCTGGTAGTCAAATTTAGGGGCCAAAAGTAGGATAATTAATCAACAATTTAAGGCAAATATCCAAGAAATGTTGATATTACCAAGTGTAGAAAATTAAACTAAACATAACATATACTTGAACAATATTATATTATTTTGGACACACCCATTTTTATCATTAATAAAAGACTTTTAAAAGACGAACCTTAAGTCACATTGTCTATCAGTCTATCTTACTCAAACTGTCTATCCTTCCTAATGTTTCACATTCTGACTATATATAACACATTTTAGCATGCAATCATATTTAAAACAGTATGTTAACACACAATAGTGATCAAATTACATCTATAATTAAAGCATGGATATATTTAAGATAATTCAGAATAAAGAAATTTTGTGAGCTTTGTTTTTACTATTTATCGACTTCTAAGATAATGATCTATTGTTATCATAAAAAAAATCGAACGTGAGATGTTGATAAATATCGACATTTCATGACCCTTTGAAACCGATAAAGGGATTTTCGCGATGCCATCTTTATCTCTGCTTAAAGCCGAAACAATCTTACCTATTGGCTTAAAACTTGGTACTTATGTTTTCCATAAGGTTTCCCCGAGGGGTTTTGGAACCATACTTCTAACCTTAAAATTAAGGGTAGTTTACTCAAGAGTAAAAAAAAAAAAAACAACTTTTTTTTCTCTAAGCCCGTTCTAAAGATTTTGATTACATTTTGAATCCAGGTATTGTTTAACATTATTATTATTATTAATTATTATTAAGCACCGCGTCTTACTACCCGTTCTGGCTAGACGCACTTACGCTAATGTGTAATGGTAGGGTGATTGTGAGATGAAATGGAGGACCTACAGTTTAACGTGGAATCCGAACCACGGTGGAGGCCTGGCATTCCCCACATTCACAAGATATCTTGTCAGAGGTGAAGGAAGGGTTTGGTAATCAGATAAATCTGTGCCGGGACCGAGGATTGAACCCCGGACCCCAGCACAGAAGTCCGACACCTTACCCCTAGACCACCAGGTCACCTAATATTTGATGTTTCAATCCTCAATTCAAATCCATTCCGCAACTATAAAGTGACCTTCAGCCACCCTTTACTGATCGTCGGACGGGGGATATTCTGAGGGGCGCTGCGTTAGGCCTAAGAAAACACACATGTTTCTTAGTACCCGCTCACATACGGGAGTTTCGATACCTTCCATGTCAATCATACACACTCGATAAACAAACAGTTTGTGGATGAGTCGGGACAGTTTGAAAACATGTGGGACAAAAAAATACGTAATAAAAATAACAAATAATTCCCTATTCATCGCTGATAGAATTACTAAAGGACACAACAACCAATAACTATTATTATTAGGGGTTGAATAACAAATTGTTTATAATTCGTGAAAACTAAATAAAAAAATAGATTAAGACCATTTATAAGTCACTTCAGGTAGATATATATGAAAGCTTAAAATTCATATATATATATATAAAATTTACTAAATATATATTTATACGTCAAGCTTTATGATCTACAGCTGTAACTTGATAGTTATTATAAATACAGACAAAAGAACAATAATAATAAGAGGGTAATTCTACCAATGTTTACAATAGTAAGGTTTGATTTGCGTACAAAACGCTTCCTACGCTAGTTGGGTTGTATGGTGGAAGCTACTAAATATTTACAACCATTAGTTAAACAGACAGATTGCATGTGCAACCAAATACTAATCTCCTCTCCTTTTAACTGTAGTGGGAGTAGAGGGGAACAAAGAAAATGTCGGTATTTTTGCAGTTTTTATATTAACTTTCTCTTTGGCCAAAACTAATAAAACATTTCTCCAGTATAAACAAAGTTAATTTCTTCAGATGGTGATATAGACCGTTCCTGAATATCTGTCAAGGGTGTCCTGGAATTTAATGACAACTTTTTTTCTCTTCATATAAAAAGTTTCTCGTCTAACGCCGCCATGACAGATATTCAACAACTGTTGATATCACCGTGGGAAGAAAATTAAACTCAATGTTTCTACTGGAGAAACATTGGATTTATTTTGGCCAAAAGTAGTTTTTTTTTATAAAAACTTTAGAAATACTTACCTTAAATCACGTTGCTTACACTCACACCTTAGTATTGTATATGCTACTAGGTTTTGCTTTTTTAACCTCACTTCATGGTGCGTTATAATAGCATGTTATTGTGTTAGAAAACCTTTTAGGAGAGTGATACTGTCCGCCATACAGGGCTGTAACACTTACAGTATCATAATATATCTCACGGCGCCTGTAAAGTCCCTGCTATGATGTGGATACTGCCCGCTCTACAGATATGTAACAAGAACAGTATCACAACCTATCTCACGGCGTTGGCAGAGACTCCTCGAAATCAAAGTATCGTATCGTCTAATTGCTCTCCTATTAATTAGGACCCGTGCGTATCGTGGATCTATTGACAAACTAAATACACGAACTCCCCCCCCTCCCCTCTATCATTGTTCCTGGGGCTTCGCAAATTGGACGTATTTTCCCCCCATCAAGAGCGAGACTCGACAATTTGCTGTTTTATTCCACGTAAACTCAAAGCACGCACGCTAACCACTCGTCGTAAACGAGTTAACTCGGCCATTAGCATCTCGCTAAAAAGTAATTCACAGAAACAGCCCACAACTATATTATCCGGGGTTTGTTAACCCTACAAAATATTGGTTACGTCAGCTTTAAAGTGCGCTTGAGCAATCACTTTTTCTTTTAGCACTGCGTATTACTACCCGTCTGGGTTATACGCTTATGTACTAATTACGATAATGGTTTTAGTTATTAGGGAGGTTACATTTGTAGACCGTGTCTCGTATTTGTGTGGAGGGAAAGTGGAAAAACACCCCTCTCAGTATACCCAACCAAGATTCGAACCTCGAACTCAGTCATCGGCAGTCTACAATACTCCGAGAGTGCACGTTAGACCACGCGGCCACCAAAGTGGAAAAGACGCCTCTCATTTTCTCAGAAAAAATGCCTATGAGTGTAATTAACATCAAAGGAAACTCCCAACTCTTGATCATATCTCCTCCGCTCTTTGAGATACGAAATATATTACCATTAAAATATTGTAGCAATTTTAAAGATATACAATCTGTATTCGAAATAGTATTCTATAAAATAAACATTTTCCAAGTTAAACGCAATTATATTCCTTCAAGTAAATGGGGAGATGATGTTCAGAACAAATGGTACGTTTTTGTAACAGTGTATATAATATTCCATGCATGATATCTGGTGAAATGCGATGTTTTCCCCCTTATTAAGTTTATATAACAATATTTGTTTCCTATCAATTATTCTACGAGTTATAAATATAATCTAAATGAAATAGTGGGAGTCTTTTAGGTGCAGCGTACTTTTTTTTTTCTCTCCTGGGTGATTTCCCAAGCCTCCTTCGTAGAAACTAAGATAAGATTCCTAGTCTAAATTTACCTTCCTCATCCTTGGCCCGTTATTATGAATGCACCGAAAGGACGGACGGACGTTAAAAAAAAGATGCGCCGAACATAAAACGATATTTATTTTGTCTCTCTCTTTCTTATTGACTTTGTGACTAGGGTGTTGCGTGAGATGGAACTCTGATAGTCTGGGGTGATAACGATCTATTCGCATCAACATTCATTAACAGGCTGGCGCGAGGGAACTATTGGCAGACGGACGGACATCAACACATTAATACCGGAGAGGTGGGGGGTAATTAATAATAGGAAACCTGTCAGTGTGGGAATGAATGAATGTCTTATAGACAGTTACCTACAGTAAATAGCGTCAGCAAGATAACAGCACATCGTGTTTACTTAAACAAAAACTAGAGGTCAACACTACATAATGACCAACAACTATTTAGTTAGTGCATTTGTTGTTTTTAGTCCTTGAAAACCACACAAATACCAAAGCGCGTTGTTGAATAAATATTGGTGTAAACAATTTGTTTAACCAACGCCATCAAATTGGTTACATTAGGTTAAGTGCAGATGAAGAAAACTTGTGCTGAAGTGTTTTTTTACTGTTTTTATTATAAAAACACTTTTTTTTTTCCAAAAAATACATAAGATGTGTCTTCAGTAGTTCTAGCCAAGTAGCATTTGATTAGCAAATTTTTAGTAAAGAGAAAAAGTTTTGTTAAAATGTACGCGATTGTTAAGTCGGGCAGTGTAGGGATGTGACTAGGGAAATTTCATTATTCTGTTAATTATTTCATGATAAGATATGAACAGTAATAAATAATTTCGTGTAACAGTAGTATATAGCAGTATACACATTTACTAATAGTAGAGCACAGTAATGCAGTAGTAAAGTATGTGCAGTACACAGTTGCAGTGTAGTACGCGTAGTAGTATTAGTATAGTATATATAGTATAGTAGCAGTAGTAGTGTTAGTGTAGTGTAGTAGTAGCAGTACGCGTAATAGCAGTATAATAGTAGTATGTAGTAGCAGCAGTATAGCGTAAATAGTAGTAGTAGCAGTAGCAGCTATACATTATTGTAGTCAGATAGCAGTAGTATAGTAGTAGTAGTAGAGTGAGTAGTAGTAGTATAGTAGTTTAGTAGTAGTATGTAGCAGTAGTAGTTAGGGTAACACCTGCTTCGTTGTCACTCTTGCACTAGACTAGAATGCCGATGACAGGAAGATCGGGGTTCAAATCTTGGTCGGTGTATCAAGGATGGTTTTTACTAAACGATTTTACACTCTCCTCCCACGCAAATATGGGTACACTTCCTATAAATATAACTTTACAAATCTCTAAAAACCATTAACGTCATTAGTACATAAGCGTATAACCCGAACGGGTAGTAAGACACGGTGATTAAAAAAACCTAAATATTAGGGTCCAGGACCCACAGATTCTCCCCCCACCCCCCTCCTTTGACTAAAATTGGAAACATTTAATTAAAGATCGTAAGATGTGTAAAACATAATAATATACATTAATGCGGAAAAATATGGAAAAATCTATCACATACTTCCAAAGAGCATAAAAAAATTAAGAGAAGAACATCTTTGTTCACCAAAGAGCATAACAAAAATTAAGAAAAGAGGAACATCTTTGTTCAACAAAAAGCATGATTTTCCTTTTACTATACCTCAATTAAAAATATATTTGTCAATAGATCAGAAACTAAAGGTTTGATAAAAAAATATTTCAAATAAAAATTCTAGTAGTACAACAACTTTCCAATGATAAGTTATTTCGTATCCCAAAGAGTTACGGAGATATTATAAAAAAATAGGAGATTTACACTGTATGTAAAATTCATGGGAAAATGAGCGTCTCCATTTTGTTTGTAATGTTAAACCGTGCCTGGATACGAATTTTAATCAAAATCGTTAAAGCGGGTTTCAAGAAGATTTATTTCTTCTTTCTTTGATCTTCAGTAAATTCCTTATTTTTAGGGTTAGATATACAGGGTGGCCCACGGGAAAGTAGCGTGACTCCTATATCCAGCAGACGCCTCACTC
Source organism: Timema cristinae (assembly GCA_039000515.1). Classification (NCBI taxonomy): domain Eukaryota; kingdom Metazoa; phylum Arthropoda; class Insecta; order Phasmatodea; family Timematidae; genus Timema; species Timema cristinae. The sequence continues at coordinate 58,276,509 of JBCFYV010000100.1, forward strand.
TGAATTGGAGGAGGACGATCCCCCTCCACCCATATTGTGACTTGAAGAATGAGCAAGTGAACTGCATGTCTAAAGCTTTATTGACTCATTCTTCATGTCACAATATGGGTGGAGGCGATTGACCTCCTCCAATTCAGAGTGAGGCGTCTGCTGGATATAGGAGGCGGAATACTTTTCCGTGGGCCAGCCTGTATAATTACAAAAACCCCTCTGGTGAACTTTATGAAAGCTCTAGATACCGAGATTTAGCTCGATCGGTTGAATAGTTTCAGCTCCAGAGAGACAGAGACAGACAGACGGTATCGCAAAAACTTTTTTTTTTTTGACTCAGTGGGTCACAAAACGTCAATATACGTCAAAATCTAGAATTAATTTTGTTTACGGATAAAATACTTTTACTATCCGAGGGGCCGTGATTAAGTTTAAAAACCATCACTAGTAGGTGTAGGTGTAGGTTTAACTATCCTACCTGATCATTAGTGTAATAAAGGATGATTAAAAGGACTAGTTAATACAAGGATAGTTTAAATGTTAACAATGGATATCTACGTTGTCTCGATCGATTAATTAAGGTACATCCATAAATTATTGTATGAACGTTTTATATTTTCTTGTGAATTAGATTTACCTGTCAACATTCTTTACAAGGACTTCGCTCACACCGGGAGTTTCACCATACAAGGGTTCACTTCTTTTTTACTATCGGGGGCTTACACCTACAAGAATGGACAATTTAATTTAAATTTAATAGAGAGGCATATAAAAAGTAACAGGGAGACCCCTTAAAAAATAAATGGTACGAAACAATTTTTCACACTTTTATCATTTAGTGTATTATAGCTTAGATCAAAAACCATTAAAAAAACATATCTTAGCCAGTTTTTCCTAAAAAAAAAAACTTATCATGTTAATAATAATACCAATTCTTCGCATGCATTTTTAAGTGAACATTTTAAACTGTCCGAAAAATCACAACTTTACTCAACATCAATATTAGTTTGAACTACTCTTAAATTAATTTATTTTAGAAAAATTTATAATACATTGATATTTATCATGTAACATTTTTCTCAGATGTATTTTTTGAACAATTTTTTTTTTAAACCAGTCAGCTATTAAATTATTTTTTTAGAAAAACCAATAGTTTAATTAAAATACACTCTTATAATTGATTATTTACTGTTTGTTTATTGTTGACGATTCACTACTAGTAATTATTTGTCACCTCCCCTCTTCGCGGGCCCAATCTATCAGGATGTGTAGCAGCCGAGGATAAGGGTGATGACTGTAAATATGACTGTGTGGGTTCCCAATTGATGCACGACTTTGGTTTTTAGTGTTTTATATTACTACTTTGCTTTATTACAAAATTGTGATGTTGATAAGAAGTTACTATAAAGATATAAAATAATTTAAAAAATACTTACTCAGGAGCTAGTAACAGAAAGAAGCATAACAAGGAATGCTTAACCAATAGCCTGACTGACACTTTAAGTGGTCCTACATGGTTATGAACCATGGTACCTTGGGAAGAGTGATAGCCCCCAAGCACACACGCTCGACTGTCCGGCGTCCTAACATATGTACCACCCAAAATGGGCAGAGTGAACCCCCTAGAATCGATGGTGAATTGTCAGCCCTGTTAACACGAAAAATAGTAATATTTATACTACAGTGTGGCCTGATTGCCCAAAGGAATGCTGACAAGACAATCTGGCCGTCAGCATTTATGTCAGATTGTTTACTAACTCATCAAAACATGTTGCTAACTCACCAGATACCAATTTTAAACCAAATCGTTAAAAGTAATTTTTAAGATATTAAAAAAAAAAATCAGTCATCAGTAAATTATCCTAAGCCCCAAAAAATCAGTAAACATTTTTATTTGACATGTCAAGCACTCCCCGAACATACATTTTAAACAAAATGGTTAGAGCCTTCCTTAATTTAAGTTGCTAAGGACAGAATAAAAAAACTCCCAAAGTTATATTCATGTAATATATGAATATAAAGTTTGAACAATTTCTTTTCTTGGGCATATAAAAGGATTTTTTTTCACCACCTCGAGGTAGAATACCCCCATTATTTCTCAATATATTAGAAAGTAAATTTAAAAAAAAAATGAAATAGCTAATAAATGAGGGTTCAAAGTTGACGTGACCAACTACCCTACTTTCTCCACCCATGTTGTGACGTGACAAACTACCCCACTTTCTCCACCCATGTTGTGACGTGACAAACTACCCTACTTTCTCCACCCCATGTTGTGACGTGACAAACTACCCTACTTTCTCCACTCCATGTTGTGACGTGACCAACTACCCTACTTTCTCACCCATGTTGTGACGTGACAAACTACCCCACTTTCTCCACCCCATGTTGTGACGTGACCAAACTACCCTACTTTCTCCACCCCATGTTGTGACGTGACAAACTACCCTACTTTCTCCACTCCATGTTGTGACGTGACCAACTACCCTACTTTCTCCACCCCATGTTGTGACGTGACAACTACCTACTTTCTCCACCCCATGTTGTGACGTGACAAACTACCCCACTTTCTCCACCCCATGTTGTGACGTGACCAACTACCCTACTTTCTCACCCATGTTGTGACGTGACAACTACCCTACTTTCTCCACCCCATGTTGTGACGTGACAAACTACCCCACTTTCTCCACCCCATGTTGTGACGTGACAAACTACCCTACTTTCTCACCCATGTTGTGACGTGACAAACTACCCACTTTCTCCACCCATGTTGTGACGAGACGGTTTTAATATTAGAAAAAATACAATTATAAAGTTAGATAATTAAATTACATCGCAAACATCCATACATGTAAGTTACAGAGCTTTATTGAAGCATTGTTTAGTAATATTAAACTCTCGTCACTTTAATGATATTTAAAAAAATATAAACAATTTAAAAACCGGATTACAGTGGTTTATTTTAAGAGTTAATTTTGTTGCTTATGATTCGCTAGTAATATTGAAGGATTAAGGTATTGTGGAGTTAATCGGGTCATTACAAATATAATAACGAGAAAGATATATTTTTAGAAAATGTACTCATATTTGCGCGGAGGGAGAGTGGGAAAATCGTGTATACAAAAAATCGTCTCAGTATACCCAACTATAATTAAAACCACAATCTTCCTGCATAATCAATAAACCAAACAAGACAATTTTGACAGCTTTTCTTTATGTTTAGTTGTTTAAGCTGTACTTTATGAACTGATTCATATCAGCACACGACTTCTAAACCAACTTAAACCTAGAATTGACACAACACCCAGCCCCCCGGCCGTTAATCCATCACTGTAAAGGGGGAAACTCACATTTAAACAATGATACATTTTTATTCCGGGCTGGAAATCGAACCAAAGGCCCTTTAACTTATTAGGCCCCCTAATGACGCCTTTGTCCGCTTGCCCACCAGTGTAGGCGTTAAAAAAAATACGTTAACACGCTCCCCCCCCCCCCTTTTCTCTTAATAATTAAATAAAAATTCACCAGTTTTTTATTTGATCAAACGTTTCATCCTCTGCCAGAAAATCTCACCACTATTTGGAATGAATGAGAGTTTTTTATTTTTTTTTGTAACAGCTCTAATCAATTTAGTGACTACAGTCCTAACCAGTGAAATACCCTCTACCCCCCAAATGGTTGGGCGGTGTAGGGGGTGGGGGATATAACACTATCTCAACCTAGAAGACGTCTAAGAGGGTTCAAATCGCATTATTTCCAGGTTCGCTTTCACGGTCAATCGCCCCTTGGCACTATGCCACGCGCCACGCCACATTCCAGACCATTTCCAATCTCCCCCCCCCCCCCCCATCCCATTCTCTCTCCCTATATGTGTGTTTGGGCGGGGGGGGGGGGGGGGGAGGAGGCGAAAGGTCCACACACAGAAAAAAAAAAAGAAAAGAGGGAACTTTCTTGTATAGGTTGGCCGGGTTCCAAGATAACCATTTCTTTGTTCACTGGAAATTATTACGTGTCCTTAAGGGAAGGTTTTAGGAACTAAAATCTTCATTTTTTAAATTTGAAAATCTTATTATTATAATATTAAATTATCAGAACCACATTTTACTATTATTATACTCTGATTTGCTACTGAACGCATTTCAATGGTATACTTCCACTAAATAATCCCTCTTTTGTTTTAAAATAACATTAGAAAATTATTATAGCTAAAAACTTTTCCCTTCATTTGATTTAGAAATGATACTTTAAACTTTGCTTCGAATTCCCACAAACGCCCGACTCTGCATTGAGAGACCCCACGTCAAGTCTGCAACGGTCAGTCGACAGTTCATCTCAGCAGCGTTAAGTGACGCTTGCTGTGAATGTTGAGTGCTTCCCGTCTATTTGCGGAGTCTGGCTTGAGTTTTGTTAAATGTAAGACAGGAAATTTAAAAGTATTAAAAACTACAAATATTCGTGTAGTGACCTACTTTGCTATGATAATGACTATACATTGTTGCGCCCATTTAAAATACTGCACTCGTGATCATGTAGGTCCTTAGCGTAGTGATATGGAAATGTTTGTTTACTTCCGGTCTCAGGTTAGAATGGACCAATAATAGTAGTTGAACTACATTACAGTTTACATAGGAAGAATCGTATGTTCTCGCTTTGATGGCCACGTGGTCTAACGCGCTACTCTCGCAATAGATTAGACCACCGATGACGGGGAGATCCGAGGTTCGAGTCTCGGTCGGGTGCACTGAGGGTGGTTATACTCTTTCCACGACAATACGAGTACACTTCCTTTAAATTTAACCTTCGCCCTTCATTTATCGTAATAAACCGAACGGGGAGCAAGAAATGGCGGCAAAATAAACAACCATTAAATATCGTAGCCTCGGTCTGAAAGGTCGCCACGTCAATCGCATTGCAGGAATTCAAACGAGAATAATTGCTCCTTAATTGGAGCTCTTCACAAAGTCTCGTTGCGCTGATTTGCGTGGAGGGAGGAGAATGGGAAGGGGTGGGGGTGTTAGATACACAAGAACAAAACTTTATAAACCTCCTCTCAACCAAAATAACAAGACCTTGTTATTATCAGCATTCCAGCGATAGGGAAATTCCGCCGCGCGCAACTAATCGATAACTTCATTATGCATGGCATAGTTTGCTCTTTAAGCTGATAGCAAGGCTTTCAAACTTCCTACGTATACATCAGAACACGTGACTTAACAAACAACACCTCATGTTAGAGGAAATGTAACAGAAAACAACGCCTTATGTTATAACAAGTGGATTGTCGTGGAGTGTTGCCAGGGTAAGCAGAGCTAGTTTAAACTGTACTTGTGAAGTGCTCTCATCACTCAGTAGAACACTCATTGGTCAGGTATTAACGAACATACATTCTCATGTGAGGTGTGTAGAACAGTCTATGTATGATTGGTCAAATGGGGACAGAGTGGGAGAGAACATATCACAGGTACAGTTTCAACAAGCTCTGCTTACCCTGGCAACACTCCACTACACTACACTGGCTAAGAGATAAAGTGAAATAGTGGAGATTTATTTTCATTCTCGATTCTATACGAAATATACTTAATTAACAACAAACTATTTGAGCAAACACTCGTTTATGAGATATTAATTAATATCAGCACCGAGTCTTACTACCCATTTTGGTTATACGCACTCACACTAATGTGTAATGTTAGGGTGATTGTGAGATGAAATGAAGGACCTACAGTTTAACGTGGAATCCGAACCACGGTGGAGACCTGGCATTCCCCACATTCACAAGTTGTGATTAATACACGTCTTGTCAGAGGTGAAGGAAGGGTTTGGCAATCAGATAAATCTGTGCCGGGACCGAGGATTGAACCCCGGACCCCAACACAGAAGACCACCAGGTCACCTAACAAAATATAATAACTTTAGCTATTTGATTCTTACTTATTTAAAACTTGAATCTTGCTGATGACGTCAGAAAATGAACGACCAGTGGTGATAAAACATGGATCTGTGGCCGGGTTTGTTTGATACTCAAACTAATATAGTCTTGTGAGGGTGAAGTCAGGGTTCGAATCCTGGTCCAGTGTATCGAGATTGTCTTTTACCTAAACTGTTTCTCACCTCCTTTTTACCTGAGTCTTACATGCCTCACATTTAAACCCATCTGTGTAGAAAAAAAACAACCACACCTAATTTTTGAACCAAGTGCTACCACCATTTCGAGTTATAGCAAATATACTATTTATGCTATGTTTTAAATATGAGTAGGGTTGAATTTAGAGGAAATATACCATAATTTTCGAGAAGAGAGTGAGAAAGATAAAGAAGAAGTAGAAACATATTTACAAGATTCTTTCAGTACGCCAGACCGGGGTTCAAACCCCGATCTCACCCGTCATAGACAGTTCCAGTCTATTGCTAGAATGAAGCGTTCAGCCATTCGAGCACCGAAGCTAGTATCAGTGCAAATAAACGCGGATAGCTTGGTGCAGATAGCTCGGTGCAGATAGCTCGGTGCAGATAGCTCGGTGTAGATAGCTCGGTGTAGATAGCTCGGTGCAGATAGCTCGGTGCAGATAGCTCGGTGCAGATAGCTCGGTGCAGATAGCTCGGTGCAGATAGCTCGGTGCAGATAGCTCGGTGCGGATAGCTCGGTGCGGATAGCTCGGTGCGGATAGATTGGTGCAGATAGCTTGGTGCAGATAGCTCGGTGCAGATAGCTTGGTGCGGATAGCTCGGTGCGGATAGCTGTGCGGTAGCGGCATAGCTCGGTGCAGATAGCTCGGTGCAATAGCTCGGTGCAGATAGCTCGGTGCAGATAGCTCGGTGCGATAGCTCGGTGCAGATAGCTCGGTGCAGATAGCTCGGTGCAGATAGCTCGGTGCAGATAGCTCGGTGCAGATAGCTCGGTGCAGATAGCTCGGTGCAGATAGCTCGGTGCAGATAGCTCGGTGCAGATAGCTCGGTGCAGATAGCTTGGTGCAGATAGCTCGGTGCGATAGCTCGGTGCGGATAGCTCGGTGCGGATAGCTTGGTGCAGATAGCTCGGTGCGGATAGCTCGGTGCGGATAGCTCGGTGCGGATAGCTCGGTGCGGATAGCTCGGTGCAGATAGCTCGGTGCAGATAGCTCGTGCGGATAGTCATGTGGATATCTCTGTGTGGATAGATTGGTGCGATAGCTCGGTGCGGATAGCTGGTGCAGATAGCTCGGTGCAGATAGCTCGGTGCAGATAGCTTGGTGCAGATAGCTTGGTGCAGATAGCTCGGTGCGGATAGCTCGGTGCGGATAGATTGGTGCAGATAGCTCGGTGCGGATAGATTGGTGCAGATAGCTCGGTGCGGATAGTTGGTGCAGATAGCTCGGTGCAGGATAGATTGGTGCGGATAGCTCGGGGCAGATAGCTTGGTGCGGATAGCTTGGGGCAGATAGCTCGGTGCGGATAGCTTGGGGCAGATAGCTCAGTGCGGATAGCTTGGTGCAGATAGCTCAGGTGCGGATACTTGGGGCAGATAACTTGGGGCAGATAGCTCGGGGCAGATAGCTTGGTGCAGATAGCTCGAGGCAGATAGCTTGGGGCAGATAGCTCGGTGCGGATAGCTTGGTGCAGATAGCTCGGTGCAGATAGCTCGGTGCAGATAGCTCGGGGCAGATAGCTTGGGGCAGATAGCTTGGGGCAGATAGCTCAGTGCGGATAGCTTGGTGCAGATAGCTCAGTGCGGATAACTTGGGGCAGATAGCTCGGGGCAGATAGCTTGGTGCAGATAGCTCAGTGCGGATAACTTGGGGCAGATAGCTTGGGGCAGATAGCTCAGTGCGGATAACTTGGGGCAGATAGCTCGGGGCAGATAGCTTGGTGCAGATAGCTCAGTGCGGATAGCTCGATGTGGATATCTCTGTGTGGATAGATTGGTGCGGATATCTCGGGGCAGATAGCTCAGTGCGGATAGCTTGGGGCAGATAGCTTGGTGCAGATAGCTCGGTGCGGATAACTTGGGGCAGATAGCTCGGGGCAGATAGCTTGGTGCAGATAGCTCGGTGCAGATAGCTTGGTGCAGATAGCTCGGTGCAGATAGCTTGGTGCAGATAGCTTGGTGCAGATAGCTTGGTGCAGATAGCTCGGTGCGGATAGATTGGTGCAGATAGCTCGGTGCGGATAGATTGGTGCAGATAGCTCGGGGCAGATAGCTCGGTGCAGATAGCTCGGGGCAGATAGCTTGGGGCAGATAGCTTGGGGCAGATAGCTCGGTGCGGATAGCTTGGTGCAGATAGCTCGGTGCGGATAACTTGGTGTAGATAGCTCAGTGCGGATAGCTCGATGTGGATATCTCTGTGTGGATAGATTGGTGCGGATATCTCGGTGCGGTACTAAAGACGAGAAGTAGAAAGTAATTATATTTGTTGTCTCGTGTGTATTAGATGTAGCGCGCGGAACTTTCCTATCTGTGAGGATACCCGTGGGGATATTTGACGGTAAAACACAGTGTTATCCTCCCCCCCACTTTCACACCCAGCCTCTGTCAAATGGGACCACCCCTTCTCCTGGCAGTTAATACAGTAGCAAGCAAGTCGACCTATTCATTAGAGCGACCAACGGCAGAGGAGAGCAATTAGACGGGCTGTAGCACATACTGACAGGGGAGGAAATTGGACCCATAAATCTTTCGACATGGGGGGGGGGGAGGTTAGAGGGTAGAGAGCGAGGGGGGGACATTGATTGGTGGGGCTAGCCTCCACCACAAGGGCGAGAGAACCATCCGACTGAAAAAAAATGAGGGCAGAGGCGCGCACACGACCGACGGGGTTTAACACGCCTGAAGGCGTTTCCGCTGCGACGGAGGATGGTGGTGTTGCATAAGTTGCAGGAACAGGGGGCGAGTAATGTCTTCCTTCTAGTCTTCTCTTTATGTGGTGCATCCCACCCACCCCCACCCCTTTCAACACCCTACCCCACCACGAACCGTTAAAATCTCGCACGTAAATGTCAAGTAGAGAAACACATTATTTGTTCTTATAGATTTTCTATACTTTCTCGTTTAGAGAAAGTATTGTAAATGTGAACATTTTCTAACCTCGAAATGAATGTTTTTAGCACCATGTCTTACTACCCATTCGGGTCATAAGCATATGCACCTATTATACTAATGTGTTAGGAATGAGTTAAGTTTGAATTTGTAGAAAGTGTATCCACATTTGCATGGAGAGAGAGTGGAAACATTTAGGAAACCACTTTCAATACACCCGACCGGGATTCAAACCCCGATCTTTCTCTCATCAGGGATCTAGTCTATTGTGAGAGTGACACCTTAAACCATGTGGCCATCGAAGAAGGCCTTAGAAAATTGATAGTTAGATATAAGCTCTTTGGTGGACAATGATGGTCCTCTTATCTCAATGTTTCTGTAACAGTTCATATTATTATCTAGTCTAAAAAATCTTACGAGCTATTGTGAAATATCTCTATATTTTTAAGATAAAAGAGAGAATGACAGGTCGGTGCACCGTACTATTTTTTTTTTTTTTGTCGAAACAGAACACTTACGTCACAATTGAGTTAATATTTCTAAACCAAAGGGAACTATTTTATCTACCAATATAGAATCGTATACAAATCATGGTTTCCATGGTGATGAGAACAAAGAATGATTGTAAAAATGAGCCACATAGCTGGAAATTACATAGAAATATAGGATTTTCGTTTGAACCTTTTAAACGAGTGTTCGTTTTTAAAAATAGGTTCAACCGATTCCTCGTGATTTAAATTAGCAAAAAGGGGCTTATCAAATTGTGAGTGTGTGTATGTACACATATATATATATATACATATATATACATACATATATATACATATATACATATATATATACATATATACATATATACAATATATATACATATATACATATATACACATATATATATACATATATATACATATATATACATATATATACACATATACATATATATACATATATATACACATATACATATATACATACATACATACATATATACATACATATATACATATATATATACATATATACACATATATAAACATATATATTAGGCACCCAAACCCAACATTTACAGCCTGTTCACGATAATCTGACTATCTTCTCCCCGTTAAAATTTACTATAAAATCATAATCATCGTTCCTCTTGCAGATAAGGTTGATTACGTCAAAAATTTGTGTATACGCTTCGGGGACCGCATGGGCTAAGGCGCCAACCCGCCCCCCCCCCCCAATATACTATAATGCCAACGAAAGGAAAATCGGGTTCCGGGTCTGATGAACCGAAGATGGTTTTTTTCTGAACTGTTTTTCCACTCTCCCTCAACGCAAATGCGTGTAAACTTAATCTAAATTCAACCTTACTCATTTCTAATTCACTATCGTAATTAAAACCTGAACAGATGGTGAAAAGCGATGTTAATAAAAACTCCAAAAACAAATGATTTTAATTATTAACACATGAATTTGTAATGTTTGTAGTAATAATTAATTGGTCACAAAAGGTCAAATTCACCAAAAGCGAACAACACCCAATTTTTTATAATTTGCGCTAACTAATATTCACTTTCAGAACTGATTATAACAGCGCACGACCAATAAACTTTTTTTAAACTATAAAAGACACAACACCCAGTTCTATTGTCGTTAATTCATCAATGCGGCCGGGGAAATGCTCATTTCACCATTCAGGCCTATTAGTTGTTTCGGTTATGCCGGGAATTGAACCCTGGACCATTAGGCGAGTAGGTAGCCACGCTGACTGAGCTAAGGCTTTCGGACATACCTATGTATTATTTTCAGACAGAACATAATCAGCCATGTTGTTATAAAATTACCCTTTCACTCATAAAACACTAAACGGATTGATATGAAATTTTGCATTGGCATAACTCTGACTTTAAATTAACTTAAAAGCTAATCAAATTTATTACTTACACCTTTCACCCCCAGACGGAACCCCCGGTGATAAGGGGTCACCTAAATTTAACAACGTACTTTCAATATTTAACTACCCATAAAAATGTTTATACATTTGCAAATCAAGAAATTAATACATATTAATTAATAATACACAACATATGTCACTTTAGTGACATGATTAAAAACTAGTAAATGAATATTCACTTTGATTTTAGTACAGTCCGACGATAAAAAGTGGCCGGATACAAAATGTATTCTTATTTTTATATTTCGTTTTGTTTCTAGCTGTAAGCAAGTTCTAGAACATGACAGAATGTAGCTCTGCTAATGATACAATAAGAGTTACGTGTTATTATGGACTTACCGAGTAATATCACTTGCCCCATTATCTACCAAGTCCAGCTCCAAGATATCGCAGAGCCCAAATGAAACATGGCGTGTTACCCAATACACTGGGCGCGCAAGTACAGCTACGTCATCATCGCTTGTCGCTGTTTGGACGACGGTGTACTATGTATATGGCTCCAGTGACTTTGTTCGCCACCAGGGGCGCGCAAGTACAGCTACGTCATCATCGCTTGTCGCTGTTTGGACGACGGTGTACTATGTATATGGCTCCAGTGACTTGGTTCGCCACCAGGGGCGCGCAAGTACAGCTACGTCATCATCGCTTGTCGCTGTTGGACGACGGTGTACTATGTATATGGCTCAGTGACTTCGTTCGCCGCCAGGGCGCGCAAGTACATCTACGTCATCATCGCTTGTCGCTGTTTGGACGACGGTGTACTATGTATATGGCTCCAGTGACTTTGTTCGCGCCAGGGGCGCGCAAGTCCAGCTACGTCATCACGCTCTGAGTTTATATCTCCTTCATGCCAATGGCACTGAAGATATTGTCTTCAATAAGTCAGGAGCACTTGTATTTTATTCACTCCCGAGTCCACTTTCTTGATTTCCCTATTAGTTCACTCCAGTTCTGACCCAACTAACATAGCCCTGTCTCACCACGAATTTCGTCTAAGAGATAACCGGGAAGACATATTTTGTTCGTCTCTACACCGACATATTTATATTTAGAAGGAAATTGTACAGCCTTCTATACAAAGTAACATTGTCTGAGGGTAATACATTAACTAAAGAAAGTGTGTAATATAATTAAGAATGTAATTTCCCCGGGCCAACTGATGTACAGGACAGGTTTTCCCTTTAATCTTTTTTTGGAACCGGGAAATTATATAAATACACAGACAGGTTCTAGAAGGCGCTCTTGGCGGGATTCTGGATTTATCAACTTGTGGGTTGAAGAGTTTTAATGTAAGCAAAACTCCATTTTTTACAAAAAGTTATAAATAGTTTGATATTTTAATTTCCTAGGCCCACCATTTTGAGTTGGAAATTTTTTTTGATAATTTTAGCATCAATATTTATGAGGGCAGCCATAGTTTTTTTAGCATCGCGTCTACTACCCGTTCGGGTTATATGCTTATGTACTAATAATTACGCTAATGGTCTTAGGGATTAAGAATGTTATATTTATGGGAAGTGTACCCGCATTTTTCATGTAGGGAGAGTTGAAAATTATTTTAAAAAAACCACCTTCAATACACCAGACCGAAGTTATAAACTATTTATCTCCACGTCATGGTCATGCAGTCTAGTCTACTACGAAAGTAGTGCGTTAAACCATGCGGCACTGAAGGGGTGAGGGCAGCCATGTTGGTTTATGATTTTGGATTTGTGGTTATATATTTCTATTTATGGAACCTTTCATTACTTATAGGAGACGAATAGTCATGTATTTTTTTTCTATAATTTCTGACAGACTATTTTGTATTTTTTTATATGTGTACCGATACCATCCATCTCAAAATAATTCTATACGCTAGTATTTTTGGAATGAAGTGTTTCAACAACAAAATTATTTGAATGATCCGATTTTTATTAAATAGTTATCTTAGTTAAAAAAAGAATGATATTGACAATGTCTGTTTACAATCAGACTATGAAACAAAACAACAACACGTGACGTAAACAGAACTTACACGCAGACAACAAAGGAATTGTTCAAACAAATATAATTGTTTGCTAAAATTGAAGAAAAGCGACAAAACTTCGTCCGGAATTAAATTTAATAATGAGATATTTATTCGCTTACCTTTTGTTTTAGCATTAAAAATACGGAGTGCTTTTTGAAAAGAAGATTTCATCTTTCAAACTGAATGTAGGTAGACCCATTTTAATCCTGCTGACGTTTATAAAATGGAGGAAGGTAGGGGGGGGGAGGGGAGGAGAAAAGAATCACTGGAGAAGATGACATAAAAGTTAAAAAAAAAAATTAACCAAAACTAAACTATCTCTGAAATACTGAGAATAGAACCCCTTCACTTAGATTGTATAACGTTTGACTACCTCGGTTATATTAGCGCGAATAAAACTTGAGGTTTTTAACAGAACTTGAACAAAGCGAGAAACTCTTTTCTTATATTTAAATAAAAGAAAATGGAATGTTTAAATAAAGTCAAATTACTTTTGTTTAAAATAATGAGATTTTTTAGTGAGAAAGGGGGATAGGGTTAGGTATTAATTTCAACCTTTCTGAACCGACTGATTTTATGGGTATATAGATTACAAATAGCTTAGTTACAGAAAATACTCAACAACCAGTAACTTAATTATTATTAGCACCGCGTCTTACTACCCGTTCGGGTTATACACACGATAATGTGTAATGGTAGGGTGATTGTGAGATGAAATGAAGGACCTACAGTTTAACGTGGAATCCGAACCACGGTGGAGGCCTAGCATTCCCCACATTCACAAGATGTATTGTCAGAGGTGAAGGAAGGGTTTGGCAATCAGATAAATCTGTGCCGGGACCGAGGATTGAACACCGGCCGCCAGCACAGAAGTCTGACACCTTACCCCTAGACCACCAGGTCACCAGCAACTTAATAATTTTGAAAGGGGAAACCCCTATTTCACCAAATGATAGATTTTTCTGCCATGCCGGGAATCGAAACCGGGACCTTTAGCTAAGTAGGCAGACGTGCTACCAACTGATATAAGGTTTCAGACTAAGTAAACATCATCATGTGTTTTAATATCGTATTAATTGATTTACATTTATTTTTAAATTATTTGGGAACACATAATATTTTGTATGTTAAGTTCACAATCAAAGAACTTAAATCAGAAGAAAACATAAAAAAAAATGGAGTTTTATCATAAAATATAATATAATGATTTAAAATAATAATTACACGATTAGTTATTTGTTGTAATCAATCAAGGTATTTGGTAGGAATATATATATTAATTGCGTGTTTTAAGAATAAATTCATCCGCACCGGTGGTCACGAGGGCTAAGACAATAGACTCATATGGTGAGATGAATCAAATAGCCAAACTGTTTTAACTTTTAAGTACGACTATTGTTCTTATTTCATCTGTGAATCTGTCCGAGAAATATATCAACTGGACGTCTTCCGTCCTTTCCTAATATCTGTTAACATTCCAAACCTTACTTTCCCCCCTCTATCTTCCCTTTATTAAGCAATTCGGGGTAGTTTTTTTCTTCCTCATCACCTCCTCATCCCTAACCCTGGCCATCCATTTCACCCTCTCCATTCTTCTCCTCAAAAATAACTTTGTTCCTTTTTTCTGAATGTCCATGTCTCGAATCCTTACGTCACTTAACTCCACACGAAACCTCTTTCTTAGAGCTCGCTAGGAATCCCCTAGCCTTCACATGCTCTTTCCCACCCTGGATATCTGCTTTAAAGGAATCCTTACAGTTCCATTCCAAGTCACCAGACTCCTAAATGTTACAACGACCTACTTGTTCTATTTTTTCCTTTTATGAAAAATATTAACATTTTTCTTCCTTCATCTCTCGCTCGTTCGTCTTACCGAGGTTTGCTTTCATACCAACTACAGAGTCAATTCTAGGAATGCATATCATATCACTATTGGCAGCACAAAGACCTACAGAGTCAATCCTAGGAATGTGCATATCATATCACTATTGGCAGCACAAAGACCTACACAGTCAATTCTAGGAATGCACATATCATATCACTATTGGCAGCACAAAGACCTACAGAGTCAATTCTAGGAATGCACATATCATATCACTATTGGGAGCACAAAGACCTACACAGTCAATTCTAGGAATGCACATATCATATCACTATTGGCAGCACAAAGACCTACAGAGTCAATCCTAGGAATGTGCATATCATATCACTATTGGCAGCACAAAGACCTACACAGTCAATTCTAGGAATGCACATATCATATCACTATTGGCAGCACAAAGACCTACAGAGTCAATCCTAGGAATGTGCATATCATATCACTATTGGCAGCACAAAGACCTACACAGTCAATCTAGGAATGCCATATCATATCACTATTGGCAGCACAAAGACCTACAGAGTCAATTCTAGGAATGCGCGTATCATATCACTATTGGGAGCACAAAGACCTACAGAGTCAATCCTAGGAATGCGCGTATCATATCACTATTGGCAGCACAAATACCTACAGAGTCAATTCTAGGAATGCGCGTATCATATCACTATTGGGAGCACAAAGACCTACAGAGTCAATCCTAGGAATGCGCGTATCATATCACTATTGGGAGCACAAAGACCTACAGAGTCAATCCTAGGAATGCGCGTATCATATCACTATTGGCAGCACAAAGACCTACAGAGTCAATTCTAGGAATGCGCTATCATATCACTATTGGAGCACAAAGACCTACAGAGTCAATCCTAGGAATGCGCGTATCATATCACTATTGGGAGCACAAAGACCTACAGAGTCAATTCTAGGAATGTGCATATCACTATTGGCAGCACAAAGACCTACAGAGTCAATCCTAGGAATGCGCGTATCATATCACTATTGGGAGCACAAAGACCTACAGAGTCAATCCTAGGAATGCGCGTATCATATCACTATTGGAGCACAAAGACCTACAGAGTCAATCCTAGGAATGCGCGTATCATATCACTATTGGAGCACAAAGACCTACAGAGTCAATCCTAGGAATGCGCGTATCATATCACTATTGGGAGCACAAAGACCTACAGGGTTGAGGGTGGCTGAGCTCTTTGGTAGCACATGATCTTTATCGATTACTCATATGTCGCTGACGACCTACACATGTCCATCATAGACTCTGCCTTAAAACATGAGTGAATAGTGACCCTAGCATATTATATATTAAAGTTGTTGTTAAGAATGAAACAGTCGGTTAGTATCAAATATAGACCTCATAATACTAGACAGATGTGTGGTATCTCTCGCTCCTGGCAATGGTTGCTACACTCCAATCTCTATAGAAAGGGCCTTTTAGAAAATACAAACGTATTTCTTTGCAGCCAAAACTGAGAAAATTTTACTATATTATTATTATTTTATATGTATTGAAAATATATTTTAAAAGTGACAGCTACATTATTATTATTATTATTATTATTATTATTATTAGCACCGCGTCTTACTACCCGTTCGGGTTATACGCACTTACGCTCATGTGTAATGGTAGGGTGATTGTGAGATGAAATGGAGGACCTACAGTTTAACGTGAGATCCGAACCACCTCCCCCTCACTCCCCCCACATACGGTCAGTTCGTACTGATCAGTTGGTCTTCCTTGCATACACAAGGCAGTGCGAGCTGACCATGTGTAGGGCCCATTAGACTATGCGGCCACCGAAGTGAGTCTTTTTTTTTTTCTTGATTTAAAAATACCTGTTCAAAGTCCGCTAAGTCCTTGAGAGATATTCAACAATTGTTGATATTACCATGTGTAGAAAATTACAACTAATAATATCTACTTGAGCAATATTTTATTTATTTTGGCCGAGCTTACTACCCTTCCCTCCCCACTAGAATCTGCCCCAGCAAATATTTATGACGTGTCACTCAGAACATTCCGTGAAATGAGGTAATGCTCAAGTTTTGTTTTGATTTGAAACAGCAATGTTCTATGTTCCATGGCACTTTGTGAAATCTGTTGCTATGGCAACGCTAATACTTTGCAACCCCATTCATTTATTATTTTCCCCCGCAGAGGGTTGGTTTCGACTCCCTTAATTTCCTTGTTCACTACATCTACTTCAACCGAGGGATTTAATTTACCAACCGTCACGTACATGACAGAGTTTATAAAACCTGTGTGCTGAGCTGGTATCGCGGTTATTGTGCCCGACTGCAAACAGGAGCTGGGTTAGGGTTCGACTCCCACCACATGCCCGAGATCAATTTTCATTTGTTTGAATATAGAAAGTATTGTAATCGTGAACATTTTCGAGCTGGGAATTATGATTAACGTTTTATTTATTTGCGGACCCAACAGAGTCACTCTTACAGCTATGTATATCTGTTCCAATATAGGTCTGTCTATCTGTTCCAATATAGGTCTGTCTATCTGTTCCAATATAGGTCTGGCTATCTGTTACAATTAGTCTGGCTAATCTGTTTACAATATGGTCTGTCTATTCTGTTCCAATATAGGTCTGTACATCTGTTACAATATAGGTCTGTACATCTGTTCAATATAGGTCTGTCTATCTGTTCCAATATAGGTCTGTCAATCTGTTCCAATATAGGTCTGTACATCTGTTACAATATAGGTCTGTACATCTGTTCCCAAAATAGGTCTGTACATCTGTTACAATATAGGTCTGTACATCTGTTACAACATAGGTCTGTATATCTGTTACAATATAGGTCTGTATATCTGTTACAACATAGGTCTGTATATCTGTTACAACTATAGGTCTGTCTATATGTTACAATATAGGTCTGTCTATCTGTTCCAATATAGGTCTGTCTATCTGTTACAATATAGGTCTGTCTATCTGTTACAATATAGGTCTGCTATCTGTTCCAATATAGGTCTGTCTATCTGTTCCAATATAGGTCTGTCATCTGTTACAATATAGGTCTGTACATCTGTTCAATATAGGTCTGTCAATCTGTTCCAATATAGGTCTGTCTATCTGTTCCAATATAGGTCTGTCATCTGTTACAATATAGGTCTGTCATCTGTTCCAATATAGGTCTGTACATCTGTTACAATATAGGTCTGTCTATCTGTTCCAATATAGGTCTGTCTATCTGTTACAATATAGGTCTGTCTATCTGTTCCAATATAGGTCTGTCTATCTGTTACAATATAGGTCTGTCATCTGTTACAATATAGGTCTGTATCTGTTACAATATAGGTCTGTCTATCTGTTACAATATAGGTCTGTCTATCTGTTACAATATAGGTCTGTCTATCTGTTACAATATAGGTCTGTCTATCTGTTACAATATAGGTCTGTCATCTGTTACAATATAGGTCTGTCTATCTGTTACAATATAGGTCTGTAGCTATCTGTTACAATATAGGTCTGTCTATCTGTTACCACTTAGATATATTTATTTTTATGCATATGCTTACTTACTCTTTTTCTGTCAGAGGTCTAAAGGACGGTGGTCAGAGTGTGGTGTGGGGGGGGGGTTGAGCTTAGAGAGGAGGAGGTTTCCGGGGTCGTAAAGTAATATACCGACGAAGAATCCAAATTGGGCTGCGACAACATGGCTTATACAAGCTTCTGAAGAGATATAGGTTGTTACATTATTCTCTGCCCACCACTGTGTGTCCATGTTTATACTGGAGGCGGCCGAAAGGGAAATGGAGCCGAGTTATTGAGAGAGAGAGAGAGAGAGAGAGAGAGAGAGAGAGTGAGGACAGTCAGGATCCAACTTTCATTGGAAAATACATGTTTAGAAAATACAAACTTTTTTACTTTGCCGTCTATATCTCATTTTAGAATATTATTATTGTTATTTTATAAGTAATGATGATATCTATCAAAAGAAACAAATACAGATAAAGTGGCTTGACGTATGAATATAGGAAGAGTAAATATAGTAACATTTATAGCAGTCAGATAAGGCTCATCTTATTATGATTAGACTGTAATAATAGCGATTTTTTTTACGAAAATAATTCAGTCGTCGGCGTCCACCACAAAACCGACGACGCAATATTGAGAAGGGTGAAGCGGAGGTTGGGGGGGGGGGGAGCAATGTAGATCCAACCGTTGAATTAATTGCCTACAACGTGGCAAGGCGAGGAGAGCTCGGAAGCTGACAGATGTCAGTAGAAAGGTTCCACAAACGTCGTACAACCTCAACACGCGCTCGCCTCATCTCATAAACTTAATCAAATTCAATACTTATTTTTTATATAAAAAATAACGCTCGCACATAAATTATCACTGAATTTGACCTAGAAATAAAATGTTAAATTCTCGACCTCATATCCTGACGTACAATCAGTTTACTTTGAGAAATAGCAAGCTTACCTTGATTGGTTCCACTATGGTGTAGCTTATAAGATAGGGCCATAGTGTAATCAGTTAAGTTAAGATTGATACCTTGCTTGGTTCCACTATGGTGTAGCTCATAAGATAGGACCATAGTGTAATCAGTCAAAGTAAGACTGCTAGTTTTCAGGGGAGACATAGCGTACATTTCAACACAGAATTGTCTTTTTAAGAGACGATATAGTCCCATAATCGCGGCAGTTCCGAAGGGAACTTTTAATATCTTACGTCTAATCAACGTATTTAATTAATTTAATGATGATTACGACACATTAGCTCGGTCGGTAGCGCGACTGCTTACTGAGCTAAGAGTTACGGGTTCAATTCCCGGCGTGGTAAAAAATAATAAAGTATAATTAGGGAGATTAGAGATTTTTACCTTTCACAGTGATAAATTAACGGCCGGGGGCGGGATGTTGTGTCTTTACTAGATTTAAGTTAGTTTACAAGTGGTGTGCTGATATTATCAGTCGGTTCAGAATATTCACGTTACCTAAAAAGACCCAATGTGTCTCTCAACATACTCGATTTTCAGTGACTGAATCATGCACCACTCTCCTTTAATGCAAATGCGGGTGCATTATACCTTCATCTCTATTACATTATCGTAATTAACGAAGGCGTACAACCCAAACGGAGACTAAAAGGCGGTGGGTAAAAGGAATTACGCCAATAGGCTGGGATTAGGGAGATATTCCGAGAGAATGTACCCGAATTACATCGAGGTAGAGTGTGAAACCATTCAGGAAATAAATAATCCACTAGGCCCGACCGGTATTCGAGCTGTGGACTCCCGAACCGTGGGACTATTGATCCTGGTTTCATTAATTTAAAAATAATTCCAGTCATAGTTACTCTCTATATCCTCAATTAACATGAATTTACTGATATGACTGATAAGTCTCTGTTAGATATTGGAGGGCCTGTCTCTCATTAACACTCGTGACTGGTTTAAAGTGACCCTGCCTTAGTGTTAGTGACCCTCCTCGTTAGTGACCCTGCCTTGATGTTAGTGACCCTGCCTGGTTCTAAATGACCCTGCCCTGCTCTAAGTGACCCTGCCTTGATGTTAGTGACCCTGCCTTACTGTTAGTGACCCTGCCTGGTTCTAAATGACCTTGCCCTGCTCTAAGTGACCCTGCTTTGCTGTTAGTGATCCTACCTGTCTATAAGTAACGCTGCCCTGCTCTAAGTAACGCTGCCCTGCTCTAAGTGACCCTGCCCTGCTCTAAGTGACCCTGCCTTGCTCTAAGTGACCCTGCCTTGCTGTTAGTGACCCTGCCTTGCTGTTAGTGACCCTGCCTTGCTG
The DNA here is from genome assembly GCA_039000515.1 of Timema cristinae. Classification (NCBI taxonomy): domain Eukaryota; kingdom Metazoa; phylum Arthropoda; class Insecta; order Phasmatodea; family Timematidae; genus Timema; species Timema cristinae. Next base: position 58,297,132 of record JBCFYV010000100.1, read on the forward strand.
TTAGTGACCCTGCCTGCTGTTAGTGACCCTGCCCTGCTCTAAGTGACCCTGACCGACTCTTAGTGACCCTGATCAAGTTTCGAAGGTCTGGTAGAGAGCCCAAGTTTCCTTGCGTGGGACGCGTCATCCTCGTGAATTATTTCAGTCGGACTAGAGAATCGAGCACGTGTCTGACGTAATCGATACCTTTAGTTACGTCACCCTCCCACTGGCCCTAGTAGGTAGACCACCCTCACAGCACGGCTAGGAGAGAGAATGGAGGTACTGCAGAAACAACCGCCAGGTGTTAGGCGGCGCTACTCACGCGGTATCTGGGAGTACCGAGTTACCAATGTTTTGTCATTCGGCGCAAATACACTCAATAGTGTGAGTGAGTTACGACTGAAGCTCGGTGTTATCCAAGCTTCAAACATTTCCCGTCGGTTGTCTGTAATACATCTCACATCAAAGGGAACCAACATTCGTTTCATCGCGGATAGTATTTCCCGTCCACACATCCAGCAGTTTGTAAAATATTTCTCGAAGAGGCGAATATGTGAGATGACACATGTGTCATCACCAAGCAAGCATATGGAATGCCAAGAGACCGGGGTCTATTTATATGTTATTACTTTACATGTTAAGGTCGTTCAATTAAAGTTTATATGTCGATATAATTATTTGGATTATTTGTTTTGATGGATTTAAACATAACTGTGTATTTATTACGATAGAGCCCCTCATACATTACTCATACACCTTGTCATACAGCCCCTCATACATTACTCATACACCTTGTCATACAGCCCCTCATACATTACTCATACACCTTGTCATACACCACCTCATACATTACTCATACACCTTGTCATACAGCCCCTCATACATTACTCATACACCTTGTCAACAGCCCCTCATACATTACTCATACACCTTGTCATACAGTCCCTCATACATTACTCATACACCTTGTCAAACACCCCTCATACATTACTCATACACCTTGTCATACAGCCCCTCATACATTACTCATACACCTTGTCATACACCACCTCATACATTACTCATACACCTTGTCATACAGCCCCTCATACATTACATACACCTTGTCAAACACCACCTCATACATTACTCATACATCCCCTCATACCCCAAAGAGAGAGCGAGAGAACTATAAAGAGGGAGTTAGTTCCCCTCTAGGAACTCTGTCAGCACACCCACTGGACCTGATCAATAACGTAACGGGCGAGGAGGGGGGGGGGGGGTAAGAAATGAAGAAAGGCATCTCGCGGCCTCCCCCGTGTGAAGGTGTTCTGACGGCGACAGCACGAAGGTCAGAGGTCACAAGAGTTCCAGTCAGCGACCCGATGGTCGAGATAACGTTTCCCCGGTCCGGTGAGCGGCGGACATTACCCGGCAGCCATCGCGAGGGAAGGGGGCCCTACGGAAGATTATGAGGACTCGGCCCGACGGTTTTTACGACGTAAAACGAGAAGGGAAAAGGCAAGTTGACGGCTAGAGGTAATCCACCTTGCTTTTTTTTTATTCTAGAGCTAATCCCAAACGAAATGGATAACGTTTAGCAACAAAAACAAAACCCACCCTTTATTTTTTATTTTTTTTTGTATAATGCGCCGGAGTAAGTATGGGTGATAAAAACATTTTCTAACACAAAAGGAGTTTAGAGATGCTTTTGGCGACGACTGCTATAAAATGGAAGATAAAGTAAATGACAAAGAGTACAATGAGGTGGCTCGGAGGCGGATGTATAACAAATTTTACCGGAGGAGTTTAATTATTTATAAAACCCACTTCGATGATCGAATGGTCTAAATCGTTACTCTCGCAAAAGAATGAGAATATTAGAGTTAAAATAAAGGTCGGGTGTACTTAGGGTGTCCCCCCCCCCTCTCGCCCCTGGATAGTTGTTCCAATCTCCCTCCATGCAAATGAGGACACACTTCCTCTAGTCTAAACCTGACAATAATCCCTATCACATTAGCTAAAAAAGTACATATTTGTACAATCCGAATGTGTATTAAGACGCGGTAAAAAACTACAAAGGCATGTCGTGTCGGGAGTGTTAGCCAGGTACAGAGTAATTTAAACTGGACCTGTGATGTCATCACCCAATTGAACAACTCATTGTCAGGTAACAACGAACATACATTCCCATGTGAGGTTAGAGCAGAGTCTATGTATGATTGGTCAAATGGGGACAGTGGGGGAGAACATATCACAGGTACAGTTTTAACAAGCTCTGCTTACCCTGGCAACACTACACGACACTGATACATTCCCATGTGAGGTGTGTAGAGCACAGTCTATGTATGATTGGTCAAATGGGGACGATGGTATTAAACATGTCAAAGCCATCACCTCTTTGTCCAGTGGCAGCAGTGTAAAGTATGAATTGTGTTTATGATACAGGCCATATTGTGTTCGTTCTCTTTAATATGTTTTTATCACTCTTTCCTGTACCTTACTCCATAAATAACAAAATATTTCTCAAAAAGTGAGAAGAGCTTTTTGTTAAAGAACTAAGTCATATTTTAGAATATTTAATGTAAGTCTATTGGATATTTTTTGGGGGGAACACTCTTAGGTTATAAAATTCCGTGCCTGTTCGTGAGAAATATCGCAGTGCGCGGATTTTTGCCTTCAGTTAAGCGACCGCCTTGTCACGTTTGCTAATGTAGTTTGTTTCATGACTTTATTTCCAGCTGACAATGATTAATGACTTGAACAATGAGGGGTGAAATAAGTCTTTGTTTTCAAATAAAATCTAGACTGAATACATTCCACGACGTTGAGGATGATTTAATAAATTAAGAAGGATTTTTTTATTATTATTTATGTGAAATGGTGCGCAGATTAACTGAACAGATGCTTGGAGTAAAGAAAAAAAATATCATGATTTAGTCTCAATGAAAAATGATGCGTCACAATCGTACAAACTCTCCCAAACCGTAAATTATAACTTCCAACAAAATTTTCAAAAAGTTTTTTTTTATACTAACCTTAAAAAAATGTGTTTTTTATAAAAACAGTAATATCGTCTTGATAATCATAACAAACAATGTTTAAATAATAAACTTTAAACATAATAATGCCTAAAATCTCAAATCTCGGATCTCAAAATTTTCAAAAATCAGTAATATGAAACTAATCTTAAATTAGTTGTATTTGTAAAAATTAAAAGATTTTATTTATTATGAAAATCAATTATAAGGACCCATTTTGAAATGAATCTAAATGGTTATTTTGAAATATTTCAATTTTCTTTTAAACTGTCAAAATTGAACTACTCTTGGATTAATTTATTTTCAAAAAAAAACAACGTACATTATTATTTATCATTTTAATAGTACCCAGACACTAATTATCTTGAACAAAATAATCAGCATTTTCTTTAGTGGCAATTTTTTTCAAAAATTAGTCTTCAGTAAACAGTTATTAAATAAGAAAAGCAATTATTTGAAGATTATTTATATTGTAAAAAATTTACCAGATAATCTTTTTTTTAAACCGAATCATTAAAGCCGTTGTTAAAATATTTCAAATTAATAACATTTATCAGTAGTGAATATACTTCAAATAATTTTTATCCCCAAAAAACAACTATACAGTGTTATTTAGGAGGTCAAATAATTTTAAAATGTCAATTAAAAAAATTCTTTTGAGAATTTTTGAAAAATGGGTATCTCAAAAAAATATCTGTGGCCAGGAACAGACAAACAGACAGAATTATAAAATCAACTTTTTGGGGTTCGGAGGCACATAAAATGCAAAGATTCATCATAATTTTGAAATAAAAATTTCACGATTACAATACTTTCTCTTAATATGAGATAGAAAAAAGGGTCTTAAACTTAAATTATAAATTATTTATAATTTGTTCATTCACCATAAGGGCTTAGCTTAAGAAGAAAGTATCATAATGGTAATTTAGAAATTCAACATCATTAGCCTGGTAAGAGGATGGGAAAACCATAGTGATAGTCACATATGGGAAACCACCTTCTCTGTATCCGACCGGGATTCCAACGTCAACCTACTTATTACGACCAAATGCAATGTTTTAGGATAAGGCGGCCGGGGATCAATCCTCGGTCCCGGCACAGATTTATCTGATTTCCAAACCCTTCCTTCACCTCGACAAGACATCTTGTGAATGTGGGGAATGCCAGGTCTCCACCGTGGTTCGGTTTCCACGTTAAACTATAGGTCCTTCATTTCATCTCACAATCACCCTACCATTACACATTAGCGTAAGTGCGAGTAACCCGAACGGGAGTAAGACGCGGTGCTATAATAATTTTAGGTTAAGTTAGTCGTAAGGCTCGACCTACACGCTTATCAAAAACAAAAGAGTTTAAAATCTGCTCGAAAGTAGCAGCAATCCAAACGCTAGCAGACATTCTTGTTGACCCATGATGCTTTGCAACGCAACATCTGTCTATGAATATATTTGATGTTTAAATGGACAATCAGATATTTTATAATACCATCACATTGGATGTTCTGAAAGTATTGCATTTCGTCGTAAAACAAACCATAACAGAAAGAGAACTACACATGATCTTCATTTCACAATTGTAGACACAGCTGTCTGCTAGTATCTCACTTTATCGACACTTGCGTACTAATTGAGTTGGTTAACGCGCATGCGTACTAATAAGTTGGTTTATTTTGAAATTTGATAGTTTCCTCCAAGCAGATTTCTAAGGAGAAACGCGGACAAAGCTAAGATTGACTCAACTGGAACAGAACGACAGTCGCGGTTCAGAGCCCGCCACGTGACCACATTTCAGTTATGCTCGTGTTTGTCGATTAACGTGAGCAGATAAGTGACGTATCCCCCTGATTATAGACTTCACGCTGAGTCTCCGGACAACATAAATACCCCCTTCAACCTTCAGGGCTGAATTTTTAGTTGGATGTGTCGGATAAATCCTCAGACGTAGCCCGCTTTATTTAATATTTTGTATTTAATTCAAGTCCCGACCTCTCGTTTATCGTTTTATCGCAGAGGGTTATTATTTTTTTGCACCACGTCTTACTGCCCGTTCGGGTATTCACTTATATACTAAGTAAGCAAATGGTTTTAATAATGATGACGGTTATCTTTTTATAAAGTGTACCCGCATTTGCGTGTAGGGAGAGAGGAAACCCATTTGGGAAAAATACCACCCTTGGTACACCCGACCGATATTTGAACCTCAAGCTCCCCGTCATGAGTAGTCTAGTTTACTGCGAGAGTAGCGCGTTAGACCACGTGGCCACCGAAGAAGGTCAGAGGGTTATTAAAAAAATCACTGGACAGAGGGTTATTAAAACAATAATTGGACAGAGGGTTATTAAAACAATACTGGACAGAGGGTTATTAAAACACTCACTGGACAGAGAGTTATTAGAACAATCACTGGACAGAGGGTTATTAAAACAATCACTGGACAGAGGGTTATTAAAACAATCAATGGACAGAGGGTTATTAAAACAATCACTGGACAGAGGGTTATTAAAACATCACTGGACAGAGGGTTATTAAAACAATCACTGGACAGAGGGTTATTAAAACAATCACTGGACAGAGGGTTATTAGAACAATCACTGGCAGAGGTATTAAAACAATCACTGGACAAGGGTTATTAGAACACTCACTGGACAGAGGTTATTAAAACAATCACTGGACAGAGGTTATTAGAACAATCATGGACAGAGGGTTATTAAAACAATCACTGGACAGAGGGTTATTAAAACATCCTGGACAGAGGTTATTAAACAATTCACTGACAGAGGTTATTAAACACTCACTGGACAGAGGGTTATTAAAAAATCAATGGACAGAGGTTATTAGAACAATCACTGGACAGAGGTTTTAAAACAATCACTGACAGAGGGTTATTAAACAATCACTGGGCAGAGAGTGATAATCCATGCAGTATCACCAGCTCAAACATAAAACCGATAAAGGAGGGGGAAATAAACATTTGGGAGTTAAAAAAACACAGACTAACGCGGTCAATGATAAGCTGCGAACTTAGTTTTAATTAATGTAATCCTCTTTGGGGAAAAAAAGAGCATAAAAATGATGCTAACCATCCAGAAATCCGGTAAATTTTGTTTCATCGATGAAATAATACATTATTCAACCATTATAAATTAAACAATTTTGTTCTTAATTTTATACAATATTATTATTATTACTATTATTATTAAAGGGTAATTTAGTTTAAGTTCTAATAATCTAAAATGTAGACTTTTATCTAATTAAATCTTAGCTTTAGAAAAATCTTATTATTAGCACCGCGTCTTACTACCCGTTCCAGTTATACGCACTTACACTAATGTGTAATGATAGGGTGATTGTGAGATGAAATGGAGGACCTACAGTTTAACGTGGAATCCGAACCAAGGTGGTGGCCTGGCATTCCTCACATTCACAAGTTGTGATTAATACACGTCTTGTCAGAGGTGAAGGAAGGGTTTGGTAATCAAAACCACAAGTAAAAAAACTCAATGAAGCCGGTCGGAATTCGATCACATACCTGTCACCAAGAGTCAAGTTTATTGCCGGCCTGACGCCTTGGCCTGCGTGACCACTAGTGTGGGAGGGGTGGGGGGGTTTCTATGTTAAACAATGTTTTTGTATTAAACTTGTTTCGTTGACGGGGTGCAGGTGGGGTGTTGTTGATATGTTTGCGAGGTCTGGGCTCTGTTATACTATAACAAAATAATCATCACGTCCTAGAGAAAATGTACCCAAATTTGCTTGGATGGAGAGCGGGAAATAATTAGATAGAAAAACCACTCTCAGTTCACCCAACTGTGATCATATATCCGATATACCCAGCAATCCGGTCCGATACGATAGTGACTTGCCAGACCGCGCGACCACCAATACAGGTATCATAGTAGGACAGAGAAGAAACCCGTGTCAATAGATACCTTTCCTTTTCTCCTCAAGTTAGCAAGCTTACCTTACTTGGTTACACTATGTGTAATCTTATAAGATAGGACCATAGTGTAATCAGTCAAGGTAAGACTGCTACCTTGCTTGGTTACACTATGGTCAGTTTATAAGATAGGGTCATAGTGTAATCAGTCAAGGTAAGACTGCTACCTTGCTTGGTTCCACTATGGTACATCTTATAAGATAGGACCATAGTGTAATCAGTCAAGGTAAGACTGCTACCTTGCTTGGTTCCACTATGGTAGCTTATAAGATAGGGTCATAGTGTAATCAGTCAAGGTAAGACTGCTACCTTCTTGTTCCACTATGTACATCTTATAAGATAGGACCATAGTGTAATCAGTCAAGGTAGACTGCTACCTTGCTTGGTTCCACTATGGTACATCTTATAAGATAGGACATATGTAATCATTTCAAGTAAGACTGCTACCTTGCTTGGTTCCACTATGGTACACTTATAAGATAGGACCATAGTGTAATCAGTCAGTAAGACTGCTAGTTTTCACGATACAGTGTAGCTAGAACAGCTTTGTTTTTGTAGAGGCAGTCATGCGACCAGATTATAGAGGGCCTCCATGGCTTGGTCCCCACTGATTATGGGACGGTATAATCCACACTTCGTGCTGACAAATGACTGTGATTAGCGTGACTCGCCTGCGAGCACAAATCAGAAGCTAAACAAATATCGTTCAAAGTATAGTCAGATCCACAGAGAAATCACATTTTAAAACATAATTTAGAGTAAGAACCAGTGACTGAAGGTTTCCATAGTGATCTCATAAAACACCCGAGTCTTACATGTACCCAGGACCGTGGCAAACAAATCTGAGGGCCCTCTTTCTTGTTTTATCATTAAGTCGTTATGATATATTGATAAGTACTCGGTATTTATGTTAATTAAAAAATCTCTCATGTTTTATTGAATACTGATCAACCCATTATATTAATTTATATATTTTTATTTAGCACGGCGTCTTACTACCCGTTCGGGTTATACGCTTTAAAGTACTAATTACGCTATTGGATTAGGAATTGGGAAGGTTTAATTAGAGGAAGTGAACCCGCATTTTCGTGGAAGGAGTGTGGAAAACCATTTAGGAAAAAACACCCCCAGTTCACCCGACCGAGATTCGAACCTCGATCTCCCCGTCCTCAGCAGTCGAGCTCAACACGACTAGCGCGTTAGCCAACTACGCCACCGAGGCGGGTTATATTAATTTAACAAAAGTGAATTCCTCTTTGTAGCATTGCGCTGTTAGTTGTTTTTAAACTGTCAGCGGAAGCACAATGGCGGCAGGACTTTACTCGAATAACGTAAATCTTAAATTACATAAATAAGGATTTTTCAGGAATCTGGAATGGAATCCTATCACTAAGTGAATACTTATTGCTGTTAATTATCTGTACACTATTTGATGCGAAAATTAGAATAACTGTAGTTGAATTTAATAATCTTTGAGGGAATTGTGGCCCCCTGGACTGTGAGGCCCGGGGAAATTGCCCCCCTGTTTGAATTCGTCAACTAGGCAACGTCGCTACAAATGAAAAACAGGTAAACTATTTTAATAAATTGAATTATGGTTTTAAAAATAAAATATAAATATTATAAAAGGTGTGGTGGGACTTAATATAGTTCAAACCTCCAATAAATATTAACTAGGGAGCTCATGCACCATCTCCGACCCCCTCAGTTTCTGGGACCCCCGACACGAATACATTTGTGCACGCGAGCATACACAGTCTCCGGCGTTTCTAGTGGCGAGATGAACCGATCACGTGACAGGAGTACGACCTTGAGACGATACAAACAGAGCGCATGCGCACAAAGGTCGTCAATTACGTCCTCTCAACCTTCTCTTGTCGATAAGATCACGAGACTGACGAGGTTCTTTTTATTGACGTCTCGTCAGTCAAACGACACACGAGCGATGTTTTCATCATTAATTCAGTACTGAATTCAGTAAGGGTGTGCGAAGCTTCGAAATCCTTAAAGTCAACTTCGAGGCTCTAAATAATAACTTCGCGTCTTCAGTACATTTAGAAGGATGAAGAAAATTTGAATATATTATGAGATATTAATACATTAATCAACATAATTATCTTTATAACCGAAACACTAGTATTACATCAGTGGTCGCATGGTTTAAGGTTCTACTCTCATAATAGACAGATGGCTGATGACAGAGAGATTGAGAGGTTTCGAATCCCGTCAGCTGTGTTGATATTTTCCCCTAAACGGTTTACCACTCTCCCTCCACGCAAATGCGGGTACACTACTTCTATATTCAACCTTCTTAGTAGTGAACTCCTTAAATTAATTAGTACATAGGCGTTTAACCTGAACGGGTAGTAATACGTGGTGCTATAATAATATAATGTGATTTGTTTTTTATAATAGATAGTTTAAAAATTAAAAGTAGTAATTTTTGAAAAAAAAAAAATCTTAAACTTCGTTACATGTTTAAAGAGTCTTACCTCCCAAACCCCCACCTTATACATGACGCCAATTTTGACGTGATTTTGAGGGCGTTCGAGACCCTTTATTCCCTGTCATCTGCGTTTAACTTACCTCTCACCCGCCCTCGGTGACGTAGTTGGCTAACGGCTTGTCGTGTTGAGCCCGACTGCTGAGGACGGGGAGATCGAGGTTCGAATCTCGGTCGGGTGAACTGGGGGTGGTTTTTCCTAAATGGTTTTCCACTCTCCCTCCACGCAAATGCGGGTTCACTTCCTCTAATTCAACCTTCCCAATTCCTAATCCAATTAGCGTAATTAGTACTTAAAGCGTATAACCCGAACGGGTAGTAAGACGTGGTGCTAAATATTAAATTAAATTAAATCAAACTTACCTCTCTCTAAACTTTTATTGTATTTTGTAGAGACTATACCTTACAAGATGGCAGTTATTTGTCCCTTTTTATGGAGAGCTGGAAGGGGTTACATTGATTAGACAATGGCCCCAAAAGGGTACGCGGCTGGAGAGAGTTTGGGAAACTCTAGTATGGACTATCGGACGACTGGTTGACCTGTGCTATAGACCGATTTTCATATAAATAATCTTAGCTGACAGCTAGAAAAGTTAGCAGATCTGCTTTCACGTAATCATACGTCAAGTCATGTGACCTGCAGCTGTCACTTATGGTAGATACTATCAACAACTATAAAATAATAAAAACAATAATACAGTAAAATGTTATCAACCTTGACAGAAAACAAGTTTGTGTTTTCTAAAAGACTCTTCCTATGAAAACGGACTATACCTATCTTTTAATTTGATTAAAGGTATTTAAGGTAAACTTTCTGAACTGACTGATAAGCACATGGTTTATAAACTAACTTAAATCTAGAACAGACACACCATCCAGTCCCCCGACCGTTAATTCATCACTGAATGAGGAAACCCACATTTCACCAATTATATGTTTTTCAGCCATGCGGGAAATCGAACCCGGGAACCTTAACTCAGTACTCAGTAGACAAACACGCTGCCGACAGAGCTAAGCTGTGAACCTAACTAGGTTACATGTTTTTCGTGGAGTGAGACGAACTCTTAAGGCGATTGGCCCTTTTCATTTGGCGTGGTAATGCAGAGCCGTGGGAACAACGGTTATCTTCAAGAGTTTTTATTGTTTTGCAATTTTCTTTTCGAAAACGGTTTGTTAAAGAATAGAAGCATGTTTATTAAGTTATACTTTTTATATACCCACATACTCTTATAATTTTAACAGTGATCAAATATCGATGCAAATTGACATTTTTCAATAGAAAACTGCTGGCCTCATAACCAAAAATAAGAAAATGTAACAAATAATAAACATCGATACATCATCTTAGAAGGGGTGTTGAAACTATAAATATAAAAATTTCACTCGTTCTCGAGAAAACTTACATTTCCAAACATGTGATTTTTCCACAAGACCTGTCCGGTAGCTAGCGCCATCTATGGATTTCCGTGATCCATCTGTTCTTGTTGGCGCGGAAGGATACTTTGTTTGGTTGTGAAGCCATGCCACTCCTTTCACCCTCTCGCCCACCACCCCACAAAATAGGTTTTATACTTGCACTCGACAGGGCCAGGTACCTTAATACTAGAGTACGAGAACTCCCCCCTTAAGAAAAGAGGTCCGTTCTTCCATCGAAGCAACCTTCCAAAAGCGACCATGTTCTGTGAAGTGAATTGTGAAGAGATACCCCATGTTTACAACCACCGCTCTAACGCCTCCAATTACACTTGAACAAAGTTAATCGAGTCTCATGTTATATTATCACCGGGAGAAAGTTTCCAGGCTAGCCCCCCCCCCCCCCTCTTCCACTGTTCCTCCATTTGACTGCGACACCCACGTGCCTTGCAATCGATGAGAATAACAAACAAAGCACGTCAAGACACGGCGGACTTGGACAACGTCCCAAACAGACGGTACAGTGAATAATTCATGGGGTGGACCATCATAAAAAACTGTTTGCTTGAAGCAGCTTTAGAGGGCATTGTTTAGATGTTCACTACAATTCGCTAAAGAGGGATTGTTTAGATGTTTACTGAAAAGTCGGGCAATGTTATCAATGTTGAATAAAAAAAATATTTGTATTTTCTTCTAAAAAGGTTTATTTTACCAAATTTCTATATAATTTAATGATGGATTAAATAGCTATTATATTTGTTAATTACGGTTATAGCCACATCTAAATATCATATTCTTTAAATTGAAAAATGACACCTGTACGAGGGAATCGAACCCGGGACTTTTGGCTTAGTACGCCAACGCCTGACCTCTGAACAATCCAGGAATATACACATTTCGATAAACATTATGTTTAAAAAAAAGGTTTAATTTAACTATTTAACAGCGTTAACTGTGATGCAAATCTTTATACTCTATTTCACACAGGAGCAGATAAAAAAAAGAGATCTTGTTACCCAATTACCCAATCCTAAAAACTCCCTACAAAATGTTAAAAGAAGAGGAAGAAACATTTGTCACAATTGTGTGTTTATTTTATAACTGGGTGTTTAATGTTCGCGGGCTGATCACAGTGACGAACGATCACACGGTAGATGGAATATGTATCGCTGGAGTTTATTTTACAACCATCAGCTGTTTTACCCGTTTTATGAGAGGGTCATAGGTCAACTGAACACTATTATCCTTCCAATAAAACGACTATATATCCAGGTACCGTCATTCCGATTAGAGAAGGTATAGAAAGATTGTGATATGAAGAACCCTTTAGAAAATACAAGCATATAATTATACAAATATGTTGTCCTCACGTCTTACTATCCACCTGGGAGATTGGGGTTTTAATCCTGGTTGGGTGTATCGAGTGTGATGATTCGTAAATGGTTTTCTACTCTCCCTCCACACAAATGCGGATACACCTCTAAATCCAACCTTCTTAAACCTAAATTCATTAGCGTAATTAGTACACATGTGTATAGTACGAACGGGTAGTAAGACACGGTGATGAGGGAAAAAAAACTAATTGCTTTAATGTGTTATTGACGATTAAGGTTAAATTTGGAAAAAGTGTAACCACATTTGTGTGAAGGGAGAGTAGGAAGCCATTTGAAATAACCCGTCAATGTAAATCGTGTGTATCGATGTATTGGATCGAGCCAAGACACAGCGTTATAGTTTGTAAACATCCACAAGTAGAATGATATAAAATATCTGTCAATCCACGAGAATATAGATATGTTTATAAACAGCTGTTTTAAGTTAGCGTTGCAATGCATCATGGATCATGGATCAACATATAGCTTGTGAACTGTTGTGACCTTGAGGCAGATTCTGCGAACGTGTGAATCAAGTTTTAGACAGAGAATTAATTAAAGTCCCATTTACTTAAGGAGAACCTTACCTGACAGAAAATAATTTACTCAATCTGTTGGGCGGTGGCGGGGGGGGGGGGGGGGGGGGAGAGAGAGATAATGCTCTAGAAAAGATCTTGACCATTCGAACTTATCTTAACTCTGCTCTTCTGGCGTATGGAGGAATTAATTTCCGAGTTGGGGACTCCATTAAGGTGAATTCTATTATCCCCAGTTGGTATTATTTTAAAAAAAAAAATTATTTATACTATTATCCCTATTACTAGCACGTAGCTCTGGACCTAGATCTACATCTTGAATTAACATTACATCTTTTAGCTGTGTTCTTTTTTTAAATACAATAATAAATTTAGAAATAAACACTAAAATCTAAAAGTCCTGTTTGTCCTTATTTCATATACCTAACCTACTACTTGGTCCACGAGGGGTATATTACACCCCCGGTACCGGTAAATAAATAAATAAATATCACCAGATGACAGGATGATACGTGAGAATGTTTAACGGGGGATCCGAACCACGGTAGAGGCCTGGCATTCCACATATTCACAAGTTGTGATTAATACACGTCTTATCAGAGAAGAAGGAAGGGTTTGGCAATCAGATAAATCTGTGCCGGGACCGAGGATTGAACCCCGCACCCCAGTACAGAAGTTTGACACCTTACCCCTAGACCGCCATGTCACGGAATATTATTATTATCACCCCATTTTACTTCCCGTTCAATTTACACGCATATATAATTACTCTAATGGGGTAGGTATTAGGAAATAAGCATTTTAAAGGTAACTTACTCCGCATTTGCTTGGAAGGAGAGTGGTAAAACATTTTAGTAAGACCACCCTCAGTAGACCCAACCAAGATTCGAACCTCAATCTTCCCGTCTTCAGCAAATGAGTAACACGAGCGTGACGCCTTAGACCGTTCGTCCACTGAAGCGGGTTATTGCAGCTAATATGATAGCTATACATTAATAATGGAGGAAATGATTCCAATGTTTGTTACACAATGAGAGAAATTTATTAGAAGTGTAAAATAAATATATATATATATATATTGATTTGAAACCGGTTTTACGAAATAAGGTCTTAGAAACTAGTAAATGTGTGAAGCTATAATATCTAAAATGTGACACCTTATTTAAAAAAAATATATTATTTTTAGTTAAGAATTTAAATTACATTTTAAAAACAGCCTACCAAGAAATTGGATTAAAAACATTATGTTTCCGGTTTTAACTTCTTTTGGGGGAGAAATTAGAGTGGAGTGGAAACTTTTAAAAACTGGGAAAATTTAGATTGCATTCCCTTTATTTAAAGAGATGTAAAAAAAAAAGAAAAAAGAAAGAGGAATGTATTTCCATTTGAAATGTAAATTTCATCAACTCTTGTTGAAGGGTTTTGTTCGAGAAGGGGAGCTTTTAATGTTCCATCTGTCGACACTGAGCAAGGGATGGGAGAAGATGGACTAACAAGTAGGGGGGGAGGGGGGAGGGGGTCAAGGGTCAGTTGGGATGTGTCAGAGGTCAAGAGGGGTGGAAGGGTTGCACCCCCCCCTCTCAAGTTGAAGCGAGTAGGAAACATCCCTTACCGACTACCAGAATTGTTTTAATCTTTATATTCACTTTCTCGCTATCTCATAGAGAGAGTAAGTATTGTGCTAAGCACAAAATTAAAATATATATGATTCTATATTTAGAGGAATAGTTAAGTTTCATGAACCTATGCGCAAGATTAGGGTTATCTCGTCATCGAGCCGAACCCATTTTACCGGCCAAGATAAAACGTGGTATCTAGGGTTTTTAATAAGGTCCCCCAGAAAGGTTTTTGGAATTAAGGGTAGTTTACATAGGGGTGAAAAGAGTAAAAATCAAGTTTCTCAAAAATCCACTTCAACAAATTTGATTAAATGATTTTTGAGGCTACTTTACATAAACGGATATCTCCGATTTGGACGATATATCCTCAACTCTTTGAAATGCGAAATAACTTATTGTTTCAAAGATGTATAGCCATTAAAAAAAATAAAGAAAGCTTTTGTTTAAAATACATTTTAATAAACCCGATAGTATCCGAGCTATAATCTATACTTATTAAATAACATGTCCTGACTGACTGACTGACTGACTGACTGACTGATTCATCATCGCCGAGCGCAAACTATCAAGGCTACAAGCATGAAATTCGGACTGTATATTCATTTTGTTATGTAGGCACCCACTAAGAAAGGATTTTAGAAAATTCCACCCCAAAGGGGTCAAAATAGGGGATGATAATATGTATGAAATTCCGTCATTTTGAAAGTTACATAAACAAAATTTTGTATTTCGGTTATTGACGTAAAACAAATAAATACGTGTTTCAGGGATTTTGGAAATTTTATTTAATAAGGGATGAAAAAGGGGGTGAAAGTTTGTATCGGACTTGCATTATTTTTGATCTGAGGTCAAGTTATGGTCATCAACGTAACGTAATATTTTAAATTAATCTGTAAATACATATGTATATTTTCGTATTTGTATATAATCAACTTCCACGCGAGCAAAGCCGCGGGCAACAGCTATCTAGTCAAATATATTTTTCAAATGGAGGTCTAAGAAATGTATAGTTTATCGTTATGCTCGTTGGTGGACAGAGATGATACTGTTTCCTCAATATGTTTCTGTAACAGTGTATATCATTTCATTTATACTCTTTGGGTGGAAAGTTATGTTGTTTTTTTTGCATTAAATTTCTGCATCAATGTCTATTATTTTGTTTCACATATTAGTTTCAAGTAAAAAATAAATTCTGTGCATTTATTTATATTAGAACAGAGGTTGACAACTTGTGGTCCACGGACCATCTATTGAATAAGTTATTTCCTTCAATACCCGTTGCTGTCAGTTTCTTTATCCTTCGGTGTTATCTGGTTTTAACCCGCTTCGGTGTCCGCACGGTCTAAGGCGCTACCCTCACAGTAGACTAGACTGCCGATAACGGGGGCATCGAGGTTCGAATCTCGGTTAGATGTATTGAGGGTGGTTTTTCACAAAATGGGTTTCCCACTCTCCCACTAAACAAATGCGGGTTAACGTCATATAAATATAACCTTCCTAATCCATAAAACCCCTATAGTAATTAGTAGTCTACATTAGCGTATAGCCAGAACGGGTAGTAAGACGCGGTGCTGAAGAAATAAAGAGCAACAAAGTACTTGATAGCGACGAAAGTTCTCAGCATTTGCGAATATTAAAAATAGAAACAGACTTAGTGAAGGACCAGAGCTACTCTTGAAACTATCCTCCATCGATCCTGAGATTCGCAAACTGACTGTTGATAAACTGCACCAGCCACCACAGAGGATAGTGTTGATAAACTGCACCAGCCACCACAGAGGATAGTGTTGATAAACTGCACCAGCCACCACAGAGGATAGTGTTGATAAACTGCACCAGCCACCACAGAGGATAGTGTTGATAAACTGCACCAGCCACCACAGAGGATAGTGTTTATTTACTGAGCTATCCCGTCTTCTTTCTTCCATCATAGTTTGAGGCAGATTCTGTGATGTACGTGTGACACTATCAGAGACACCTTGAACATAATTTCGAGCCCGGGCGAACCTTGATTTAAGCGCCCCCTCCTCATAAACTTGAAAGGATCTCATTACAAGATGGATGAATTTCTTATGTTCATACACAATGGCTCTAAAAGGGGCACAAGTTGTAATAAACGGCCAAGAAAATTAGTACAATATCAAATATATCTGATCAATGTATGACATTTTAAAAAAGATTATTATGTGTAGATTTTTAATAGGACATCGGCAACCCTTAGATCCCAGCGCCTCGGGACAGTTTCCCACCTCGTTCCGCCCCCTCCCCCCCCCCCCTTGGGGCGGCCCTGGACACTATGAGCTATCATTGATACCAAATTACACTTTACACACTGCACCCTAGCATAAGTTGTTGTAATTCTCTCAGCCCTGCGAGCCCTTAAAACCAGTAATATCCAACCCTTTTTGATCGCGTGATTCCAGATATAATCTACCTTTAACGGTGTGCCCCCAAACACGTTGGTGCATAGCTGAGCATTACAGTGTCGAGAGGGTACGCGCACCACAGGTTGAACACCGCCACTTTAGGACAATGGTGCGCCGGGGATTCCCCCAAGATTTGTACGTAGTCTAAAAGAGACGAGGAGGTCAGAAGAGGTCAGACGTTTATCGCTTACAAGGGAAGCGTCCTATCTCGCGAATAGCAGCCCAGGATGAGGGATACAATAACAATTTTCGATGAGCCGTAAAAGTAGATCCGGCTCGGCCGTCCGCACCAACGATTTTACGGCTCAACTTTGCCTATAAAATCCCAAAGAGGCAGTTTTATACGAGACAGTTTCGAGAAACAAATATAGCGTCCTGTAATTATACATTTATTACTTGCAGCATGATATTTCCCTTAGATCAAGATATAGTGGAAATTAAAAAAAAATTCAAAGTCAAAAGGATATCTAAAAAAAATTAGAAATATTTAAAATTTGAACTAACCACTTTCATGAGTATCTAGGCGGCTGGTACACAATAAATCAAAAACCTCAAAATATGCTACATATAAAGACACTTTATATTATATGCAATAAAAAACACAATAAATACATGTGTAAATACAAAAAAAAACCTCTAACACAAAATATATAAACTTGGAAAAATTATCATTCGAAAATTGTTGTAGAATTGAATGAGAATTGATGGAAACTGAGACAACACATCCCCTACATTAGGCAACCCGCTCGCCGCCGGTGTATAACTCCCAGCTTTCTTTTTTACTCGTGTCAATAGGTTAACTACAACTTTATCTTACATTCTCGGCGCGTGGGGTGGTTTAGAGACCGTTAAGTTGGGGTTGAATGAGTACAAACTATTCAATTGTTAGAATTAAGTAATGTCCAACTCGCCAACTCCTACTGTGTTTCATTTATATATGTGTACATCGGTTATTAACCATCGCACACACTTCAATTAAAACAGAATAGTTGGCTCTTTAGACAGGAACCGCCGGTCTTTTCACGATTATGTCAATTATTAATCTGGAATGCTTTGGTGGCAGCATGGTCTATGGTGTCACTCTCGCAATAGACTGGGGCTGCCGATAAGGGCAAGATCTGGGTTCGATGCCAGTCGAGTGTGACGAGTCTATCAAAGCCGAATGGCAGAGCCTGGCTGTATCCTCACAACGATACAACATGAATACAATCCTGCATACCTTGCACGCGATACAAGAACTGCAGAACTTCTCAACTAGAACTATCTGAGATGTTTGTGCTGCAGTAGCAAGCTCGGAGCACATGTGAGGCAGCTATCAATCCCGAGCACGTGACCACATCACTCACATGGTTCTCACATGGTTGCTACCGGAGAGTGATATATGACTCGCAACTGGTACAGGTGGGTCCAAAACCTGTATAGCACGCTTTGCTTTCTTTAGGGCGGGGGATTGACCCTGGGGAGGGGTTGAAAGATTGTGCACAAGGGGACTCTCGGAAGATATAAGTTTGATACCGAGTTACTAGGCGTATCCACCTTATCCTCCAAGTAGGTGGCCAGAAGTTGTAAGTTAGGTTAGAAACACGATAGCATTTACCGTGATCGAAAACCCCACTACAATTATCATCGCTGCACTATTTATGGTGATCGCAAATCGCAAAACAATGTTTTAATTGGCCGCAAACCTAACTTGTATATTTAAGTTAGACGCAAGCCCCACTTGTATATTTTACGTATTTTGCCGCAAACCCCACTTGCATATTTTAGTTGATTGCTAACCTCACTTGTATATTTTAGCAAGACGCAAACCCCACTTGTATATTTAGTTGGCCGTAAATCCCACTTTAATATTTTAGTTGGATGCAAACCCCACTTGAATATTTTACGTATTTTGCCGCAAACCCCACTTATAAGTTTTAGTTTGCCATAAAACCTCCTACATTTTTGCTGTCCGAAAATTCCACATAGATGTTTTGTTAGTCGCAAACACCCCCATAATGTTCCCATCAGTCGCAAATCCCACTTCAATATTTTAACTGACAGCAATCGTCATTTTAGTTAGCTGCGAACCCCAATACAATGTTTTATTTGCCACAAACCCTCCTACATTTTTATGTTGCCCACAAACCCCATTACAATGTTTCCGTTGGTCGCCAATCCCAATACAATCTCCCATGACTCATTAATTAGTCAATTCATACTTTCATTGTATATATTATGCATACAATTAAATTCAAGTGTTTACAAAAGCACGGAGAACTTGATCCGTCTAAATATTTACTTAGTTTAGGTTCAAATAGTTGACGTTAAAAGCCAATAGACTAAATAAAGTTTACATAAAAGTTCCTAAAACCAAAACTATTTTAAAATGAGAAAATATAGTTTCTGCTTGGAGGTGATCATAACTACGGTTTAATAATAATTTAAGTAACGATATCTTGCAGTGATAATGACTTGAGCTGAAATTACAAGCTACGAGTATTGAGTGCACTGTTTCAGCTATTTAAGGTTCAAGTAAGCTATTTGAGCTCTCTTTGTGGTTAAGTGTGATGAGGAGAACATCCCATTACCAACAATCATGTGATTATCTGTGTAATTAGGGACATTTTACGACACCCAACCTGTCCCTTTCTTTGCATTAAGGGGGTTATCACCATCTAGTGTCGCCGATAATTTCACCGGCATCATGCGACCATTATTTTGTAAGCTATAAATTCTCAGATTTTGCAGATTTTGTCGAACTAGAACTTTAGCTTTTCAAGAGAATTATTTAATTGCGTTCCAAACCACGCTACTATGTTTTTTTTACTTTCTGAATATAATAATAGTCTAATAATATCATCGTTATTTGGGCGAAATTATGGTCTTGCAACTTTTCCTACATTTAACCTCATATTAATAATTAATGGCATTAGTTATACTTACTATTAATACATTAATTAACGACTAACCACCCGCCTCGGTGACGTAGTTGGCTAACGCGCTAGTCGTGTTGTGCTCGACTGCCGAGAGCGGGGAGATCAAGGTTCGAATCTCGGTCGGGTGTACCGAAGGTGGTTATTGCAAAATTGTTTTCAACGCTTCCTTCACGCAAATACGGGTGTACTTGCTCTAAATATAACCTTCCTGGTCTCTAAAACTATTAGCGTAATTCATACATAAGCGTATTGCCTGAACGGGTAGTAAGATGAGGTGCTAACGTATATATATTATCTTATGTCTCGAAACTGTTGTTTTTTATTAAAATACATTTCAACTAATCATTTTATTTATAATCGTCTTGCAGCTTTTCAATGGTAAGTTCTCTCTTAACCTAAACTGTTAGAGAGATATATGAACAAAATTGAATACATCCAATCATGTAAATAACCCTCAAAGTCATCCTCCCTGATGAATGAAAGTCTCCATTTTGTTTGTGATGTTAAACAGCGCATAGATACGTATTATAATCAAAATTGTTAAAGCCAATTTTGACAAAACAGGTTTTTTTTACTTTCTTCTACTACCTTGAATAAACTACCCTTAATTTTTAGGGTTGGATGGATAGTTAAAAAAAAAATCTCATTAGGGAACCTTATCAAAACCCTAGATATCCAGTTTCAGCTCGATCGGTAAATATATGCAGACAGCATCGAACCCCCCTCCCCTGAATTTTCAGGATTTGTGAAACGTCGACATCTATCAGAATATCAAATTCGACTTTTTTTTCCCGAGGGGTCATAATACTCTCTCTTTCAAAGGGTCACGAGAGAATTAAAAAAACCAAAAGGATATTTAAATAAAAAATATTAATAAGTTTTAAATTAATTTTTTTCTCAAATTTTATTATCTCTGAAATGTGGACACTAATTCTTTCCAAAGAGTTTAGAATAACTTTTCTCAAAGATAGAATAAATAAACGAAACCAGAGAAAGTGCAGCCGGAAGAAAAATTAATTATAAAAAAACCTCCCGGGAATTTTTACAGGACGGATATAAAGAGACTAAACAAACTCTACTGCCGGATGGATATGAAGCCGTTAATTTGTCCCCACTGTGTATGTGTATGTGTGTGTATACATATACATATTTATAAAACAATGAGCTTAAGCGTTTCTATTATACAATGAAAGTTAAATAAATAACTCTCAGAATGTTGTTGTTGTTGTTTTTGTTGTTGTTTCATCTTGTCAGAGTGTTGTAATGCTCTATGGTTTTACCTGCGACACAGGTGATGTGTTATAAATGAATTCGTCACAAAATTATATAATTTGTTTAAAAAATATTATTTCTTAATGTCTATTAAAATCCCCAACATTTTTTGTAATGTTACTTTGAACCACAGATAAATGTTTTAACTTATTCAAATTGAAGTGCTCACAGTTTCTATTACGTCATTTTTTGAAGGAAAAAATTTACAAATATTCAAATACATAAATACCCGCGCATATTTTCTCACGGAGTGTGTTCTATATTACTCCAACCAATGAGAAGTTGAACAGTTTCTAAGGTTTTGGGGAGGGGGGAGTTGGGTTTGACGATATTTGGTAACAATTAACATGAACATAATACAGCCTTAACTACGAAAGGAGCACAATCCACTCTTTGAACTGCTGTCACTGGACAGAGATGAACACGGGGTTCACACTTAACACTGAACAAATATAGAATGTGTTACCTTAGAAATATAAAAGGTCAATACCGCTCAACCCCTTGACCTAAGATCTGTTTTATCTCAACTAAGTCATTCAGGAGGAAAGGGGAAATGTGCAACGTAATTACTGACAAAAATAACAAGTAAACCCACCTAATAAAAAGAGGAATAGTTTTAGGAAAATAAGGTGACCTAGCGGTCTAGGGGTAAGGTTTCAGACTTCTGTGCTAGCGGCCGGGGTTCAATCCTCGGTCCCGGCAAAGATTTATCTGATTACCAAATCCTTCCTTCACCTCTGACAAGACAACTTGTGAATGTGTGGAATGCCAGGCCTCCACGGTGGTTCGGATTCCACGTTAAACTGTAGGTCCTCCATTTCATCTCACAATCACCCTACCATTACACATTAGTGTAAGTGCGTATAAACCAAACGGGTAGTAAGACGCGGTGCTAATAATAATAATTATTTTAGAACATATACTAGTTTATTTTTAATAGCACATGAATAATGTCAAACATAGCATGATTAATTACTTGTATGTGTATTTTATATATATAAATATAGTCTTCTAAATAACGATGACATTGAAAAACGTATCCACTTGCTATATTGTAAACGCCACCTTAAAACAAATTCGTGTTCCTCCCTCGAGTTAAAGACGATAAGCAATTCTCAAGTCGGGGAAACACCGCCGTAACCAGCAGGTATTAAAACACGCACGGTTCACACGCAGGCCAGTCAGGCGGGAAGTCTTCCGTCAGGCGTAATTAGTATCGTTTTACGACGGTAATCTACCCCTAAACCAACCACAACCCCCGCACCTCTACCCGCGTCTGTACCAGATAATCTGACCGCGTGGAGGTGTTGAATTAATGAGATCTGGCTCAGATCAGTATGTGGATGACGTCAGCTCATCACTTTAATTAGTCGACTGCCCCCCCCCCCTTTCCCCCTATCTACAACCCTTTACCAAAGGCACTATAACAAGGTTAGGAAGAGAAAGAGAGAGAGGGAGAAAAAAAACAGTGTTAGCTAACAGATGTTGGGAAATTTCTATTTGGTATGGGGATAATAATTTACGTAAATAAACATATAACATGCGTTTGGTATAAATCCCGTGCTGTAAGGTCTTATTCGGTACGAGAACCCTTCGGAATAGTTGTATTTCGCTTGGATAAAATACCTTACAGAACGGACTAACTACCAAAATCAAGGTATAGGTGCTTTGATTGTAAAAACTTGCTCATTTACTTGCTTACTTACTCTATGGCACTAAGAGCTCGAAAGTTCATGGCCGGACTTGAAAAAATACACCCCCTTTCCCTATCATGAGTTAGTTCTATCCAGTCCACCTCATTACACCCTATCTCACTCAGGTCTTCCCAATGTTATCTTCCCATTAGGTCTGTCAGTCAGTCCCTAAACAAGGTTCTAGATTCTCCCATTCGCCCTGCATATCTTTCCCACCGTAATCTACGGGATCTGATTATCCTAACAATGTATTGTGATGAGTACAGGGTATGTAACTCATCATTAAGTAACCTCCTCCACTTCCCAGTAGCCTAATCCCTTCTTGGAGCAAATCTCTTACAAAGCACCTTGTTTTCGAACACTCTCAATTTGTTTTCGTCGTGTTAAGGTAAGAGACCACGTTTCAAACTCATAAAACACTTTAGAAAATTCAAACATATTTATTTGCGGCCAATATTAATAACATTTTACTAGATTATTATTATTTGTGTTATTTTATAGATGTTGATAATATCTACCAAAAGTGACAGCAGAACAGGTGACGAAGTATGAATAAAGCTTTCTTCAGCACGTCTTAATACAAGTTAGGTCTATGTACTAATTACGATGATGGTTTTAAGGACTACGAAGGCTTTATCTTGAGGAAGTTTACACGTATTTGAGTGGAGGGAGAGTGGAAAACCATTTTGGGAAAACCACCGACAGTACACCCGATCGAGATTCGAACCTCGATCTCCCCGTCATCGGCAGTCAAGTCTACTGCGAGAGTAGCGCGGTAGACCACGCGGCCACCTAAACCGGCTATGAGTATGTTAAAATTGTTTTAGTAACTTTAGTAACCACCAGATACAGTTTTTTTTTACCAAAATGCGGGTACATTTCATCTAAATGATACTTTACTCATCTCTACTCCAGTAGCTTAATTTATATATATATATATATATATATATATATATATACACACACACACACACACAAAACTCTTAGATGAGGTATACCAACCAAGCGGCCGCCGTATGTTGGTGAAGATAGTGCCAACATTCACGTATAAGAGCTCTTCGGCCGTTAACCTCGTTCTAGACAAACTGATTCACATGCGTCGGGCACAGACAGATTCGAGAAGCGTCGGGGATCAAACCCGGGACCTCTGGATCTGTAGCCAGAAACTCTGACCACCACTATATATGTATATTAAGGTAAAAAAAATGTTATTTTAGTTTAAAAATGACATCTAGACACAGGAATCAAACCTGGGATCTTTGGCTCAATACTGGAGTCATACAATGCCTGGAGTCATTCTTCACTCATATTGTTTTAAGGCAGAGTCTGTGATGGATATGTGGAAATCGTCAGCTTCATAAGAGTGATCAGATAACGCAGCCTACAATGGCAGCATTCAATGTACATCTTTTGATGGATTAAAGAGCCAAGCTACGTATTCTATTCTATATTTGAATGCAGCTGTAACCGTAACTATCAAATATAATAGCTTGGCTCTTTAATCCATAAAGGTAAAAAAAAATTTACAATCTTAATATTTTCACTGGCTGAGAAAGTATAAAAACAAGCTTACTTTCCTACCAAAGAGAAATGTTTTGGTTGTGTTGTGGCGACACTGGCCCCTGCTCGGGGATTACCCACTAACGAGAGTATCAAGTTATCTCGGAGTGGTTAGAAGAAGAGAGGAGCTTTCCTCTCCAAAGATCTTCAAGCTAGTTTGTAGAATCGAGAGCAAGAACTCCCACCCACCCCGCCTTTTGGAAAACGAGACTTTCTTGACGTCTGGGATTTGGTGGTAGTTGGATGCGGCGTTGCCAAACTGTTAAGCTTGATTCACAAGTTAGTCAGTAGAACATAGAGAATAGCGCAGCACATGGCTGTAGCCGTGTGTTCAGTGAGAGTTTGTGTGAATCCAGCTCCATCCCGCGATACTTCGACAGGGAAACTAGAAAAGCTGGTTATCAACACACGGGTATTATAGCTGGTTATCAACATACGAACATGATAGCTGGTTATCAACATACGAACATGATTATCAACATAAGGGTATGTTGTCTGATTATTAACATTCGAACATGATTATCAACATACGGTAGATGATTACAGCACACAGATATTATAGCTAATTATCAACATACGAACACGATAGCTGGTTATCAACACACGGATATTATAGCTGGTTATCAACATACGAACATGATAGCTGGTTATCAACACACGGATACGATACCTGGTTATCAACATATGAACATGATAGCTTGTTATCAACATACGAACATGATAGCTGGTTATCAACACATGAACATGATAGCTTGTTATCAACATACACATACATACATTTTAAGATACAAGTGGGAGACAGTCTGTATTGTTCGAACCCGGTCGTATCTAAATGAACCCTTGCACCTGCTGTGGTATAATTTGTCCCCGCTGTGTGATTTATAGAGTGACTTATACCAACCCCTTTCTGTGGGGGTGGGTAAGAGATGTGACCGTGTATATGTTGTAGCGTATGTTAACCCCTCAAATACTTGTGGACATTCGCTTAAAAAACAGAACAACATAGTCTGGCGGATTAGTGCGGGGGGAACTGTCGCTATAATTTTTACCATACTTGCGATGGTTCATTTTGTGACAGTTTACCAAAGAACGTTAATAAACCAGGCGAGTAAAAATAGTGTTATACTTGTTGTAAATTATGTCGAGCAATATTTTATTACTATTCAAATATTTAGGTATTTTTTTCTTTCATAGAATGTTAACATTTGTGCTGGCTAATACGTATTTTTATGGCTTTGTTTGGGACTGCAAACTTCCCTTTTGAGTAATATTAAGATTATCAAAAATTAAAAACATTAGTTATTATATATATAGTATATTGTTGTATAGTTAAAATTCATTTATATATGTAGTAATTATAATTTTATATGTAATTTAAGTATAAAAAATACTTTACGGCAAACAAATTAATTTGACAGAAGGGGCTGTAAAATAATTTATTTGCATTTTGGAGAAAATTTAGGTAAAATTGTAATATCTTTTAAATTATTAAACCAAGACATGCATTTTTTAATCAATGCGTGTTGAAATAAACCATTAATTTTATTATAATATATTTTAGAAAAAAAAAATCTTAGGGATGTAAACTTTTTATTAAGCTTCATTAATCAAGGGACTTGTCTTGACATTTTATAAAATGTTTTGAATATAATAAATAGCATTTAAAATTAAATCAAGGAAGACTATTCAAGAGAAATACTCATAAACAATACTTCCAATAATTTAACTATAATATTTAGACATATATATATATATACTGCAAATGGCGATGGAATTATCAATAGTTTTAGCGAATAATCCGAACAGGTATTAATAAGCGTGCTAAAAACAAATAAACAATAGTTTACTTTAATCCATTTGATCACAACTTTTTTCTTTCTATTTTATATTTTTTCTCCTTTTAAGTGATAATGCTCTATGTATATGGTTGATGTGTAAAATATATTTTTATTGGTAATTAGCTACAGTACATCGCAATTAGATATCGTTCCATCACCGGACTAATAGGATTGAAAGGTTGCCAAATCAACTTTTACCGTTACTGCAAAAATATAACTGTGGGGTGAAATAGGTCAGTTAATTATTTGTATGAGGGCGCATTTATAATATGAAATATATGCGGGACAACTAGGTCTACCCCTGCACCTACTAGGGATATGATAATGGGATATTAAAATTATTTTTCTCTAATTTAATTCACACCCACTTTAAAAAAATATCTTTCATCTTATAAAAATAAAGTGAATAGTTAATAAACATAAACTAAAGACATAACAGTTTCAATTGGGTGAGTAAATAAAAGAAGGAATAGTCAAGATGAACAAATATCTTGTTTTGAAAGGGTTGAAAGACAAATCTCCACCGCTAAGCACAATTCTTTCAAATTCTAACCCCTACTGGGACATAAAGGGGAGGGAAGACATTATTACGTTCTCTTCACTGTTTTCATCAATAAATAACAGAAATTATAATAAAACACACTTGAGATAAGAACTTAGATAAAAACAAACAGATTTTTACTCCCCCCTCCCTCGCCTCTTTTTCACACAACATTACGCGCAATTTGACTGTGTCCCCTATTAAATTAAACTTTTAATTGGCGTAGTCCAACACCCCCCCCCCCCCCGCACACCACTAGTGCTTCCAGAATTAATGAGTTGCGAGGAAGAAGGGTATAAGTCGATAGTACAGGTGTTAGAAGAGAGTGCTAATTATTACGGTAATTTGACGTTAATGAGGGAAACAAGAGAAGAAACTTTTTGGTCTCGGTGGTTAAGAGGTTATCGTGGTCTACCAACAAGTCTAACAGGGACAATGGTTCGACTCTGGGTCTTACTTAGCACTTGTATACTCTGTCTATACCTGGGAATACAGACGGATAGATTTCGTACAATCTTTATATTTAGATGTTATACAGTCATACCCTGTTTTGTTTTTTACTTTAGTTTTAAAATTAAGGGTAGGTGATTAATAGCTGATTTTTGAAAATTTCATTTGAAAAAAATTGACATAACGTTTCTATCCAAAATGATTATCTTGTAAATGTTTTATTTGATTAATAAGAACATTTGTCCCTTTATCTATTTTTTTTTTTTCATCACCGCGTCTACTACCTGTTAAGATTATACTTTAATTACACTACTGATGGGGTAGGTATGAGGAAGGAAGCATTTTGGAAGTAATATAGGTGCATTTGCGTGGAAGGAGAGTGGGAATTCCTATAAGAAAAACCACCCTCAATACACCCGACCATGATTCGAACCCCAATCTCCCAATCAACAGCAGGCCAGTCTAACATCAGAATGACGTCTTAGACCGTTCGACCACTGGAGCGGGTATAAAAGGAATTCATTTGAGGGTAAATTACCGATACACGAGAAAGTATTTACGATTGTGACGCGAGCATTTATCTGTTTGGATTCGAAACGCTCCTAATTTTCCAAAAGAAAACAAGGATTTTAAGGAAGGTGTTTTCTTGTGTGTTCCAGGAGACGTCCTTCGTACAGGACTCGTCAGCCGTGTCCTGGAACTTGAAGCGAGGTAAGAGGAACCAATAAGGCTCAGCATCACAACATCAGAGATACAGTCCAACTTTCATGTAATCATAAGTCAAGTCATGTTATCTACAGCTATTGCGTTTGATTGATATTATAAATACCCATCAAATAGCAATAACACAGTAAAATGTTAATAACGTTGACAAAAAAAAGGTGTTTTCTTCTAAAAGGCCCTTTCTATGAAAACTGGATTGTAGGAGCAGTTTGTCTCCTGAGGAGGGCTAGTCTCGATATTCTGTGACGCGTCACGTGACAAGAGTTTAGTCAGAGAGGAGCCTGGTGGTAGACCATCATGTACAGTCCCTAGCCTGGCGGCAGACCATCATGTACAGTCCCTAGCCTGGTGGTAGACCATCATGTACAGTCCCTAGCCTGGCGGCAGACCATCATGTACAGTCCCTAGCCTGGTGGTAGACCATCATGTACAGTCCCTAGCCTGGTGGGAGACCATCATGTACAGTCCCTAGCCTGGCGGCAGACCATCATGTACAGTCCCTAGCCTGGTGGTAGACCATCATGTACAGTCCCTAGCCTGGTGGTAGACCATCATGTACAGTCCCTAGCCTGGTGGTAGACCATCATGTACAGTCCCTAGCCTGGTGGGAGACCATCATGTACAGTCCCTAGCCTGGCGGCAGACCATCATGTACAGTCCCTAGCCTGGTGGTAGACCATCATGTACAGTCCCTAGCCTGGCGGCAGACCATCATGTACAGTCCCTAGCCTGGTGGGAGACCATCATGTACAGTCCCTAGCCTGGCGGCAGACCATCATGTACAGTCCCTAGCCTGGTGGTAGACCATCATGTACAGTCCCTAGCCTGGCGGCAGACCATCATGTACAGTCCCTAGCCTGGTGGTAGACCATCATGTACAGTCCCTAGCCTGGTGGGAGACCATCATGTACAGTCCCTAGCCTGGCGGCAGACCATCATGTACAGTCCCTAGCCTGGTGGGGGACCATCATGTACAGTCCCTAGCCTGGCGGCAGACCATCATGTACAGTCCCTAGCCTGGTGGAGGACCATCATGTACAGTCCCTAGCCTGGCGGCAGACCATCATGTACAGTCCCTAGCCTGGTGGTTAGACCATCATGTACAGTCCCGAGCCTGGCGGCAGACCATCATGTACAGTCCCTAGCCTGGCGGCAGACCATCATGTACAGTCCCTAGCCTGGTGGTAGACCATCATGTACAGTCCCTAGCCTGGCGGCAGACCATCATGTACAGTCCCTAGCCTGGTGGTAGACCATCATGTACAGTCCCTAGCCTGGCGGCAGACCATCATGTACAGTCCCTAGCCTGGTGGTAGACCATCATGTACAGTCCCTAGCCTGGCGGCAGACCATCATGTACAGTCCCTAGCCTGGTGGTAGACCATCATGTACAGTCCCTAGCCTGGTGGTAGACCATCATGTACAGTCCCTAGCCTGGCGGCAGACCATCATGTACAGTCCCTAGCCTGGTGGGAGACCATCATGTACAGTCCCTAGCCTGGCGGCAGACCATCATGTACAGTCCCTAGCCTGGTGGGAGACCATCATGTACAGTCCCTAGCCTGGTGGTAGACCATCATGTACAGTCCCTAGCCTGGTGGTAGACCATCATGTACAGTCCCTAGCCTGGTGGGAGACCATCATGTACAGTCCCTAGCCTGGTGGGAGACCATCATGTACAGTCCCTAGCCTGGTGGTAGACCATCATGTACAGTCCCTAGCCTGGTGGTAGACCATCATGTACAGTCCCTAGCCTGGCGGCAGACCATCATGTACAGTCCCTAGCCTGGTGGGAGACCATCATGTACAGTCCCTAGCCTGGCGGCAGACCATCATGTACAGTCCCTAGCCTGGTGGTAGACCATCATGTACAGTCCCTAGCCTGGCGGCAGACCATCATGTACAGTCCCTAGCCTGGTGGTAGACCATCATGTACAGTCCCTAGCCTGGCGGCAGACCATCATGTACAGTCCCTAGCCTGGTGGTAGACCATCATGTACAGTCCCTAGCCTGGCGGCAGACCATCATGTACAGTCCCTAGCCTGGTGGTAGACCATCATGTACAGTCCCTAGCCTGGTGGGAGACCATCATGTACAGTCCCTAGCCTGGCGGCAGACCATCATGTACAGTCCCTAGCCTGGTGGTAGACCATCATGTACAGTCCCTAGCCTGGTGGTAGACCATCATGTACAGTCCCTAGCCTGGTGGTAGACCATCATGTACAGTCCCTAGCCTGGTGGGAGACCATCATGTACAGTCCCTAGCCTGGCGGCAGACCATCATGTACAGTCCCTAGCCTGGTGGTAGACCATCATGTACAGTCCCTAGCCTGGCGGCAGACCATCATGTACAGTCCCTAGCCTGGTGGGAGACCATCATGTACAGTCCCTAGCCTGGCGGCAGACCATCATGTACAGTCCCTAGCCTGGTGGTAGACCATCATGTACAGTCCCTAGCCTGGCGGCAGACCATCATGTACAGTCCCTAGCCTGGTGGTAGACCATCATGTACAGTCCCTAGCCTGGTGGGAGACCATCATGTACAGTCCCTAGCCTGGCGGCAGACCATCATGTACAGTCCCTAGCCTGGTGGGAGACCATCATGTACAGTCCCTAGCCTGGCGGCAGACACATCATGTACAGTCCCTAGCCTGGTGGGAGACCATCATGTACAGTCCCTAGCCTGGCGGCAGACCATCATGTACAGTCCCTAGCCTGGTGGTAGACCATCATGTACAGTCCCGAGCCTGGCGGCAGACCATCATGTACAGTCCCTAGCCTGGCGGCAGACCATCATGTACAGTCCCTAGCCTGGCGGCAGACCATCATGTACAGTCCCTAGCCTGGTGGTAGACCATCATGTACAGTCCCTAGCCTGGCGGCAGACCATCATGTACAGTCCCTAGCCTGGCGGCAGACCATCATGTACGTTCCTAGCCTGGCGGCAGACCATCATGTACAGTCCCTAGCCTGGTGGTAGACCATCATGTACAGTCCCTAGCCTGGTGGTAGACCATCATGTACAGTCCCGAGCCTGGCGGCAGACCATCATGTACAGTCCCTAGCCTGGCGGCAGACCATCATGTACAGTCCCTAGCCTGGCGGCAGACCATCATGTACAGTCCCTAGCCTGGTGGTAGACCATCATGTACAGTCCCTAGCCTGGCGGCAGACCATTATGTACAGTCCCTAGCCTGGCGGCAGACCATCATGTACAGTCCCTAGCCTGGTGGTAGACCATCATGTACAGTCCCTAGCCTGGCGGCAGACCATCATGTACAGTCACTAGCCTGGCGGCAGACCATCATGTACAGTCCTAGCCTGGCGGCAGACCATCATGTACAGTCGCTAGCCTGGCGGTAGACCATCATGTACAGTCACGTTCACAGATAATCTTCAAGCTTGGTGATGCAACCTTCATCCTTGTGTTCATGTTTATTATATCTTCTTGATATACATTTAATAGAATCAAGGCGTGTCACTTGAATTCAGAGGAAGTGTGCCCGAATTTGCTTAGAAGGAAAGTGGAAACCTTTTTTTATGAAAAACCACCCTCAATACACTCGACCGGGATTCGAACCCTCCTTGCCATCTGCCATATATTTAGTTTTTTCAACTCACTCCAGACGAATGCTAGAACAACTTCTATTTTCCACCCTCCAGCCCTGCTAAGTGATTGATATCGATACTGTGACTGTAAAGAAGATGTAGCACAGTGTGTTTAGAAAGTGCACGTGGATACCCTCCACTATGATATGGCGCGTGTTGAAGGGTCACGTGCCGGGACGTGACGTAGAGCCGGAGAGGGTTACGATGCGCCAGAGATGTGTTAATGGTGTTATTCGCTACCTCGCTTCAATTATTCACTACTCTTATGAGGACTGGTACAGTCTCTTACACAGACAGTGGACACTACATGCTCTAGAGGACTGGTACAGTCTCTTACACAGTCCATGGACACTACATGCTCTAGAGGGATGGTACAGTCTCTTACACAGACCATGGACACAACATGCTTTAGAGAGAGGAACAGTCTCTTACACAAACCATGGACACAACATGATCTAGAGGGAGGTACAGTCACTAACACAGATAGTGGACACAACATGCTCTAGAGGGAGGTACAGTCTCTTAAACAGACCATGGACACCTCTATGTGTAGCCTAAAATCGAGCCTAAGACATATTCTTACCAAACAGTGTCAAAGGTTTAAGATGAGAGTATAAAACTAAATCAGGAGTGTATACATTTCCGTTAAGGTATCTATAAAAAAATTATAAAAGTTTGACTAAAAATCAACCATGAAACGTAACTTAAGAGAAATCTTGTAGCGGTGTCGTTTTTTACTGGTAAATTGAACTGAATAAATGACCGGAAGTTGAATGTTGACTGTACATTGAGCCACGAGGGGACCAGGTTCAGCTGGCAAACTATAACACTTGGAACAGACTGTACGTAAGGCCAGTGAGCAGGAAGAAGGCAGCAGTTTTTGTTGTTAACCATCCCAAGATGCGTCGTGAAAGGGATAAGGGAGGTTAAAGGTCATAGGGGTGTAAAGAGAAGGGGATGATACAGTTATTTCTTTGTATGTATATATATAGAGGGTGAGTCACTAGGGACTAAACACCTGTATTTTGGTAGGTGTTGCTTTTATGACTTTATTAGAACTTACAGTTTTAGGCTGTATTCAGATTCGTAAAGAGCCTAATAAAGTAGGTTATATAAGTGTTCTTCGACCTTATTTTTGCACCACATCTTACTAACCGTTCGATTATACCCTTATTTACTAATTACACTTATGTGTTTGGGATTAGGACGGCTTAATTTAAATGATGTGGAATGATGATGAGTTTGGAATTTATAGTAAATGTACCCACATTTGAGTGAATAGAAAGCGTGAAAAAATAGATTTATGAAAAAATAAAACTATCCTGAGAACAGCTTGATATTGATTCGAAACAATGACCTCACCAACATCGGCAAGTCATACAAGACGAGAGTGAAGCCTTTCGGGGCCGCTAGCAGCGTTTATTTGGTAAATAGCTTCGTCACATCCACTTCGGCGGCCATGTGGTCTAAGACGTCACTCTCGTAATAGACTAGTCTGCCGATGAAGGGGAAGTCAGGGTTCAAATGCCGGTCTTGTGTACCAAGAGTAGGTTTTTTACTAAATGGGTTTTTAACTCTCTTTACATACAAATGCGGGTACACTTCCTCTAAAATTCAACCTTACTTGTCCTTAACACATAAGTAAATTAAATACATTCTTAAAATTGAAAAATGACACCTGGACACGGGGATTGAACCAGGGACCTTTGGCTTAATACGTCCATGCTCTCACCACTGAGCTATCCAGGAGTCGTCCCGTGCTCAAGGTCATTCTTCACTCATATTTTAAGGCAGAGTCTGTGATGGATGTCTGTAAATCGTCGGCTGCTAATGTGTCATTTATTAAGATCATGATCAGATAATACAGCTCACCTTAGACTCGGTAGTTGGCATAATGCTGCCAATTGTACAGTGGTATAAGAGCATTGGCGTACTAATCCAAAGGTCCCGGGTTCGATTCCCGTGTCCAGGTGTCATTTTTCAATTTTCAGAATATGATATCTAGATAGAGTGATCCTCACAAAAAGCAAAAATCATAGCTCTGGCTATTTGGTTCTTAAATTAAATATACCCTGATTTTGATAAGAAGCTATTTCTAGAAGGCCTTATTTCGTACCAGAAACTTACAGTTTAGTAGTATTTTGGTAAGATAAAAGACCTTTAAGAACCGACTTCCTACTACAGTTATGAAAGGCCTTTTATCCTACAAAACACTACCATAGAGTATGATTCTGGTACTAAAAAGGGCCATCCAGAACGCGATTCCTACCAAAATCTTAGAATGAATATGTAAGCGTACAGTCCAAGCGGATAGCGAGACAACTCATGAACTTGACCTATCCCTATTTGTCACGTGGTGTGTTGGGTTGTGACTGTCCTCAATACGTTTTGTG
Organism: Timema cristinae; assembly: GCA_039000515.1. Taxonomy (NCBI): domain Eukaryota; kingdom Metazoa; phylum Arthropoda; class Insecta; order Phasmatodea; family Timematidae; genus Timema; species Timema cristinae. The sequence continues at coordinate 58,330,938 of JBCFYV010000100.1, forward strand.
TTGAGGGTGGAGTCTTTGAAACATTGAACACTGGTGCCGTGCGTAAGAACCGCTCTGGGACTTCCAGGGAGAGAGAATTATTGATAAGATTACCAAGACCTTCTTGGAGGCAACGGACAAACAACTGACGTGCTATGACGTCACAAGGGGAGGGCGCTTAATATGAGCTGGTTCATATTAGGTCACAGGCAGCCTATACACACTGTAGGAAGCTGGTGTTTTCAGCAACGTGTTTAAACAGGCGATCAAGCATGCTTTGGAATAGTTGTTTCTAATGTCGTTATGAGGATAGATGATCGAGCATGCTTTGGAATAGTTGTTTCTAAAGTCGTTATGAGAACAGATGATCGAGCATGCTTTGGAATAGTTGTTTCTAATGTTATTATGAGGAAAGATGATCGAGCATGCTTTGGAATAGTTGTTTCTAAAGTCGTTATGAGAACAGATGATCATGCAGTATTGGATGTTTCAACAAAACTTCACGACGAGGCTATTCAAAAAGCAAATCGAGAGATTGGACTAAACTGAGAATATAACATTTGAGTGAAGGGGTTGAAAATGTCTTTGGAGAGGGTGGGGCAAGGTTGAGGGTGAGGGGATAGGGTCCGCTCACTCGTCTCTCGAGAGAGGGACACGTGACCAGAGTACGTCACTGCGACAATGTCGAAGCATCTCTCAAGAGGGTCGAAGTTTTATGAGCGGTATAAAACCAGAACGTGACGGAAACAAAATGACGCCGGTGGACCAACAAAGTGACTGCGACTGTCGTTACAATCGTTGAGCGACGTGTGAAACTGTCCTTTGTATCGCGGACATTGAATCACGGGAGATATTCACAGACAATGAATGGAAGTAACGATTAAGAGTGAAACCGTTTATCGTTAAACGAGCCCGTGAGGTCCAAACAAACCAAAACACTGGTACGTGCCCCCAACGGGATAGCTGACGTACCCCTGGCTTTTAATAAACTCTTGGTAATAATAACATACCTGCTTCGGTGGCTCCATGGTCTCGCAATAGACTGAACTGCCGACGACGGGGAGATCGGGGTTCAAATCTCGGTTGGGTGTACCAAGAGTCGTTTATTCTAAATATTTATAAACTCTCCCTCTACGCAATTCGGGTACACTCACTTTAAATACAAGTCAAGCTGTGTGAGCTTGAGGTAAAGTGTTGGCCTCAGGATCCGATGTTCATGGGTTCAAACACGGCCGGAGTCAATGGATTTTTGTTGAGGAATAAAAAACCGTAGCAAAATTTCCTTCTGGGGGGGAAGTAAAGCCGTCGGTCTCCATGTGTATATTTTATTTTAATAATAATATAATAAAATGCTATGTTGGTTGAGGGAAAAAACTATATCTGTATTTTCTAAAAGTAACTTCATAACATAATCTTGCTATTTATCTACCTTCACTGGTTTTCAAAAAAAAGAAATCAGCCGGATGAAACCACGAGAACACACCGCTCTCTCCGTGTCACGCATCCCTGGGCGTGATGTCTGAAGATACAGGCCTTATAATCGACGTTAAAATGGCTGCATTCCTTCTCAACTAGTCCCACATCCCCGGGGAACATTTGAACAACCGTGCCGGCTGTATTTGGAAAATAACATTTTATTACATCTAACATCAACGGTAGCATTTACTTTATGGATTTATTTATTTTTATTTTGGAGCCATTCCAAAAATTCTTCGCAATTTGACGGATGCATTTATTTATTTATTTTCCAACCGGAGTTTTTGAAGATAATTTCACGTAGAGGGAAGTAATATTGGACTGGGTTCCGATAAAAAATAAAAGAGTTTGCAACAGATGTGCGTAGTAGTAGATGGATCTTGAATAGTTACGTTTATCGTATTCTCTGATCAAATAATGATGAAATGTATCATTTTGGTTTCTACTTTACCTAAAAAAAATCATATTCGTAAAAATTTTAAACCTCGAGATTATGATAGATCTTGATGTTTTAATTGCCACTCTTAACATTTTGTTATTATTAGCATTATTTCTGACTCTATATACAATACACGGGGCTACAGCCAAAACTGAGTCATGGCTTTATTTCAAACTTGTTATTTAGAGTAGTGGTATTCAACCTTTTTTGTTGGTCTTCTCCCAGATATAATTTCTCTTCAACTTTGAACCCTCCAAAGTTATAGGTGCATAATACAAGTTAAAGAAATATTATAAAATATACATCTACAATAAATACAATAAATTACATCTAAAATAATGTATTAAATAATAAGTTTTTAGTGATAAATATCCATGTTATTACATTACATGTGTATATGTGACCTGGTGGTCTAGGGGTAAGATATCACACTTCTGTGCTGGGGGTCCGGGGTTCAATCCTCTGTCCCGGCACAGATTTATCTGATTGCCGAACCCTTCCTTCATCTCTGACAAGACGTGTATTAATCACAACTCGTGAATGTGTGGAATTCCAGGCCTCCACCGTGGTTCGGATCCCACGTCAAACTGTAGGTCCTCCATTTCATCTCACAATCACCCTACCATTACACATCAGTGTAACCCGAACGGGTAGTAAGACGCGGTGTTAATAATAATACTAATAATAATAGTGTATATTATTTCGTTTCAAACACAAATCTTACGAGTTTTTAAGTAAATGTCTGTTTTAATAAAAGCAAGAGAAAGTCTGTGTTGTGTGCCGTACCATTTTTTTTATCACCGCGTCTTACTACACGCTCGGGTTTACACCCTTTACAATAATTACGATAGTGGTTTTAGGGATTTGTAAGGCTATATTTAGAGCAAGTGTACCCGCAATTTCATGAACGAAGAGTGGAAAACCATTTAAATAAACAACAACCATAAGTACGCCCAACCAATAGTCGAACCTCGAGCTCTCTGTCATAGGCAGTCTAGTCTATCGCGAGAGTAGCGCGTTAGACCGCGCGGCCACCGTAGCGGGTGTTAAGGTCATTAAGACAGGGTTGCCAATGTCATGAAATTATTATTATTATTATTATCACCGCGTCTTACTACCCATTCGGGTTATACACACTTACGCTAATGTGTAATGGTAGGGTGATTGTGAGATGAAATGAAGGACCTACAGTTTAACGTGGAATCCGAACCACGGTGGAGGCCTGGCATTCCCCACATTCACAAGTTGTGATTAATACACGTCTTGTCAGAGGTGAAGGAAGGGTTTGGCAATCGGATAAATCTGTGCCGGGACCTAGGATTGAACCCCGGACCCCCAGTATAGAATTCCAACACCTTACCCCCTAGACCACCAGGTCACCTAATGTCATGGAAAATAAAAGTGTTTGAAGTCTTCTTTTTTTTTTTAAAGAAAAAAAAAGCTCTTGCGCTGTTAGTTTGCATAAACATAAAAAAAGGACTGAAATGTATTTGGGCTTTACAACATACCTCGTGAATTACAAGAAAGTTGACTTGGGCAATTTCAGTTTCGGGAAGCAACGTTTTTAGAAAGTACAGTCCAACCAAGAGATAAGGGCAGACATGTCCAAGATAAACCACCACAATTTATAAGACTTTTTTTTATGTCTTGAAACGTACGAGGACGGTAATAAAAAAAGCTAAGTCCTCCACGGGACTTGGTCGGGCTCTTAGTAAAGTAATTGAACTTGTAGGTTTAGAGTCGTCAAATGGGACTGAAGAAGGCGGTCTGTCCTCAATACGTGTGACGTGGGGTTACGGGGGGGATTAATGGCTGATGAAGATTATGGGAGAAAGAAGGGGAGGGGGTAATCGTGCTTGAAGACCACCCTGATTGAATGCCAATCCACTCCTCTGCGCGGCGGTTACTAAAACTATGGACACCCCCCCCCCTTTTTTATATAGAAATAATAGTCGAGGAGTCACAAGAGAACTATAGTATATTTTTATTGATAAACAAACATCAAACATAAACAATAACAATTTATATATATATATATATATATATATATATATATAGAGAGAGAGAGAGTAGAGATCCGCCATCTTAAGGCTTCCAGAAGGGACAATCATATTATTACCATCGAGGAAACTGAACAAGGTACGACTCAATAAGCCGGAATTTGAATTAGCCTCAATTTAAAATATTTAGTCACCTGGTGACAATTATTTGTACTATCGTAATGTGTTAAAGAAACAGTAATAACTTTCAAAATATTAAAAATCCGCCTTCTCGCAGCAACGATATTTGGACTTAATGCTCTTGCGCTAATAATACGTACTCTGACGTAATACAAGTTAAGAGACATAATGGACGATATACTTGAAGATACCTTACAATCACGAAAATATTCAAATGCATAAAAGTTTAATAATACACTACTATTTTTATAAGCACTCAGCCTAAAAATGAATTCCAAAGAAATTAAGTAATAAAGAATAAATCTAAATAATTAAAGCATTCTGCTTTCCCATAGTAATTTAATGTAATTAAAAGCTATTAATGTTACAAAGCGCTACGCTAATAGTTTAAGAGCTTCCTTCTTGTAATATCAAATTGTAATTTCAAAGCAATTAAGGTTATAAGCACATTACTTAATTACTTAATGTTAAATTCCTCGATCTCCACATAAAATGTAAATTTAAAATATCAAGGCATTATTTACCTACACAGTAACTATTTGGTTTATGACCACAGAATAAAGTAAGTTTGAAACAGTTAAAGTTATAAGCACAAATCTGGACTTTAAAGTGCTTGTTTCTCACATAAAATTATGTAAATTTAAGTTATTAAAGTTAAATATACCCAAAATATTCAGTAAATGACATCAACTGCAAATCAGACTGACGGCGAGAGCGCAATTAAACACAAGCCGCGAAACAGACGTAACTTTGCACTGGAGAAAGGTTACGTTCTTCTAATAGGTGAAATACAAATTAGCCACGCTGATACAAAAAAAACCATCCCGTAATCGAAATTTAAATTAATAAGTGTAAAAATAATAATTTTGAAAAATTTCCATAATTTGACCGAAAGAGAATTGTGAAGAATTAAGGTTAAGCCTTAGCTTAGATTGCAGCTCTTACCTTTTCTTTTATAAGTAATTTTTATTATTTCTATAACATAATACAACGGAAAATTTATGAAATCATACAAAACAACATAATGAAATTAGATTACCCCAACCCTTTTGGGTTCTCGAAATCTGAGTTTACATGTATTGAAATAAAAGTTTTTCAGTCTTTATATCCCCAAAATAGGGTGTAATAGTCCATTTGTCGTGGAGAGGGGTCAGTCACCCCCCCCCCCCCCTAAACTAAACTTATGACCTGGTCGGTCTGCTCGGCGGTTTCGCTGCACTGTATCACACACACGTAACACGCCATCTTCTCCTATAACGACCCTCTGGCCCGCATCGCCCGCAGCTCTTACCTTGAGTTAAGCCTATGATACAATGAGTGACGCTATCTAAAAACCACCGCGATATATATACCGAGTTCACCAGACCACGTGTCCACAGAGAGTGGGGGTGACAAAGCGGGAGAGGGGAGTGGAAGGGATGAGATCTGGAATAGCGTAGAAGCTTCGCGGACATCATGTGACTGCTTTCAAACAGGCCTGGCGGAGGAAGTAACAACTAGATGCGTGGCGCTGTCTTCATTTGTTTGCTTAGAGTCGGGTCACGCCTCCTTTCAGTCAGCGAGACTGAGTGTTAGAGAGAAGAGGTCACGGACAGGCGTGTTGAAACCCGTATCGGTGGGCGGGGGGACTAAGATGTCGGGCTCATCATCAAAGGTATACAAAGCTAACTTTTCTAAGGAAAGGGCACTAAAAAATTTGACTATACTTATAGCAAAAAAAAAAAGTTGTATATGTATATATGAGCCTTCTTTTATGATGTAAAAACCTCACTAATTTCCCCCACCACCACTTCTACTCCCTTTTTAATAATTTAGTTTTTGTTTCTGGTGACAGGGAGATTTTACACTCGGAAACCCGGTGGGCTTATTCCCCTTAAATAGTTTTTTTTAGCACCACGTCTTACTACCCGTTCGGGTTATACGCTTATGTACTAATTATTACGCTAATGTGTTGGGGATTCAGCTCTTCTTTCCCTCAACCTTTCCTCCTATGACCTCGTGTAGAGGACAGTTCCTCCTGAGAATGTACCGAAGAATCACAACCAAATGGTTCTCTTCTCACCCACTCTTCATTTGTCACCCTCACCTGATCTTTTCAAATCTTTCCAGGTTGACAGCAAATAAAAAAGGTCTGTATTTTCTAGAAGGCTATTCTTATGAAGATTGGACTGTATGTTTTAGAAATGAGTTTCATACAAACGAGGACAACGCGGTAATGAACCGGTAGTTTCTAAAGGTCGATATACAGAGTGGGTCGGAAACAATTATACGGTCTATGCCGAGGAAAGTGATGGACAACGGACTGAGGTTTGTCTGACGTACAATGAAGCTTAACTGAGGAACATTATCTTCAAAAAGTGTAGCATGTAGTTTGCTTTTATTTAGCTAATGAATATTTACTTTTCAATTAAAGTGTTAATATTCAAGTCACTGATCGTCTAAATGTTTCACCCTCAACCCTGTAATTTTAAAGATGAGGATTGCCGGGTAACTTTTCCGGTAACTGTTTAGCTGATCAAATCCTGAGGGAAGGGAACGTCTTATAATATCTGCTCTACAGCAGACCCCACGTTAGTATAACATCCAACCACCGAGCTCTGCAGTCGGTACGAGAGTGTGAGTAGATAACTGTAACAGCTTTTATCGCTTTATTGAGACTCATTTGATGATGTTTTCTGGTGTTAACGATCTTGGGAAGAAAAATAAGACTTAGAATTGATATCGATTGCACGCGTAACATTTAAATGGTTGGTTGATAGTTTAGCAAATTTCTGTCACCTCTTTTTATATTTTGTATAATATGAAAGTGAACTTAGTACAAACCAAGCTAATAAAAAGTATAATTTTCATAGGACGAGTCTCGAAGAAAACACAAACATATTTTGATTGCGGCCAAAATTGATGACCACTTACAAGATTATCGGAGTTATTTTTACAACTATTCAAAATATCTGCAGCTGAAGATCAAACTGACGTGTTAATAAGTATAAATGGCTTCAGTAAGGTTTGTTTCAATCAGATTAGGCTCTTGTGTAATAATAGACCAACAAGTTATATACCGTTAAAATGTTTAATTATATGTATATTATATTTATGTCTACATATTATATAAATAAAAAATCCATAGCATCAGATAGTAAGCGAGCTATACCAACTCAGCAGCCACTTCATGTTGGCGAAGGCAGTGCCAACATTTGAGGATAGAGGGTACCATGTGGTCAGTACAACGAACCATCAGCCGTTAATCTCCGTTTTCTAAACATGAGCCGCTACTTCTTTATCCAAGTATCTCCTCATTTGTCCTCACGAGGTTGAGTTTGACCCTGTTACAGAAACATTGATTCATAGAAAACCCTATAAGCGCCGGGGATCGAGCCTGGGACCTCTTGACCACAGAGGTGATTATATATGAAATTTTTTTAGCACCAGTGTCTTACTACCCATTCTGGTTATACGCTTGTGTACTAATTACTCTAATTTATTAGGAATTAGGAAGGTTATATTTAGAGGAAGGGTACGAGCATTGCGTGGAAGGAAAGTGGAAAACCATTTATGAAAAACCAGTGCCCTTATCTTCCCATCCCCGGCAATCTAGTATGACACGAGAGTAGCGCGTTAGGCTTGTGCGACCACCGAAGTGGGTAATCAAATAGTTCAACCTTTATCTATATATAATTCTTAGACGTATAAGAAAGCGCGCTCTCTTTCATAAAATTCAATCCGTATTGAAAAAATGGAGTCGTAAAAGTGGATCAAACGTAGCTCTTAAGCAGAGTTATCGAAGTTTAACACCGCCTTTTAGCCAGTTTTTTTTATGACGTTAAATCAGCCGGCAATTTCCAGCTTTTATATCGCTTTCAATCCTTATTACAGCATAAATCACAAGCTCATCATGAAAAGTCCTAGCCGTCAACGATAAGCGATGATGAGCATTTACGTGGACGCGAAATAAATTCCAGCCGATGAGGTTCGGTTATCGAACGGATCATTCAGCTCACTTGTTTCTCTCTCTCTCACACACACACTCACTAATACACATATTCCCTCTATTAATAAGTCACGTGAATTACAGGACATCCAGTTGTAGAGAGAGTGCCCGATGGTTGAAATGTGACTCAATGTTTCTATAAATACTACATATTTATAGTTAAAACAAACCAATGGGTCGTTGCAGCGATGGGCGCAGATTAACAACGTTAAAATACACTCAAAACTTTTTATTGTTGGTTAAAATTCTTTAGGATAAGGCTTCGCTCTAAATTCTAATAAAAAGGTTAACTCATCAAAGGCTATCAAATTTCCATAGATTGTGAAGCTTTCGGTGTTTAATTTTAAGCAAAACGTATATTTCCCCCCCTTGACGCTAAGATGAGGAACTGTCCTCTGCATGACGTCACAGAAAGAAAGGTTGAGGGAAAGAGTAGCTTAGGAAGGAGGAGGATTCAAATATCGGAGGACTTGAAGGAAATAAGAAAATACTGGGAACTGAAGGAGGAGACAGAGGACAGGGTGCATTGGAGGTCTAAGTTCACTGAAAAAAGTAATGGACCTGTCGTAAGACAGAACACATAATAATAATAATAATAATATCTTTATAAGCAAATCAAGGTTTCCAAGGTGGCTTGGACAAAGAGATATTGTACAGATAAACCACTGCGCACACAGATGAAAAGCAAAAAAAATCCAATTGAAAAATCGAGTTTTCATAGGAAGAAATTATTTTGGGCTAAATCCCGGATTCATGACATTTAAAATTAGTGTTATTTTGTCAAAATGGGTTACTCTCATTTTTCGTAATTTCTATTACCGTAAATAAGTGTATTATTGCATTATTAAAAAAAACGAGCGCTTATAACAGAGGTGGGAAACATATTTTCCAATAGAGCCACAGCTGTGGCGAATTAGAAGTGGAATTCGCCACAGCATGTAAACATTGAGAAATTAGGTGGCTCAACCATACTTTTAAAACGACACAAACTGTTTGAACAGTTTCATCTAAGACATGTGTAAACATTCACTGCTTGGTTACAGACGCTAATGGAGAGATATAAAGGAACCATGTCAGGTGTTCTAAGGGTGATTTTCAACTTCCCTTCCAGGCGAATGCACGTATTATTATTATTATTATTAATAATTCCTCTATCTCCCGATGACGAACATAGGACCGCACCAGCCAAGCTTCGTTATTCCACCTTGTTACAGTTTCTGTGATACGTTAATTTCAAGTGACGCGGGCTATCAACTACCCCCCCTCCCCCTCAAATGTGGGTACATTTATTAAAAATTCAACCTTCTTCATCTCTGATATATTAACGTCATTAGTGCTAGACGTATAGCCAGCCCTAAATAATAGTAAGACGTGGTGCTAATTTGATTGTGTGAAAAAAGTAGCCGTTAAGACAAAATAAACTCGCCCTCGATATAATATATGTGTTTAGAAAGTACACAGCGCAATTTCTCGATGATAGCTCTCGTACTTAGATAATGTATGTGTTTAGAAAGTACACAGCGCAATTTCTCGATGATAGCTCTCGTACTTAGATAATGTATGTGTTTAGAAAGTACACAGCGCAATTTCTCGATGATAGCTCTCGTACTTAGATAATGTATGTGTTTAGAAAGTACACAGCGCAATTTCTCGACGATAGCTCTCGTACTTAGATAATGTATGTGTTTAGAAAGTACACAGCGCAATTTCTCGACGATAGCTCTCGTACTTAGATAATGTATGTGTTTAGAAAGTACACAGCGCAATTTCTCGATGATAGCTCTCGTACTTAGATAATGTATGTGTTTAGAAAGTTCACAGTACCATTTCTCGATGATAGCTCTCGTACTTAGATAATGTATGTGTTTAGAAAGTACACAGCGCAATTTCTCGACGATAGCTCTCGTACTTAGATAATGTATGTGTTTAGAAAGTACACAGCGCAATTTCTCGACGATAGCTCTCGTACTTAGATAATGTATGTGTTTAGAAAGTACACAGCGCAATTTCTCGACGATAGCTCTCGTACTTAGATAATGTATGTGTTTAGAAAGTACACAGCGCAATTTCTCGATGATAGCTCTCGTACTTAGATAATGTATGTGTTTAGAAAGTTCACAGTACCATTTCTCGATGATAGCTCTCGTACTTAGATAATGTATGTGTTTAGAAAGTTCACAGTACCATTTCTCGATGATAGCTCTCGTACTTAGATAATGTATGTGTTTAGAAAGTTCACAGTACCATTTCTCGATGATAGCTCTCGTACTTAGATAATGTATGTGTTTAGAAAGTACACAGCGCAATTTCTCGACGATAGCTCTCGTACTTAGATAATGTATGTGTTTAGAAAGTACACAGCGCAATTTCTCGACGATAGCTCTCGTACTTAGATAATGTATGTGTTTAGAAAGTACACAGCGCAATTTCTCGATGATAGCTCTCGTACTTAGATAATGTATGTGTTTAGAAAGTTCACAGTACCATTTCTCGATGATAGCTCTCGTACTTAGATAATGTATGTGTTTAGAAAGTTCACAGTACCATTTCTCGATGATAGCTCTCGTACTTAGATAATGTATGTGTTTAGAAAGTACACAGCGCAATTTCTCGACGATAGCTCTCGTACTTAGATAATGTATGTGTTTAGAAAGTACACAGCGCAATTTCTCGACGATAGCTCTCGTACTTAGATAATGTATGTGTTTAGAAAGTACACAGCGCAATTTCTCGACGATAGCTCTCGTACTTAGATAATGTATGTGTTTAGAAAGTACACAGCGCAATTTCTCGACGATAGCTCTCGTACTTAGATAATGTATGTGTTTAGAAAGTTCACAGTACCATTTCTCGATGATAGCTCTCGTACTTAGATAATGTATGTGTTTAGAAAGTTCACAGTACCATTTCTCGATGATAGCTCTCGTACTTAGATAATGTCAGGTTTTTACGAGTTTCTGAGGGGCAAGAAAAGCTTGTTTTAAAACAATTCTTGCAAGGGCTTGAAGAAAGGCGTTTAGGGGTTGGTTGCTGCTAAGGGGGGGAGGGGGAAGGTCGGGTTAAGAGACAGAAGGGATGGGTACAGCTCAAGAGAACATAAAGAGACCTAAGAGAAGGAAATTAAAACGCTGCAGGGCTAGCAAATATTTGTTAAACTGGATGAACTGTTTCTTTCTCGTTTCTCTTCTGCGACTAAAGAAAGGCATTGTCTGTTTGAATAATTTCCATCTTCCAGGGATGCCATACAACCCTTTGCAAAGAAAAATTACCCCATAGACAAAATATAGGTCGACTCAGTTTTAAACTTTTCTCTGTTTCTCAGGTATTTTCTTACTCTTCAAATCTCCTTCTCTTTTTAATCTCATATTTCATGACCTAAATAAAATTAACAAATTAAAGGTACAGGGGAAAAAAGTGGAAAGTCCAATTTTAGCTTAAATAAAACTAGTGTCGCCATCTCTTGGATCAGCACGATACCTTTGTAATCAACTTTAGATTATTGTTTAAATATATTTCTGTCGTATTTAAATTTAAATAAAAAATTGCTGGGGTTTGAGAATTTTAAAAAATTTCCTGGAAAATGTGTGTGAGATGAATTTAAACCTATTTCCTCGGTAAGCTTTAAAATGTGATTACAATATTAGATTTAGTTTGACATTTTACTTTAATTCAGATAAGTAATCAAATATAAAATGATTACTTGTCGAAATAGTGTTCATGATATAAATTATTTTTTGAGATCAAATACACGGTGCTGATAAAGTGAAATTATAAATTAAATTACCCGGGAAAAATTAAAAAATAAATATTCCAAGTGCAAAGAACGGAATTAATCGCTCCTTCATATATAAATTATAGTTATAATTATATTGTAAGATATGTGAAAATAAATAATTATACATTTTTTGCTGGGTCGACTGTTATGTGCAGTCAAATTTTTATTGGAAGTCCTCGTTCAATCCCCAAAAACTGACTGAAAACAACTCAAATTCGGCACTCTATAAATATGTATTATTTAATTTATTAATTTTAAGATCCATGTAAAATGTTATCAAGAGCTTCCAATAAATACCTCCTCATGGATTACTGTGTAATCTTTAAACGGGACAAGGAAGTAATATTTTTATTCCCGCCATTGTGACGACACGAGCTAATAACGGGTGTCCTCTGTAGTTTACAAGTGTTAGGGTGAGTTCATAAAGCGGACATCAAGCTCAATGTCACGTGACTCGATCACGTAGGGAAGAGGGGATAGAAGCTCGGGGGGGGGGGGGGGGACTTCTTCTCCTCACGAACAAAAATTGGGAAAATGTTCTCGGGTTTATTTTATGTAAAAAATATAGACACTAACGGATTATCACGCGATTTTTTTGGAATAGGGAGTGTTGTGAAAATAAACCGTCGCGGTGTTAACCTTGTCGAACGAACCGCTCCAACGAATTACTGTGGGGGATATAAGTAACATCGCGACCCCCAGATCTGTGGTCAAAAAGTCTAAAGGACGTAAGGTGGCCTGGTGGTTTAGGGGTATGATGTCGGACTTCTGTGCCGGGGTCCGGGGTTCAATCCTCGGTCCCGGCACAGATTTATCTGATTACCAAACCCTTCCTTCACCTCTGACAAGACGTGTATTAATCACAACTTGTGAATGTGTAGAATGCCAGACCTCCACCGTGGTTCGGATTCCACGTTAAACTGTAGGTCCTTCATTTCATCTCACAATCACCCTACCATTACACATTAGTGTAAGTGCGTATAACCCGAACGGGTAGTAAGACGCGGTGCTAATAATAATCTAAAAGCCATGGTAACAATACACATTTTATTGTAATTTGTATTTTCCTCCTCCCCTGTTTGTTCTCCTATTGCCGAGCAACTCAAGGTAGGTAAGTATTGGGGACACGTAAAAAGGCCAGTAAGTTTGCAGTTTTTATATCAAAACATATTTTTGTTCAAAATAAATCAAAAATCTCTCCAGCAGAAACATAAGAGTGTAATTTTCTTCTCATGTTGTTAGAGACAGTTGTTTTAAATATCTGTGAAGGGTTTCCTGGAATTTAATGATTACTTTTCCTCTTAATTGAAAAAGTTTTTCATCTTATGCCGCTATGCTCATGACAGATATTCAACAACTGTTGATATCACAAAGTGAAGAACATTAAACTCTTGTGTTTCTACTGGAGTGATATTTTATTTATTTTGACCAAAAAAAACAAACCACTGACCTTTTTTTTCACTTCCACTACACTCCTACCTTAGTGTGTAAAACTAGATTAGGCTTAGTTTATTTTATTTTATAATGTGTGTATCCAAAGTTGTAAAGTCAGGAGCGCGCAATACCCTCTTATGAAAGTGCGCCACGTCATCAGTTTGTCTGAACAGACAATTACATCTAAACTGGGTTATTCCCCCTTGTTTTCCCCACGCCCACCCATGGTCGGGTCATTTCGTACTGACACGGTCTTCACCCGTCCCTTGCTTTAAAATTTAAATAAATAAAAACTCATTAACATCTGAAGCAGAACTAAGAGCACTTACATTCTCCAATTCCACGCGGCTAATAGGTCTAACCAAATTATATTCCCCTTTCCATTATACTACACTCACAACACTCATGTCTTTAAAAAAGTAGCTCTAAACAAATTAGAGTCACAAAGTAATTGTTAACACGGTACTTTTATTTAACCATACAAATGTAAAAAGTTAAAGTAAAGAATAAATGATACCGTAACAAACTTTCTCTCACCTTTATTTTAAAATAGAGACATTTACTAAAAACTAATAAGATTTGTGAAATAAATAAATATACACCGTTTCGTAAACACTCCGCCAAAGATCATATTTGAAATAGTATAGGCCTACGCTGTCACGAAAACACCAAAGAGCATAAAAATTCACTTCAAATGTAAAAGAGTTCCATAATATATATGACTATAGCTCATAAACTACTGGTTTTATACAAATATAGTTCAGATAAAATATTTATTTTTTAATAGTATTATCATTTTACAATGATAGGTTAGTTCGTATCTCAAATGGTTGCGGATGTATGATCAAAATTCGAAATTTCTTCTTTATTTACAGGAACGTTAAAGTAATTTTCATAGGAAAATAAAAATCTTCATTTTGTTTGTTATCTTAAACAATGCCTGGATACAAAAATTTGATCAAAATCGTTAGAGCAAATTTTAATAAAATCGATTACTTCTCTTTTCTCTTCAGTAAACTACCCTTAATTTTTAGGGTTGGTTAGATCATTCCAAAATCTCCTCGGGGGGACCTTATGAAAAACCCAGATAGCCAGTTTTAGCCCAAACGGTAAAATTGTTTCGGTTCTAGGCGAAATACAGACAGACAGACAGACATCGCGAAAATCAGTTTTTAGGTTTCAGGGGTCATCAAATGTCAATATTTATCAAACTATAATAATTATATTTTTTACAATTACAATACTTCTCTTCCAGAGTGATCGAGAAAAAGTAAAAATGAAATAAAAAATTTCATTTTTTTTCTGTTTTTTAATTGCGTCTAGATACCCGTTTGGGTTATCCACATATGTACCACAATGTACCAATTACGTTAATGTGTTGGGAAGAGGAGGGTTGTATTTGCGTGGAGATAGAGTGAAATACCACACCCTCAGTACACACGACCAGGATTCGAACCCCAATCTTCCATCTGTCTGACAGCCCAGTCTACGGAGAGAGTGACGCGTTAGACCGTTCGGCCACCGAAGCGGGTGAATTTGTAACTCCCTTCGAGGCTGTTAGTTATGAAATCAATATTATTTAGTTGTTTTCTCTTAAAGAGAAAGTTCTGGCGGTGTCAGAGGAGTTTAGTTGACCTCGAATTTTCTTCCGATCCAACGGTAAAATAACTTATTTTTGATTACATCGTCTTCAGGTCTAGAAAAGAGAGCGAAAGAATATATGACCAGGACGTGACCCGGAAGTTAGGAGGTGTGAGGAGGGGGAGAGGAAATAAATAGCCTCCATTAGTCGTCCAATACCCGCCCTGGGTGTTAACACCTACTTCTTAAGGGGACCTTCGCTTTCAGATTAATCAAACGTCTCCGCAAAAAGAAAAAGAAGTTAGAAATGGCTACGATTCGCCCACATCAATGATCACGTGATATAGGACGTCAGTATCGCGATTAGACCAGATCACCGCGTATCTGAGAAGTCAAGGTTCGCTATCGACCTAACGTATAGGGGGAGGATTACCCCCCCCCCCCCCCCCTCCTTTCTCTCCAAGCTTGTATGAGTATTTTTTCCAGCTTAGGTTAAGTACTCTTGCGTTAAAAGTACAACTCAAAATAGGCCTCCTATTAATCAGATTTAGGTTAAGTTCTTTTAGCAACGCGTCTTACTACCCGGTCAGGTTATACACATATGCACTAATTACGCTAGTGAGTTAGGGATGAGGAAGTGCACCCGCCTTTGCGTGGAGGGAGATTTTTCTTTTAGTGATATCAGAGTTTTATTTTTAATTTATATAATAACCATCCGGTTGGTATCCTAGACCCATTTCCATTCTTGACGGTTTGAGTCCCGGTAGTTGGTCCCCTACAGGTGTTTTAATTGCCCGGCACCCTTTCCAGCCGACCCCTTAGGAACCACAAGCACCTAGTTACTGGGACTCCCCGAGCATTCCTCTGTCGCTGATATTCTCACACAGGAAGTTGAAATAATAATTAAAAAAAACCGTTCAGAGAATAGAAAAAATAATGTTTAGACCTGGAAGTGGATACTTGGGGCTCTTGAAGCTTACTCAAATCTATTTCGCGAAGTAGCGGTTGAAAATGAAGACACTTTCATCTAAGATTAACTACCGTGCAAGTTGCTAGGACCTATAAACCCAATAATTCAAGAACTTGAGTGCGTATAACCTGAACAGATACTAATACGCGGTGTAAAAATAAATATTGATACTAACGAGAAATCTGCAACATCTGTTCTTCGTCACAATCCATAACACTCCATCTGCCTCATTCAGTTCCATGAACCTTACATTTTGCCTATTTGTCCATTTGATTATTTCCATAACATTCCTTTTACGGGTTTCACTCTCCGTTCCTTTGAGACGGCGCCATTTTGAGTCCCACCAAAGTTAGACTTGGACCCAAGTAAGTTGGGCACCGTTCTTATGGCCTCCCCGTCCAAGTGGGCTGGGATGAATTGTTGACACGATTTAAGCATGGCTGATGATGTTGACGATTAAGCAGTGGCTGGGATTAATTGTTGACACGATCTAAGCAGGGCTGGATGAATTTTTACACGATCTAAGCAGTGGGCTGGATGATGGTGACACGATCTAAGCATGGCTGGATAATGGTTGACACGATCTAAGCAGTGGGCTGATGATGTGAATGATCAGCATGGTGGATGATGTTGACACGATTAAGCAGTGGGCTGGATGAATGGTTGACACGATCTAAGCAGTGGTGGATGAATGTTGACAGATCTAAGCTGCTGGGATGAATTGTTGACATGATCTAAGCAGTGGGCTGGGATGAATTGTTGACACGATCTAAGCAGTGGGCTGGGATGAATGGTTGACACGATCTAAGCAGTGGGCTGGATGAATTGTTGACAGATTAGCAGTGGCTGTGATGAATGTGCACAATCAAGCGTGTCCAGGCGATGCGCGCGCTGCGTACACATTTTCTTTGTCCAAGTATACTTGGATCGTGTCAACGAGGTTTTAGTGCCCATAACCGAGTTTAAGTGAGCTATAGATAAAAGTCATCAGTCTAGTCCTGTCTGGTTTGTCGTTAGAGGACGGGTTTGGGGTTTGAGTGCCAACAAGAAGTATCGAGTTTATTTTTTACTGTATGGTTTCCCAATCTCACTTAAAACAATTGCGGGTATATTTCATCTTAATAAAACCCGCCTCATCCCTAGCGTTGTTTTAAACCCCGAACGGGCAGTAAGACGCAGTGGTGAGAAAAAAACACACAAAAAAATTGCCGTTATGAAAAGAAATACTTACAGCAATGTAAGGATTTTATTCCTTCGAGTAGGTGGAACCCTTAAATTATAATATGCAAGTAAATATGAAATAGTTATAAGTATAACTTAGTAACTGAAAGCCTTCTCCAGTTCCCAGGGCTCAAGACACCCTGTATATTGTTTAATGTGTGAAGGATTAGGAAGGATATATTTATAGGAATTGTACCCACATTTGCGTGTAGAGTTGTAAACCATCCTCAGTACACCCAACCAAGATTCAAACCTCGATTTCCCTGTTATCGGCAGTCTAATCTACTGAGAGAGTAGCGACTTAGACCATGCGACCACCGAAGTATAAATGTAGTTTGAAAATGTTTGTGCACTATGTTGTTCTACCCCTCAACTTTGTTCGAAGTAAATACATGACGGCGACATACGTAATGAGCTTGTAATTCAAAGTAAGCAAGGAAGAGAGCGCCGCGCCATCTAACCAGTTTCCGGCCCATTTGACGGCGTCACTTGAAGGAACAGCTCAAGTCTCGCTGCGAGATAGGCCCGAGATATTGAGAGTGCTGTTGTTGATATAAGGAAGAGTTCTAGGGAGATTTCAAATTTAATTTAATATTATAATAAGAGAGCTTGTCATATACGGGAGATTTAAACAAGGGGGTACAGTCAAATTAAAATATAAGTGTGTACTTACCAAATACACATATAAATTGCTTGGGTTACATAGCCCCTCAAAGAACCAGGATTTCTACATGAAAGTACAGTCAAGAAACAAAATGAATACAACACTAGGTGGTAGATAATACCTCATTTTCAAAAAGCCCTCGTAATTTAGTTTTCAGGATAAGCCTAGAAAGATTTGAAGGGGCCTTGGATCGCTTCCAAGAATTGTGGGTGTGTGGATATCTTGTACATATTGGGCATAAAGGGCTCTTAAGACGTCTGGTTCTAGCTGTATTACCTACCTAAGTTAGGTGTTATCTGTGGGGTGAGACGGGCTCTTAAGACGTCTGGTTCTAGCTGTATTACCTACCTAAGTTAGTTGTTATCTGTGAGGTGAGACGGGCTCTTAAGACGTCTGGTTCTAGCTGTATTACCTACCTAAGTTAGGTGTTATCTGTGGGGTGAGACGGGCTCTTAAGACGTCTGGTTCTAGCTGTATTACCTACCTAAGTTAGTTGTTATCTGTGAGGTGAGACGGGCTCTTAAGACGTCTGGTTCTAGCTGTATTACCTACCTAAGTTAGGTGTTATCTGTGAGGTGAGACGGGCTCTTAAGACGTCTGGTTCTAGCTGTATTACCTACCTAAGTTAGGTGTTATCTGTGGGGTGAGACGGGCTCTTAAGACGTCTGGTTCTAGCTGTATTACCTACCTAAGTTAGTTGTTATCTGTGAGGTGAGACGGGCTCTTAAGACGTCTGGTTCTAGCTGTATTACCTACCTAAGTTAGTGTTATCTGTGAGGTGAGACGGGCTCTTAAGACGTCTGGTTCTAGCTGTATTACCTACCTAAGTTAGGTGTTATCTGTGGGGTGAGACGGACTCTTAAGACGTCTGGTTCTAGCTGTTAGGTGTTATCCATGATTTGATACAAATTATTACTTTATTAAGTGTAATGCAGGACAAACACTGACCATACCATTAATAAAGGCCAAACCCAAATACGCAAAATTTACGGGAACTACGCATCTACCATTAAGCTCCATTTTACCGGATCATTTTTTTGTTCTAGTAATGAAATAATTATCTCTGACCATGCCTGATTTTATGGTTTACACTCTACATGCTAGAGATAATTCTGTATTTAAAAAAAATATTCGAGAGGATTACATTTTCAACCTTTTTTTCAATAAGCCGTGACCATTTCGGTGTAAAATATAGAGTTCGTTAATGATTGATTATAATTCGTCGACGGGTTTCTCTCCAGCGTTGCTGGATGACCTGATTCTAATGAGGTCACAGTAAAGGTAATTTTGAGGATTTAGAACAGAGGAATATTAATAGGATTAAAAAAGGGTCTAACTCCCGGAATAAAAGCACAATGTCAGCCATTTTGTTGTAGAAATGAAGCAAGTCCAGTAGAGAATGATCACCTGAGCTGAGTACCAGGTTGCCTACCTTTAACTTGCAATTGTTTATTTCCGTCACGTCTTGATACTCGTCCGAGCCACGAGTATTCACTTAACACGCTAATTATATAGGAATGAGTAATTTATCATTTTAGACTAAATGTACCCGCATTTGCAGTGAGAGAGCATTAGAAAACTACAATAAGTATGATTCACTTTGGTGGCCACACGGCCTAAGGCGCTACCCTCGTAATATACAAGACTGCTGAGGACGTGGATATCGAGGTTCGAATCCCAGTCGGATGTAGAGAGGGTGGTTTTCTTTAAATTATTTCCCACTCTTTCTCTCTCCACGCAAATGAGGTTAAACCTCCTCAAACATCAACGTATAGCCCAGTAGTGAGACACGGTGATAAAAAAAATACAGCTAGTATGAGAGACAGGATGGAACCAGGGTCCTCTATACCAGTAGTCAGTCTCTCTGACCACTAAGCCACGGGTACAGGCAGTTCCGATAGAACCGTCCGTAACAAGATTTATATAAAATATCAACTTCAAATAAATATCAAGAATCGTTTTTTTTTAAAAAAAAGCCATAATTATTAGCAGTCATAAGCAACCCACATTATAACCAGACACACGCGCCTAGTTGTTTTATATGATAATATGCGGGTGTTCCGGCAACTAAGGTCGACATACAAATGTACAGTTACATTCATTAAAAACTACCAACAAATTCCAAAGAGATACAAAAATACATTTCCACTCATTAAAAACTACCAACAAATTCCAAAGAGATACAAAAATACAGTTACACTCATTAAAAACTACAACAAATTCAAGAGATACAAAAATACAGTTACACTCATTAAAAACACCAACAATTCAAAAGAGATACAAAAATACAGTTACACTCATTAAAAACTACCAACAAATTCCAAAGAGAAACAAATGCGTCGCTGACTGTACTTTTTTTTACACTGCATCTTACTACCCGTTCGGGTAGCACGACTATGTACTAGTCACACAAATGTGCTAGGGATTAAGAAGGTTTAATTTGGAGGAAATGCACCCATAATTGCGTCGAGGAAGAGTGGAAAAACCATTTAGTAAAACCCGCCCTCAGTACACCCGACTGAGAGACTCGAACCTCGATCTCCCCGTTTCCGACAATCTAGTCTATTGCGAGAGTGACGCCTTAGAACATGCGGCCACCGAAGTGGAGGCTGACGATATTGTACCAAGCCGTAGTTAAGGGTTTTATTTCCCCCCAGACGAGTGCATTGTCAGGGTTTGTTCTAGACCCAGACTGTACATTAGGAGTTCCCTGCCTTCAAGGAGGGTGGGTAACGCTGTTAGTTCACAACACGCGTCGCGACGCCTCTAAATTAGACGAGAGTGAGCAAGATGGTGCGCGTCCTTTCAAACACGGACAGACGCTGGCTCTAGAATATTCCAGTGTGTCCAACATGAGGAGATACAAAATATCTACGTGCGGTCAACAATGATAATAAGGGTTCGGACTGTGTTCACCTATAAAATTACCCAAAAACTGTCAAAATTGACTTCAACCTTACAACAAAGTTACCTAAATATTTAAACAAAAACTCGTAATTAATGCATATGACTAAATCAAACAAGCTACACAAATGTAATGAAAAGACTTTAACAACTAAACTCTTGCATTCTGGTGAATACTAAATATATATAGATAAAAGGTTACAGACGTAAATCGAATGACTTGACGTATGAATATGTGAGAGTAAACCAAGCAGATTGTTTATATATCTTGATCCATATAGTGTTCCGTGTTATCCGAGGCAGTCTCGGTTTCCGTTAACTCCGGATGATACGGAATGTACATCCTCAGGAGGAACTGTCCTCTGCATGACGTCATAGAAGGAAAGGTTGAGGGAAAGAGGAACTTAGGAAGAAGGAGGAAACAGAGGACAGGGTGCATTGATGATCTAAGTCCACTGAAAATAGGACCCGAGACAAAACAAATACTAATAACAATGTCAATATAAAAAATTACTAATGACTTTTTAATAATACTAATTTTTTCTTGACGCCTTAGCTTAGTCTGTAAGACGTCTGTTTACCGAATTAAGGAACCCCAGCGTTTGAAACCAGGCGTTGCCGAAGAGGAAAAAAAAAATATATAATTTTGAAATGTGGATCTCCCATTTCACAGTGATAAATTAACCTCAAGGAGTCAGGGTGTTGTGTGTATTCTAGTATTAGGTTAGTTTCTAAAAACCTTTAACTTGACAATGTATCATGTATCTTATAAAATTCACTAAAGTTCTTTTTTTTTAATGAATAAAATTATCATAAAATAAATTATTTTTTCTTTGAATATGTCTGTAAACATTGTAATACCGTTTCATGTTGTTTTTTTTTAATAATATTTTACAGGTATTATTTTATTCACGAAACAATTGATAATGGGGTGTAAGCCTATTTGAGAAGTTGGGCTATGTTGCCAAGTTGAGGGTTAGTATACAAGTAATACTTTATGTGGAATGTAGGATTCGTTCTCGCTGGTCTAGTTTTACTGAATAAAGTCTGGTTCACACAAAGCAGTTGGAGAGTGCGATAGTGACGTCACAAAGAGCCGATTCAAGTGGCGAGTTGAGGTTAAATTGTGTGGGAATACCCACAGCTGCTCGGGCAATAATCTCTAATTTGCCCAGTCACATCCATCAACGACACTCCTGTGTGTATACAGGGTGGACCATAACTTGTGGAAACACGCTTATACTGGGGGAATAAAGTTCGAATCTCGGTCAGGTGCACTGAAAGCGGTTTTCCTTAAATGGTTTCACACTCTCCCTCTTTCTCTCCAATCAAATACGGGTACACTTCCTCTAAATTTAACCTTTATCACCCCTAACCCATTATCTTAGTTATTACATAAGCGTATAGCCCGAATGGGTAGTAAGACACGGTGCGGAAAAAACCCACGTGGAACCTATTTCAGCGGCGGACAGGCGACATAAAAACAATGAAAACAGTTCGTGTGAACAAGTGTTCCATTTGAATGAAGCCTGCAGTCGGCCTGAATGAAGCCTGCAGTCGGCCTGAATGAAGCCGGCAGTCGGCCTGAATGCAAGCTTCGCAACGCAACGTATTTTTGAAAGAATGCGGCATCCTAAGACACTACGACTGTCGAATACCTTCAAGGCCGACTGTCGAATACCTTCAGGCCGAAGTTGGCCATTCTGAACACTTGATATATAAAGCAGCTCCACATCACTGGAGTACAAACATTACTATAACTCGGAGACAAGTTCAAATGGGACACACACACACACACACACACACATATTAACTGTATTCATCGGTTTTGTGTCTCCTGTCCAGCGCTGAAGTAACTTGCCCCATAGTGTATGTGTCAGTGAACCTGGCTACGAGCCTATAGGTCCCAGGTACAATTCCCGGCCGGTACCTTGGGTGTTTTTTCCCGAAAAGTGAACCACCCCAACGGTCATCAGGGTTTGGTAAGTTAGGTTTAAGTGGTTCAACTAGTTTCCCACCCTCATCTCACTACACCTCCTCATCTCCCTCATCTCATCGGGACGTGAAAAGGCCTCCACGGAAAGGATGTACTATTAGTACATTCGGGCGTCCTCTGACAACGGTACATTAGTACTGGCTGATATTTCAACAAACTTCTACGAATGGTGTGGCCTAGACAAACCATTATACTACTATAAAGCCACGTGGCTCGCTCACCGACATTAATGTTTACCCACTTCCAGATTAACTAGAAACTTGAGACTTGCAAACTTATAGCTTCTTGCATGTAACCGAAGGGAAAATTCCAATTTTTAACTAAAAAAAAAAAAATGCAAAATGTCTGAGCAACTTTAAAATCGGCGTGGACCTTTCTTTGGAGGTATCTTGTGGCTAAACGGTAAGACCTACAAAAAAAAACTGCTCTGGAATTATATTAGTTTACATCCACTTGCAAATAAAACTCACCGAGGGGTTTGGGGGCGGAGCTCCCAACGAGCAAAGCGAATATTATCATATTACTACTGAAATGGATCCCAGATGTAACAGTACACCCCGTATATGTATTTGAGGCCAATTCCACAAGATGGTTCATCTCGCGTGTAGATTAACAAGTTGACTCTTTACTAAAATATAATCCTGTTATAATTAATCATTTTAAGCTAAAGCATAAATTCCCCATATAGCCCGTTTACGAATACAATAGTGCAGTCTAAGTGAGAAATGTGACGTTAGCACGCATCCTTTAAACACTTATCTCAAAATTTAAATTATTCATGGTTGGATTTTGTTTGGAATAAACTTAATATGTTGTGATAATATCGATCAAAAGTGACAGCTGCAGATCACGTGACATGCATACATATATTAAAGTATATATTGTAACGTTTCTAGTTGTCAAATAAGGTCCTGCCTATGAAAATCCGACTATTTCCCATTTTATCAAGCAAACATGTTTATCAATTAATCACACATTCATAATAAAATAGTAAGTTTACTTTGGTATAATGTATTTATTTATTATTCACGGTCCCGGCACAGATTTATCTGATTACCAAACCCTTCCTTCACCTCTGACAAGACGTGTATTGATCACAAATTGTGAATGTGTGGAATGCCAGACCTCCACCGTGGTTCGGATCCCACGTTAAACTGTAGGTCCTTCACTTCACCTCACAATCACCCTACCATTACACATTAGCGTAAGTGCGTATAACCCGAACGGATAGTAAGACGTGGTGGTGATAATATAATAATATTCATAATATAGATTTTCTCAAAAGTATTCAAAGAATTTGTTTAAAATTCGTATCTGGCCATTGTTTAACATTACAAACAAAATGGTGCATCTTTAAATCTTCCGTGAAAATTACGTCTTTGATGGTAATTTGCATAAGCGGAAACTTCCAATTTAAATCATATCCCGGAAAATATTTGAGATATGAATTAATTTATCGTTGAAAAGTTTTTTATTATTATTAGCACCGCGTCTTACTACCCGTTTGGGTTATACGCACTTATGCTAATGTGTAATGGTAGGGTGATTGTGAGATGAAATGAAGGACCTACAGTTTAACGTGGAATCCGAACCACGGTGGAGGCCTGGCATTCCACACATTCACAAGATGTCTTGTCAAAAGTGAAGGAAGGGTTTGGCAATCAGATAAATCTGTGCCGGGACCGAGGATTGAACCCCGGACCTCAGCACACATGTCCGACACCTTACCTATAGACCACAAAAAGTTGTAGGAATATAGGAAATAAACAGCTTTTATTTGAAAGAATATAATATAAAATCAATATTTCCCAAGTTATAGGCAAATATAATACATATATTTTTTAAATAGAGATTTGGAAAATGGGACGTTGAGAATGGACTGAACAAATAATAGGTTTCTGTAACATTATATTACTATCTCATGTATGCTCTTTGGTGAAATGAGATATTTTCCCCCCATTATGTTTCTATAACAATGTTTATATATTTTTTTCATAGGGTATATCTTACGAGCTACAAGTGTAATTTTAGATAAAGTAGCGAGAAAACTGCGCGGTGTAATGTAACATTTATTTATTTTTATTGTACTCAGAACATCTGTTGGAAACGCCTCGTACCGGGTGGATAGCGTCTCCAGATGATTTATCTGCCTCCTGCGGCGAGAAGTTGACAAGGAAAAAAACACTAACGTTTTTCTCGTTGTTAGGAAGTGGTGGAATGTAAGCTCGTGCTAACACGACCCACACACTTGAGGGGGGTTATGGTGAACCAAAATATAGCTTACATTGATAACAAACAGCCACCATTTTAATTTTAATCCTACCCACGTCAGTGGCCGCACGGTCTAAGGCGCTACTCTCGCAGTAGACTAGACTGCCGATGACGGGGAGATTGTGGTTCTAACCTAGGTCGAGTGTATTGAGGTTGGTATTCCCTATATGATTTTACACTCTCCTTGTATCGAATGCGGGTACACTTCTTCGAAATATAACTTTCATAATCTCTAAAACCACTATCGTGATCAGTACATAAGTAAATAACCCGAACCGGTAGTAAAACGCGGTGATAAAAAAAAATCAATACTAATTTAAAAAACAAACTATTTAGTTTTGAAAAGTTGGTATGAGATAAAACATGGAGGTAATAACATCAATTGCTGAGAATTAAAGTTACAGGCAGAAAGGATCTTCGTATAAAAAATTAATGTCTCCTTGACTAAAGTAATAGTTTTTGACAAAGACTGATCAGGAAATGATTGTCAGCTGGGTAAAAATGTAAAACTGTTAAAACAATTTAGTGATTTTCTGTATCAATGGAAGGATGGAAGGTGAAATTGACAGACGGGTGAAGAATCTCAGAGAATAGTTGGATGTTGTGGACTATTGCAAAGAATGGAGGAGTATCGAAAGAACAAAGATGGCGGTATATAAAAGTGTGTTAACGCCAACATTGTTGTATGTATGTGAATCGAGGGTTTGTCAGGAGAAACACAAGAGCAAGGTGAATAAGGTTGGAATGATATATCTAATAAACGTATGTGGAAAAACTCGTATGGGCAGAGTCGGTAAAAGATGGTGCTGAAAGAGTGTGGTTTGAAAGGGAATACAATGGATGAATGTGAAAGAAACGTCTTACGTTGGTTGGTTTTTCCAAAAATTCATTTTCCCGTTTATAAGGCATTTAAAGTGACATTTTAACACTGAAACAATTTTAATAAAATATTATAAATCCTGCATGACCTTTTACGAAGCAGAAAGAGGTAAAATTTAAATTAATTTCGAAGGTGATTTCAGGGGAAAGTTAATCCTATTAGCGACCTGGGACACATTTTTATTTTTTAATTCAAATTAGTGCTAGAGAGTTTTAGGGAATTAAGGTTAATTATTATATAACTTACTAATTTTAAAATATGCATGGAAGTATTAAAGTGGTATTTAAATTAGTACTATCAAGATAACTCTATATTCTAGTTTAACACGAATGCATGCATTTTAAATTGGTTTTCAAGATAAATTATCAAGTAATCTAAATATTAGATATATCTGACTACCAAGACTTATTATATACAAATACAATCATCTATTGGCTACTTACTGATGAAAATTATTAATATTTGGTACACATCAAACCCTTAATTTAACGGAAATAATACAAAATCTCAAACAAGCTACATTTTTTAAATGTGCCTTTAAGAAAATAAGGCCCATATATCGCTGGGCCATACTAATACAAAAGTATCTTGCATGTATCTAGAAAAGCTAGTTTAGAAGTATCTTATTATTATTATTAGCACCGCGTCTTACTACCCGTTCGGGTTATACGCACTTACGCTAATGTGTAATGGTAGGGTGATTGTGAGATGAAATGAAGGACCTACAGTTTAACGTGGAATCCGAACCACGGTGGCGGCCTGGCATTCCACACATTCACAAGATGCCTTGTCAGAGGTGTAGGAAGGGTTTGGAAATCAGATAAATCTGTGCCGGGACTGAGGATTGAACCCCGGCCGCCAGCACAGAAGTCTGACACCTTACCCCTAGACCACCAGGTCACCCACTAGAAGTATCTTGAATCTACATAGAAAATATAGTTTAAAATCATATTGTATCAACTTAGAAAATCCAGTTTGAAAAACCTAGAAAATCTAGTTTGAAAAGATCCTGTATCTAACTATAAAAGAAAGTTTCTAATAATCTTGTACCCCTAGAAAATCTAGCTTATAAGTATCTTGAATCTCCAAGAAAAGATATTTTATAAGTATATTTTATCCACAAAGAAACAATAGATTCTAAGTATATTTTATCCTCAAAGAAAAACTAGATTATAAATATATTTTATCCTCAAAGAAAAAATAGATTCTAAGTACATTTTATCCTCAAAGAAAAACTAGATTCTAAGTATATTTTATCCTCAAAGAAAAACTAGTTTCTAAGTATATTTTATCCTCAAAGAAAACCATTTTATAAGTATATTTCATCATCAAAGAAAAACTAGTTTCTAAGTATATTTTATCCACAAAGAAAAACTAGTTTCTAAGTATATTTTATCCTCAAAGAAAAACTAGTTTCTAAGTATATTTTATCCACAAAGAAAAACTAGTTTCTAAGTATATTTTATCCACAAAGAAAAACTAGTTTCTAAGTATATTTTATCCAAAAAGAAAAACTTGTTTCTAAGTATATTTTATCCACAAAGAAAAGCTAATTTCTAAGTATATTTTATCACAAGAAAAACAGATTCTAAGTATATTTTATCTCAAAGAAAAACTAGATTCTAAGTATATTTTATCCACAAAGAAAAACTAGTTTCAAGTATATTTTATCCACAAAGAAAAAATAGATTCTAAGTATATTTTATCCACAAAGAAAAACTAGATTCCAAGTATATTTTATCCTCAAAGAAAAACTAGTTTCTAAGTATATTTTATCCTCAAAGAAAAACTAGTTTCTAAGTATATTTTATCCTCAAAGAAAACATTTATAAGTTATTCTCATCAAGAAAATATTTAGTATTTATCCACAAAGAAAAACTAGTTTCTAAGTATCTTGTATCCCCTAGAACTCTGATAAACTCGCTCCGAGTGACAGCTCGCGATGTCGTACAAGGTTTTGCTCTCACGCTGCCGTCGCTTTGCATTCTGGTCGATCACGCGACACAGACGATCAGACCTACCAACAAAACAGAGTCAGTAAGAAACCAGGGACAAGAAAGAGATTCACCCCGCGTCGATATTTACTGTGGCGTGGAAAAGTCACAGCCAACGCCGAGGGAATAAGACGATAATATAAACACGTGAAGAATCTTTGAAAGAAGAGAGAAATGCTGTCACTTGAGCAAGGAGAATTGCATTCTAGTGGATCTTTTAGGAGATAATCTCTTAGAAATTATATATATAAGATAGGACCATAGTGTAATCAGTCAAGGTAAGACTGCTACCTTGCTTGGTTCCACTATGGTGTAACTAATAAGATAGGACCATAGTGTAATAAGCCAAGGTAAGACTGCTACCTTGCTTGGTTCCACTATGGTGTAGCTTATAAGATAGAGTCATAGTGCAATCAGTCAAGGTAAGACTGCTACCTTTCAGGATAAAGGTAGTGTACATTCGTAGCAGTGTGCCGTGAAATAGAAGACCTGCATCAAAAAGTGCCGCTCTGGTAAAATAATGCCGACAAAACACTGATCTAAACGGAGCTATTAAGTCCATGATTAATCACGAGACAGTGATCTTTCTTTATTCGGAAACCTCCTGGTTATTATGATGGCCTTGCAGGGAACTGTTTGTCATCAAGGAAAGGTCATACGTCTTGTTCCGGGGGAAAGAAAGTGTTTAACTCCGTGCGGCCCATTGTAACCCACTCAACAGCACGAG
The DNA here is from genome assembly GCA_039000515.1 of Timema cristinae. NCBI lineage: Eukaryota > Metazoa > Arthropoda > Insecta > Phasmatodea > Timematidae > Timema > Timema cristinae. The sequence continues at coordinate 58,359,417 of JBCFYV010000100.1, forward strand.
TTATCGACCGCCAATGGGCTGTTTGCTGGAAATGTGTTTGTATTCGTTAATTTACATACCTAACACATTAGAAGTGGCCTTCCTTGTGTTTTTTGTGTGGGGAAGGGGAGGTATTTAATGTGCATCTTATGAGATGACTAATTACACCTATATTTGAACCACAGAATATATTTCTTTTAAAACATCAACAGCATCCGGTCCCTCAGTTGTTAATTCATCACTTATTAAAATTTTGTCAATGATACCTTTTAGATCATGTCGGTAATCGAAAGTGGGTCTCTTGCTTCCTTTAATACATTATATTTTTAGGTATTAAAATTTTAAAAACATCAGACAGAGAGTCATCCGTTAACAGAATCACAACAGAACATTCTGAGATAGTTGAGGATTGTTTTAGTGGTTTGGAAGCCTCAGAACTGTCATTACCATAAGAAATACAGCAGAGTAAAGATATTTTTCCTCAAGTATGTGGCACCCTAAAGGTGAAATGAGAGTGAATACCAGTTAAGGTCCGAATGTTTACAGTTTTTATAGATTAGGGCTTTCTTGGCTAAACTAAATATATGATTGCTCCAATACACTTATGGTTGGTTTAATTTTCTACACACAGTGATCCCAACAGTATTTGAATATATCTGTCATGGACTTTGAAAAAAACTGTTGATATTACCACGCTTAGAAAATTACACTTAACTAAAATAATGATCGTGTAGATACGTTAAGTGTCAGCCTTCTGTGTTGGGGGTCCGGGATTCAATCCTCGGTCCCTGCACAGATTTATCTGATTACCAAACCCTTCCTTCACCTCTGACAAGACGTGTATTAATCACAACTTGTGAATGTGTGGAATGTCAGGCCTCCACCGTGGTTCGGATCCCACGTTAAACTGTAGGTACTCCATTTCATCTCACAATCACCCTACCATTACACATTAACGTAAGTGCATATAACCTGAACGGGTAGTAAGACGCGGTGCTAATAATAATAATTATTATTATTATTTTAGTTCTGTACAGGAAAAATGTTTTTCATATAGAAACTGAAACAATACTGACTTTGTCATGGGTTTTATTCCCTACCTTCCCCCTCTGTCCGTGCTCCTTAAAGCGGGCAAGAAGGACACAAGTCAACACAATATTCTTCAAGCTTTAAGAACCTTTTTAATCCTGTAAGTTTGATGAACGTCGATCTGATATCGTCATCAGCTTCTTTTTTTTCTTTTTTTTTTTATCAAGACACCGTGGGTATCTCATGAAGAGCACATTTTGTGCTTGTGTTTTCATTACATCTAGCCATGCGTGTAATTACTACCCACACCAGGACTGTGGCTTATATGCCATAGAAGGGCATCGATGCGAGGCGACAACGCGCCACCATAATGACACAAATTACTAACACAGTCGTCTTATTTTGTTTCCGGGGATTCCGATGAAATGAGTTTTAAATTAATCCGATGTAACTAATTAATTTACAAAATAGTTTTACAAATTTAAATACGACATTACTCTCTTCGGTGGTCGCATGGTCTAAGGCGTTTCTCTCGCAGTAGACTAGACTGCCGATGACGGGGAGATCTAGGTTCGAATCACTGTTTGGTGTAGTGAGGGTGGTTGATAAAAAAAAATTCACTCTACTTCCAAGCAAATGTGTGCACACTTCTTATAAATATAGCCTTCATAATTCCAAAAAAAACATTAGCGTAATTAGTACGTAAGGGTATAACCCAAGTAGTAAGACGGTGGGGGGGGGGGGGGAGAGAGAAGCAAGATTAAACCAATTAGGTAAAATACTATAAATTGATCTAGATATATATAAATTAATAAAATATATCCTAAAAATAAATCAGAGACATATAAATAAAGCTAGTTTTAGGTGAGAATGTAACTAAAAAGGACTATCTAAATGGTACTGTACTATACTTCTGTTCACGGAAGAAAGGATATACTCGCGACTGTCGAGGGTTAGAAGATGGAGTTGAACCCGGGACCCTTGACTGAGCTACCCAGGTATGGATGGATATCTCAGTGGCAGAACATTGACATTCAAGGGCAAAAGTTCACTTTTAATAGTGAATACTACCCACACTTCGGTGGCTGAACGGTCTAAAGCGTCATTCTCGTGTTAGACTGACCTGCTGATGACAAATATCGTGGTTCGAATCCCGGTCAGGTCTATTAAGGGTGGTTTTACTACATTGTTTCCCACTCTCCTACCACGCAAATGACTGTTTCCTCTTCCCAACTCCATTAGAGTAATTACCATATAAGCCTATAATCTAAACCGGTAGTAAGCGAGACGTGGCGATAAAAACAAAAATATCATATTCTGATCTAATTCTAAAGTCTCTTGTTAGAACGTGATATTCTCCAGCGTTTCCTGGAGAGATCCAGAGCGCTCTTATCTGGAACTTAAGATCCCGTGCTCCAGGAATGGGGAAGAGGTGTACCAGGGTAACAGGAAATTGCTCCGCGAAATGTATTCATGAGGGCAGTGACGTCACAACAACTCCGGGTTTTCTTATGAAAGCTTAATTAGTTCGCAAGAAAGTGAGCGGGGAAATATGCCCACACACACGCACACACACTCACACACATCCCTCTCCCCATGACATTCACCCCCCCCCTCCAAACCTACAAGTGGTATTCTCCACACGCGCGCCCCGACATAATCCGGAACACGATTTTGGACGCGGACCGGAGGAATTAAACTACGAGAGGTGTTAAGGTACACTCTGAGACAGATCAACATAGAGGCCCTGTAACGAAATTATTATTATTATAATTAGCACCTCTTCTTACTACCCGTTCGGGTTATACGCACTTACGCTAATGTGTAATGGTAGGGTGATTGTGAGATGAAATGGAGGACCTACAGTTTAACATGGAATCCGAACCACGGTGGAGGCCTGGCATTCCCAACATTCACAAGATGTCTTGTCAGAGGTGAAGGAAGGGTTTGGCAATCAGATAAATCTGTGCCGGGACCGAGGATTGAACCCCGGCCAGCCAGCACAGAAGTCCGACACCTTACCCCCTAGACCACCAGGTCACCTGTGGAGAAATAAAGTTTCATGTAGGTGGAAAAAAAATAAGCCCAAAACTCTAGGTCCATGGAAAAAATAAATTAACGGTACGACACATTCGTAAATACTTTCTCATGTGTTCTATTGTAAATTAGGAACCATAAACAAATAGTTATCAGAAATCTATCATTAAATAATCTCACCTCAGAAAATAGATACATTATTTAGCCACTCTATAGAGCATTCATGTTGTTTGGTATAATTAACATTTCTAGAACTTTCAGGAGAAAGTTGAGGTGGGACTGTAGGGGACGCGAGAAAAGAACAGTATTTTTTTTGCAGATTTTATAACAAAATATTTGGTTGGCCAAAATAAATAAAATATTTCTCCAGTAGAAAACTAGAGTTAGATTTTCTTCCCACGGTGATATCAACAGTTGTTGAATATCTGTCATGAGCAAGGCGGTATTAGATGAGAAACTTTTTAAATGAAGATAAAAAGTTGTCATTAAATTCCAGGACACTTTCACAGGTGAAGATTTTTTTATTCAGTACCACGTCTTACTACCCGTTCAGTTTATACGCTTATGTACTAATTGCACTTTTGTGTTTGGGATTAGGAAGGTTTTTAATTTAGAATAAGTACACCCGTATTTGCGTGGAAAGGGAGTGTAAAACCCACAATAGGTGCACACAACCGGGATCTAATCCCGATCTACCCGCCCTCGGCAGTCTAGTCCAACCTAAGAGTAGCAAGTTAGACCATGCTGTATAAAGTTAAACTATATGTTTATACTAGAGGAATATTTGATTTATTGTTACCAAGAACACGTTTTTAACTCACGCAAAGCAGGTATGACCTAGGTAGTAGCTAAATCCCTAATATAAATTATAACATATCCCAGCATAGTGTACCGTTAATGCTGTCATTATTGGAAACACAAGTTGGTGTAAAGCCACGAAACTAAATATTTGTGTACCTATTTCATCCATTACTGCAACCGGCTGTACTGTAAAAGCCCCTTTGTGTGTTGCTTTATGTTATGTATTCCTTCTGTCATGTGATATACATCGGAGGCTTTTTACGAATGGACTAAAAACAATCCGTGTGTCCAAGCCGACATGAATACTCGACACGTCATCACATCTCTATAATTAATTAATCCTGCAATCATATAACACGCGAGTATCATGTCGGGATGAGAAACCCCCTTTCATACGAGGTCTGGGTTGCAGTCAACAGTAGACTAACCTCGGAGCAGGACTCTCTCTGACGGGATCCAGAGTAATTAGGGCAGGTCTGGGTTGCCTACTGACAGGAGGTTTGTTTGTTTGTTAAGGCGGTATTTAGGGACAATTTTAGCTGGCAATAACGATATTGGAGTAGAAATTGGGAAAATAATACAGTGGGGAAATTCCTAATAACCATTGGGTCAGTGAGTTGTTAACATGTCGCCTGCTGTCTAGGAATATACAAAACAAAGTCGGTGATCTGACGGTCTAGGGGTAAGGTGTCAGACTTCTGTGCTGGCGGCCGGGGTTCAATCCTCGGTCCCGGCACAGATTTATCTGATTTCCAAACCCTTCCTTCACCTCTGACAAGACATCTTGTGAATGTGTGGAATGCCAGGCCTCCACCGTGGTTCGGATTCCACGTTAAACTGTAGGTCCTCCATTTCATCTCACAACCACCCTACCATTACACATTAGTGTAAGTGCGTATAAACCGAATGGGTAGTAAGACGCGGTGCTAATAATAATAATAATAATACAACATAAACATTTTACCAGTTGTTCTCTGTGGGCGTGAGACGTGGTCCCTTACCTTACAGGATGAAAACAAGGGACTTAGGAAGATATTTTGTCAAAAATTGGAGGATGATACTGGGAGTGAAGGAGGTTTCATAATAATGAGTTACATACCCTGTACTCATCACAAGACAATGTTAGGATAATCAAGTCCCGTAGATTACGCTGGGAAAGACATGCATCGTGAATGGGAGAATCTAGAACAGTGATCAGGGACAGACTGGCAGACCCAATGGGAAGATCAACACGCAGATGGGAGGATAGCATTAGAATGGACCTGAAGGAGACAGAGTGTAATGAGGTGGACTGGATAGAACTAGCACAAGAGAGGGATAGTGTCGTACTCGTGCAACTGTGTCAATGAACTGAGATCTGCTGCTATGGAGTACAATAGTCGAGCAGATTATTTGTCTTATAGCACCGCGCTAGTCTCAACACTTTTTAACAATATACGTATATATACTAATTACGCTGATGATAGAGGGATGAGGAAGGTTGAACTTAGAGGAAGTGTACCCACATTTGCGTGGAGGGAGAGTAGAAAATACATTTTGGGGAATCACCTCACTAAACTTGAACGGGATTCGAACCCCGATCTCCCTGTCACCAGCAGCTTAGTCTAACACGAGAGTGATGCCTCAGACCATGCGACCACCTATGCAGGTTAAATTTAAGCATGAAAATACACTACTACGTCAGCAACGCTTGACAATATATCCGTGAGACAAACACTCCGTGACGTAGTGAACACGTGACACAGAGCTGTGTTGACCCGCCATTAGTGCCTTTTAGAAATACCCGTAATTAAACTAATTACGGTATTGTGTTAGATAATAATGTCCAGAGCCCTGTGATCCCAGGAGAATCAGAATCACACAACCATGGCTAGATACTTGTGAGCCCAGGAAAATCAGAATCACACAACCATGGCTAGATACTTGTGAGCCCAGGAGAATCAGAATCACACAACCATGGCTAGATACTTGTGAGCCCAGGAAAATCAGAATCACACAACCATGGCTAGATACTTGTGAGCCCAGGAGAATCACTATCACACAACCATGTCCAGAGCCCTGCGAGCCCAGGGGAATCACAATCACACAACCATGTCCAGAGCCCTGTGAGCCCAGGGGAATCACAATCACACAACCATGGCTAGATACTTGTGAGCCCAGGAGAATCAGAATCACACAACCATGGCTAGATACTTGTGAGCCCAGGAGAATCAGAATCACACAACCATGGCTAGATACTTGTGAGCCCAGGAGAATCACAATCACACAACCATGGCTAGATACTTGTGAGCCCAGGAGAATCACAATCACACAACCATGGCTAGATAATTGTGAGCCCAGGAGAATCACAATCACACAACCATGGCTAGATACTTGTGAGCCCAGGAAAATCAGAATCACACAACCATGGCTAGATACTTGTGAGCCCAGGAGAATCACAATCACACAACCATGGCTAGATACTTGTGAGCCCAGGAGAATCACAATCACACAACCATGGCTAGATACTTGTGAGCCCAGGAAAATCACAATCACACAACCATGGCTAGATACTTGTGAGCCCAGGAGAATCACTATCACATAACCATGGCTAGATCCCTGTGGACCTAGGAGAATCAGAATCACACAACTATGGCTAGATCCTGTGGATCTAGGAGAATCAGAATCACACAACCATGTCTAGAGCCCTGTGAGCCCAGGAGAATCAGAATCACCCAACCATGGCTAGATACTTGTGAGCCCAGGAGAATCACAATCACACAACCATGGCTAGATACTTGTGAGCCCAGGAGAATCAGAATCACACAACCATAACTAGATACTTGTGAGCCCAGGAGAATCACAATCACACAACCATGGCTAGATACTTGTGAGCCCAGGAGAATCAGAATCACACAACCATGGCTAGATACTTGTGAGCCCAGGAGAATCACAATCACACAACCATGGCTAGATACTTGTGAGCCCAGAAGAATCAGAATCACACAACCATGTCCAGAGCCATGTGAGCCCAGGAGAATCACAATCACTCAACCATGGCTAGATACTTGTGAGCCCAGGAGAATCAGAATCACACAACCATGGCTAGATACTTGTGAGCCCAGGAGAATCAGAATCACCCAACCATGGCTAGATACTTGTGAGCCCAGGAGAATCCGAATCACACAACCATGGCTAGATACTTGTGAGCCCAGGAGAATCACAATCACACAACCATGGCTAGATACTTGTGAGCCCAGGAGAATCACAATCACACAACCATGTCTAGAGCCCTGTGAGCCCAGGAGAATCAGAATCACCCAACCATGGCTAGATACTTGTGAGCCCAGGAGAATCACAATCACACAACCATGGCTAGATACTTGTGAGCCCAGGAGAATCAGAATCACACAACCATGGCTAGATACTTGTGAGCCCAGGAGAATCAGAATCACACAACCATGGCTAGATCCTTGTGAGCCCAGGAGAATCAGAATCACACAGCCATGGCTAGATACTTGTGAGCCCAGGAGAATCACAATCACACAACCATGGCTAGATACTTGTGAGCCCAGGAGAATCACAATCACACAGACATGGCTAGATACTTGTGAGCCCAGGAGAATCACTATCACACAACCATGTCCAGAGCCCTGTGAGCCCAGGGGAATCACAATTACACAACCATGGCTAAAGCCCAGGAGAATCACAATCACACAACCATGGCTAGAGCCCTGTGAACCTACGAGAATCAGAATCACACACCATGGCTAGATCCCTGTGGACCTAGAAGAATCAGAATCACACAGACATGGATAGATACTTGTGAGCCCAGGAGAATCACAATCACACAACCATGGCTAGATACTTGTGAGCCCAGGAGAATCAGAATCACATAACCATGTCCAGAGCCCTGTGATCCAGGAGAATCAGAATCACACAACCATGGCTAGAACCCTGTGAACCTAGTAGAATCACAATCACACAACCATGGCTAGATACTTGTGAGCCCAGGAGAATCAGAATCACATAACCATGTCCAGAGCCCTGTGAACCTAGTAGAATCAGAATCACACAACCATGGCTAGATACTCGTGAGCCCAGGAGAATCACAATCACACAACCATGTCCAGAGCCCTGTGAGCACAGGAGAATCACAATCACACAGCCATGTCTAGATACTTGTGAGCCCAGGAGAATCACAATCACACAGCCATGGCTAAATCCCAGGAGAATCACAATCACACAACCATGGCTAGAGCCCTGTGAACCTAGGAGAATCAGAATCACACAACCATGGCTAGAGTCCTGTGAACCTAGTAGAATCACAATCACACAACCATGGCTAGATACTTGTGAGCCCAGGAGAATCAGAATCACATAATCATGTCCAGAGCCCTGTGATCCCAGGAGAATCAGAATCACACAACCATGGCTAGATCCTTGTGAGCCCAGGAGAATCACAATCACACAACCATGGCTAGATCCTTGTGGACCTAGAAGAATCAGAATCACACAGCCATGGCTAGATACTTGTGAGCCCAGGAGAATCACAATCACACAACCATGTCCAGAGCCCTGTGAGCCCAGGTGAATCACAATCACACAGCCATGGCTAGATACTTGTGAGCCCAGGAGAATCACAATCACACAACCATGGCTAGATACTTGTGAGCCCAGGAGAATCAGAATCACATAACCATGGCTAGAGCCCTGTGAACCTAGAAGAATCAGAAACACACAACCATGGCTAGAGCCCAGGAGATCACAATCACACAGCCATGGCTAGAGCCAAGGAGAATCACAATCACACAGCCTCTTCTAGAGCCATGTGAGCCCAGGAGAATCACAATCACACAGCCTTGTCTAGAGCCATGTGAGCCCATGATACTTTCCAACCCTTAATCTCACCCCCAGGAAGTGGTCCCGAGGGGTCCCATCATCGTACCAGGGTTTTTCTAACGATCTCTTTTCATCCTCCAAAAAGGGAAAAATAGAAATTCCAAAGAATGAAGGGAAGGGGGGGGGGGAAGAGGAGTTGAAAGCAAGAAAACCGATTGCAGCGTTTTGTTTATTTATTTATTTCCTCTCGGGTTTCAAGGCCCTTTACCCCTCCACAGTCCTCCCCCCCTCCCCCACACTCTTATTTCTCACCTGAACTGTAGGGAAATAAGAAACGCAAGTAAAAAAAAAACTTTGATTGAAAACGGATTTTTCGCGAGAAGTTTGTTGATTGGCCACCTAGTAGAGGAGGGCAGGTCAATCGATCAATGGCTTGGAAAGGTATGAACGGGGGAGGGGGGGACCGTCTTAAGAGAAGGTCGGCATAGGGTTGGCCAACGAGAGATAAAGGAAAGGTCACACACCAGTGTTGTGTCGTGGAGTGCTGCCAGGGTAAGCAGAGCTTGTTGAAACTGTACCTGTGATAAGTTCTCTCCCACTCTGTCCCCATTTGACCAATCATATATAGAGACTTCTCTACACACACCACACATATGTTAGTTGATACCTAAACAATGAGCGTTTTACTGACTGCTGATAATTCACAGGTACAGTTTAAACTAACATTGGTTATGCTGGTGACACTCCACGACAAGACACTGCTACAGTCATTTCGCAGTTTTCCATTAAAATAATATTCATACAAACACTTATTTTCAGATGAGATGGAGATTAACATCTACGTGATAAATGAGTAATGATAAGTACTTGTGGAACTATATTGTAAAAAAATAGGTCGGACTTAAAAAAAGTATTATATGCTTCTGAAGCAGATATTTGCACCGCGTCTTACTACCCGTTCGGTTTATACGCACCGACTCTAATGTGTGATGGTATGGTGATTGTGAGATGAAATTGAGGACCTACAGTTTAACGTGGAATCCGAACCACGGTGGAGGCCTGGCATTCCACACATTCACAAGTTGTGATTAATACACGTCTTGTCAGAGGTGAAGGAAGTGTTTGGTAATCAGATAAATCTGTGCCGGGACCGAGGTTTGAACCCCGGACCCCCAGCACAGAAGTCCAACACCTTAACCCTAGACCACCAGATCATCATAGATATTTGTGAAAGATTTAGATTTGTTAAAGGTTTTTATTGCATATATATAAATATATATATATTTTTTACGTGAATACGTCTTTAAATTCAGAACAGTATTATGGGGTACGGACGAAAAGTTGAGTGTATCGAAAACACTCGATAAGTTTTGGATTAATAATTTATAAAGTATTAAAGGTTACCAAACCAAAATGATACCATTCGATAGCTGATGGAATAAAGATTCTTCATTGACCTTCAGATATCGCGCCACGCCACTTAGGAGACAGGGGGTGGGGGTAGGGTGTCCGCCATTTTGTGTACGATCCACCGCGCCTCGGAAATTTCCACCCAATATAACTTGGCACTCTGTCGTGGTACAACGCTCGTTGTGATGTCAATCGATAGCTTTCTTTGAGACCCGTTGATTTAACTATTAATACTAAAATTTAATTAAAGCGTTGGAGAAGAAAATGTGATTAAAGTTGAACAATTCTAGAAATTTCCCAATGTCCACCTTTACTCGCCTGAAAGCCAGCCAGAAAAATGCCGAACGTATACGACGGGAAAGAGCAGCTACAGTAGCCCCATGACTTCTTTGGTGCTGACTGACGGCTTTGAAAAGTTACCAGACCAAATTATGTATCCCTACGCCGAACCATATGATCTGCAAAAACATGTGTTTAGCAGCTGTCACTTCTGACAGTCAACATTTATGTATATACCTAAATGTTGACTGTCAGAAGTCATCTGTGAGCTGTCAGTCAGCACCAAAGAAGCCACGGGGCTACTATAGTTTGCTATCCAATAATACCCCAACGTTTGGGTCGGAGCGAGTGATGGGCATAATCGAGTAACTCGATTGTGTTGTGTGATCGGGAGTGCTCGATTCTACCGAGATTACTCGAGTAACTTTACTCGGACCTTGTTATTCTTTTATTTTCTCTTTTATTACCAGTTAAGTGAGAATCGACCTTATTGGCTGGACTGTTTACCATGCTATTTCCATTTAAAATGTGTATTCCCTTAGAGCTTATTTTTCATTCACAGTTTCTGCTAGTACGCAAAAATGACCCTTTATGGTTTAAATGTTGCACGTGAATTCTCAATACAAAATACTCATAGATGTAAGGTACACAATCGAAAAGCATGCTAACTAAGCGTACCACATTTCCGATTCTTCTTAAAAGTACTCGATGAAAGTTACTCGGCACCCTCATTTCCACAATCGAATATAACGAAACTAATTATAGTCTTTCTTAATTAATTTATTGATAATTAATCCTTAGTAAAATATGATTATTTATAAATTGAAACTATTTAAACTAAGTTACAAAATAGAAAAATGTTTTCACTTTTAAAAAGGTACAATTATCATCACATTCTTTAACATGAATGTATAAAGAAAAGTTTATTTTATTAAAAAGAGCACAAAATAATTTTTTTGTGAGACACTTCTTAAAACGCAGATGTTCATATTGAGTGTGCATGCAACGTGAAACCAGAAAATAAGAAGGGGGGGGGGGTAGAGAAGGTCACTGTCTGTGTCACTGCTTACTACAGGAAGAGATTATTGACTTGTTATCAGTAACGGATCCCATCGCAAGAATCCCAAACGATTGCCGCGGGACGATTCGAGTAGATGATTCGCTAAGAATTACTCGATTGTCCCATCACTAGTCGGAACGAATAAAGAAGTCTCGTGAGAGAAATAAATTTGAAGCGGTGCGGCGTAATCACGTGAAACCCCTCCGGCCGCGGAACGACACACCCAATTTTTAGTTTCCATTTGTACAGTCCATCTTTGATTTAGACATGTGCGTTGTTATTATTATTAGCACCGCGTCTTACTACCCATTCGGGTTAAACGCACTTACGCTAATGTGTAATTGTAGGGTGATTGTGAGATGAAATGGAGGACCTACAGTTTAACTGGAATCCGAACCACGGTGGAGGCCTGGCATTCCACACATTCACAAGATGTCTTGTCAGAGGTGAAGGAAGGGTTTGGTAGACATGAGCGTTCTTTAACAGTTTTTATTTACATTTTTAAGCTAATTTTTTAAAATTTGAAGTTTTTTTTTATAACTAAGTCCAGGTCCTGTTGATAACACTAACGTCACGAAAGTATCAAATATAATGAACCCAACACGATGCAAACCAAGGACGAACCGTTCAGTTTCAATTGATGTCCTTGTTCGTATCCCGGCAATGACATAAGTTGGTTCTCACCCTCCCACGTCGTCAGCTCCTACTTTCCAGTCGACTTGCTTTACGACGACAATAAATCACAGGCCATACTACCCCCCTCACCCCGCGGACGATAAAGAAGTCATCTGCTGTCGCGACCAGCAACCGATCAGCCTTTTGGCGATGGTATGGTCGTGACGAGAATAAAATAGCTACTCTCTCGTTTGTGAGGGGGGGGGGGGGGGAATGTGACGCACCATGTAAAATTGGCCAATTGGTTGTCATTCATTTTAATATGGGACTGTATCAGTGTCGTGTAGTGGAGTGTTGCCAGGGTTAAAGCAGAGTTTGTTAAAACTGTACCTGTGATATGTTCTCTCCCACTCTGTCCCCATTTGACCAATCATACACAGACTCTGTCTACACACCTCATATCATGTGCCATGTAGTGTTGCCAGGGTAAGCAGAGCTTGTTAAAACTGAACCTGTGAGTTAGTGCTGGCATCTGTTAAATAATAATGAAAAGATTATTGATAAAAGAGGTTCTGTCATATTTATTTAATTATATTTTTTAGCACCACGTCTTACTACCCGTTCGGATTATACGCCTATGTACTAATTACATTGATGGTTTAAGGGATTAGTAAGGTTTGATTGAGGGTAAGTGCACCCACATTTGCGTGTAGAAAACCATCCTCAGTATAGCAGACCTAGACTCGAACCTCAATCCCCCCCCGTTTTCGTCACTCTAGTATATTGCGAGAGTAGCATGTTAGAGCATTCAAACACCGAAACGGGTCCCTTCAAGTTAAAATAATCCTAGTTTATCTTATATTTTATAAAGAGTGGTTTTAACCTATGATTATAAAGATTCTTTGTTTTTTTAAATGACCAATTTTAGATGATATTTTTCCCCAACCGTATCTTACTACCCGTTTAAGATATCCTTATTTAATTACTATGATAAGATAGGGATGAATAATGAAGGATTTAGAGGAAATGTAGCCACAATTGAAATTAGGGAGAGTGATAAGCCATTTAATAAAATAAACCTTCAGTTCACCAAGCCGGAATTCGAACCCCTACTTTCTCGTCGCTAGCAAACCAGACTAACATTGAGCTCACGTTTAGTTAACGTGCTCGGTCAATTTGAGATGATGATTATGATGATGAATTTTTTTCAATGTATTATTTTTCTTACAAAGTCTCCATTTTATAAGAATCCCAAGTTGCCATTTTCTTATACCCCAACATCTCCTTATATGGATAGAATTGATTTTCGTGTCATATTTGGTAAAGATTAATGAAAGCCGCTACAACATATATCACTACGAATAACGGTTTCATTTAACTAGGAAGAAATTTTATTGACATTTTAATTTTTTTATCAAAACGTTTTTCATGTATTCATACACCAAGTCATATAATATTCAGCTATCACTTTTGATAGATATTATCAATACCAAGGCCATAGCCAGGTGTTTTTTATTGGGGGGGTTCAACCCCCCCTCGCGAAACTTTATCAAAAAAATATATATGGCTTTGTTTATGGTTCAAACAATATCAAAATTATAATACAATACAATTAGAGGGCTGTGTTACCATAAAAAGAACTTCAGAGCTTCTAGAGGTGTGAAATATTTAGAAATTTTCATAGCCTTCGGCATTTTGAGGGGTTATTTTACCATGGACAAAACCATTTCAGATAGCTTCTAGAACTGTTTATCATTTATAATTTTTTCTAGCTTCCAGCAATTGGGGGATGTGCCCACCAACCCCCCCCCCTACCACCTCCGAAATTATTGGCTGGCTACGGTCTTGATCAATACGGATAATAATAATAATAATAATAATAATAATAATAATAATAATACGGTAAAATGTTACCAATGTTGGCCGTGAGCAAAAAAAAAAATTGTATTATGACTTTCTCTTGAATATATATAATATACATCTTCATAATTAAAGGAGTATTTAATTTTAAAATTACCCGCTTCGGTGGCTGCGTGGTCTAACGCGCTACTCTCGCAGTAGGTTAATCTGTGATGACGGGGAGATCGAGGTTCGAGTCTTAGCCGGGTGTATTGAGTGTGGTTTTTCCAAAATTGTTTTTCACACACCCTCCACGAAAATGCGGGTACATGTCCTATAGATATAACCTTCCTAATCTCTAAAATCATTAGCGTACAACCCGAACGGGTAGTAAGACTTGGTGCTAATATAAATATTTAGATTTTGAAACGATTTTCCTTTCGAAGTCAATGTGTGTAAGGAAGGAAAATAATATATTATTATTATTACACACCGCGTCTTACTACCCGTTCGGGTTATACGCACTTACCTAATGTGTAATGGTAGGTGATTGTGAGATGAAATGAGGACCTACAGTTTTAACGTGGAATCCGAACCACGGTGGAGGTCTGGCATTCACACATTCACAAGTTGTAATTAATACACGTCTGTCAGAGGTGAAGGAAGGGTTTGGAAATCAGATAAATCTGTGCCGGGACCGAGGATTGAACCCCGGACTACCAACAAAGAAGTCTGACACCTTACCTCTAGACCGCCAGGTCACCTGTTACAGACTTTCTTACTCCTTTATAAAAAAATGGAAAACATTTACTCAAAACTCACAAGATTATGTGGAACAAAATAACACACATTGGTGAAGAAACATGTCATATTCCATCAAAGAGCATAGATTAAATAATATACACTGTCACATGAACATTTTGGGGAAATTTTAATTCCTCTGTTCACTAAAGAGCATAATAGTTAACTGCCGAATTTCTCACACCTCGTTTAAAACATTTGTTTATGACTTGGAAAATATTGTGTTTTTTTAATTATTTCAAATAAAAAATAAATCAAAAATATTTTTTGTATTTCAAATAAAAAATATATATTTTTGTATTTCAAATAGTTGTGGAAAATAAGATGTCCCATTTGGTTTGTAATGTTGGACAATTTCTGGATACGAATTTTAATCAAAATCGTTAGAGCCGATTATGTTCGCTAGTCCTTAAAGGCCCATACATGTTATTTTATCCCGAAACCCTAAATAGGGCTCCTTAAAGGTCCTATATTTCTACAGCCGACAGCCCTGAGGGTCCTTGAAGGAGTTTGCCACAAGATAAAATGAAAAGGAGGCTGTTTGTTCCGGTTTGAAAGCCCCCCTGCCCCCCTCTCCCCAATATTGTGAGAGAACCGACAAAATGGCGGTCATCTATCACTCTTCCCGTTCACACTCGCGAGCAAATTGGTCCTCGGGGCTCGCGATATTGTGTTGTTCGCTTCAAGAGTTCAAGGTTAACACCCCCTCCTCCCCCCCCCCTCTTCACTCTGAAGTAAAGAAACAAATCTCCTCAAGTTCCCCAGATTATAAATCTCTTCTCCTCGAGTCGTTGACATTCTTCACCGCTCGTCTCTGGCTTATAAGAGAGTTAGACGTGAACTTTCTAAGCCAGGGGTGGGGGATGGGGCGAGATTAGGGCTATACCCTCCCCCCAAGGTTTAATTGTTTACATTGGTTTCCACATCCTTATACTCACCATAGCCCTCATACCCACCATCACCGCATACTATCACCTTCACCTCACCACAATGGGGCATAGAAGGAGCTTCCATGAAAAGGATGTACTATTAGTACATTAGTACGTCCCCTGGACAACGGTACATTAGTACAGGCTGATACTTCCACTACTGGGCTACGAGTGACATAGCACGGAGGCGCAATATTATTATTATTATTATTATTTATTATTATTATTATTCTCTCTTGTATCGCCTACATGACAACCATTTTCTCTAATTCCCAGAGAAGGGTGAAAGGCATGTCCAGGGTACAGAGTTTAACTAAACGTATCTCGGAGAATAGTTGAATGATCTGGACCATTGCAAGGAATGAGGTAGTATCGAAAGGGGCAAAGATGATAGTTTGTTGACGCCAACATTGGTTTATGGGTGTGAAGCGTGGGTTTGTCAGGAGAAACACAAGAACAAGGTGAATGTGGTTGGAATGAGATATCTAAGAAACGTGTGTGGGAAAACTCGTATGGGCAGAGTCAGTAATAGATGGATGCGTAAGGAGTGTTGTTTGAAATGGAATACAACAGGTCGATGTGAAAGAAGCGTCTCACGTTGGTTTGTTGAGACGATGAATGTGGAGCTAGTGACGAAGAAAATATATGAAGGTAGAGTGTGTGGATCAAAAGAAGGGGTAGGCCATGTAAGACGTGGCTACATATTGTACACGAATGTGTGAAAAAGAGAAACCTTTTAAAGAATAAAAGAGCATGTATGACTCGGTGTATGGATGTTGTTGAAGTGAAGGGAGTATGCAAGGAAAGGGAAGTGAGGATGGATTAAGTACGGAGTTGTTTTTTGAGCTACATGCACAGTTTCTTGCCTGCCCCGTAAGGGAACAGCATATGTATGTATGTGTATGTAATCTATTTTAACTAATAGTATCTTCTATTCTAAAAATAACAACAAACCAACAACACAAATAAGTAATCCAATCGTTGATGGGACCATAAAGTGACTGAAACGAATCTTTGCAAATCGGTTAGAGTGCTCTATTTATTCTAGAAGGTTTATGGAAATATCCCCGATAGTAAAATGCTAGTCACTAGATACTCGAAGATGGCCTCAAAATCTAGTCTAAATCACTCGATCTTCTTTAGCACACGTCTCTATATAAAAAAGAGAAGTTGCTAGCACATATTGGAAATCATGTTATGGCCGGTAGCATCGGCACTAAACACACACACACACACACAAAAGTATGAAACGGCCTAAGTAAGAAGATAACCAGAGCCCCAGGGTTCATAACCGCGGTTTCCAACCATACTTTATGGGACAGGGGGCGGCCTACCTAAAGTAGAACTTTATTTCCCAGTTCCTTTACATTTCGCTGAACCCTAAAACTCTTTTCCTTTAGTGTCTCTTTCCTCTTCCAAAGATTGCTTGCCCCCTTTACCCCCCCCCTACCCCCCCTCCCACCGTTCTTTTCAAAACCAAACCCAACCTCCACGATGTGATATTCCAACCCTCGTTTCTCGTGTTCTCTAAACTCGAAATACGATCGAGAACGTAATATCACCTCACTTGGTGGATGAATCCTGACACTTTCGAAAGCTATCCCCCACACCTTCTTTCTCTCGGCAACCCGCAACACACACACACACACACGCACGCGCGCGCGTGACAGGAAGAAATCAATAGACGCTCTCACGACAAGAAGTCTCCGGTTCGACGTCTCACAGAGTTTCAGGATGCCAGTCATAGTGAGTTTGAGAAACTCGTCTTCTAGCCTTAATGGACATGACCTTGTTATTTAAAAAAAAAAATATTCGAATATATTTTCAAAAGAAAACTGATTTTTCTATTTTTAAATAAATATAAAATTTTCACATTCCTAAAAATGTGCGGTGACTCACTAAAAATCTACTCACTGCCACAGTGTGATAAACCACAGGCATTCGCATTAGACTGGAGAGAGTATGGGTAAACTAAAGGGTACAACGTAAGGGGATTCAAAAACTGACTTTTTTTTATCAACGGATACCGATCTTAGAGTGTGTCTAGAGCCTTAAACCACTATCCACCGCTGCAGGAATCGTATGATAAACACGTTAGATTAGTTTCATTGTACAAATATTACAGATGTTTAAAAGCTGATTGGGGAAATTACTCATGAGATTGTACCTTTGGTGAGCTACCAAATTAATTCAGGGTAACCAACATTACAAAAAAACAACACATTAAATGTATCTTACAGCTGTCAATCTGTCAGTTGGAGAACTTGCCGTATGGACGTATTTTGCTCCACAACCTATCCGAGCTATACGCATTTAATTACACTAGTAGTGGTAAAGTTGAAAAAGGAGATTTTTAGAGTAAATGTACTTGCATTTACGTGGAGTGAATATTTTAATCAAAACTACCTTCAATGTACACCGTCTGATTTTTAACCTTGACCCAGCCTTACCCCCCCCCCCCCCATGACCGGTAGAACAGATAATCTGAGCCTTATATCTAGCCTGCGTGTCCACCTATACGAGGTATTTATACAAAGTCATACAATTACGCAATAGTTTTAGGGATTATGAAGGTTATATTTATGCGTAAAAAAAGGAAGTGGAAAACTATTTTGGATAAACAACCTTCAGTAAACCCGATCGAGAATCGAACCTTCATTTCCCTGTCATCGGCAGTCTAGTTTACTGCGAGAGTAGCGCGTTAGACCACGCGGCCACCGAAGAGGGTTTCATGAAAGGTTGATTTAGTAGCTTTTTTTTAAAATTCAGGTGTTGTTGTTACTACGGCGATGTTTCTATAGAAAGGTCGGATCGCGAGTTCGCGTCATTCCTCCAAGCAAGACGATGACTGATTTGTTCGAATTAGTTAACTTACTCTCTTTGCCACGGCGTAACTACGTTTCCAAGACAAGTTTGATGAGCTCAGTTTAGTTTTGACTTCACCGGGAGCTTGTTCTTCAGACCTCCATTATTCGTGAGATGGTTCTAGTTAACCGTCAGGTTTCTTATCACCGGTTGCACTATTATATCAGGTAATTCATGAGCCTAGAGTCAACTCAATGTAAAGAGAATAAAGACAGGCAGCTCTACTGGGACGGATGTGATCAGGTCATTTTCTACGTCACCCAGCTAAGAGCAGTTATTTAATACGAAGACAGTCAGACCCATTTAAAAAAAGTAGAGTAATTACTTGGTAACTGGACACTACGTGTGATTTATTATTATTTTATTATTATTATTATTAATTATTATTATTAGCACCGCGTTTTACTACCCGTTCGGGTTATACGCACTCACACTAATGTGTAATGGTAGGGTGACTGAGATGAAATGGAGGACCTACAGTTTAACGTGGGATCCGAACCACGGTGGAGGCCTGTCATCCACACATTCACAATTTGTATTATACACGTTTGTCAGAGGTGAAGGAAGGGTTTGGCAATCAGATAAATCTGTGCCGGGACCGAGGATTGAACCCCGGACCCCCAGCACAGAAGTCCGACACCTTACCCCTAGACCACCAGGTCACTGGCTACTTTCTATTAACTTTAATCGGTGTAATACCTTCCCTCAAATCGTGACAGGTCTTTTTGACCGAATTCTTTCAACCAAGAGATGTGAAATTTAAAAAATGACTCAAATACGATTAAATATACAACATATTAAGATGTGAGGATTGAAACTCATCCATAAACTTAACTTGAGATGAATTTATGTCGCTGCAATTAAAAAACACTATGAAATATGAAAACGCTGTAAGAAGCAAACTAAAACACTTTCTAATAACGGAAAGTTAAACTAAATTGTAGCAAAATAAATTCTCTCTTATTATAATTGCGGATATTTTTTTGTTTGGCTTATGGGTTTTAATGACTCATTTTTTTTTTTTTTTTTTTAGCACCTCGTCTTACTACCCGTTTGGGCTTGTAATAATTACAATAATGTGTTATAGATTAGTAAGGTTCTAATTTAGATTAAGTGCACCCGACAGTGATCGAACCCCAATCTCCTCGTCTTAGGCAGTCCAGTCTATTGCTAGAATAGCGCCTTAGACAATGCGGCCACCGAGGCGGGTCTCACATTCTTAAATCCTTCCATAATAAGAGTGTGTACTAGATATTAATCAGGCAAATATTGACGCGAGACAGAACAATGTCCTCTAAACAAAAACTGTCGTTAAAACAAACGTTTCTACGATTAGAATAACATATTTTCTACATTTTAGTTCGACTTAATGTTATTTCTAAGAGAAGAGTTACCCATTTTTTTAATCTCGCTATTTACATTGGATTTATTAATTATACTCTTAAGTCTCTTAAAATCTAATATATCATTGATAAAAAAAATGAGAGACGTTTGATAACCACTTGTATTTGTCAGTTCTACTTAGAGAAAAGAGTAGTAATGGATGAATGTTTGCTTTGTGTCTCGACTGAAATGGGCCATTAAATATGGAGAACGTATGACTAAAAACAATCTTTAGTTGATAACCTCTTTTGTATTTCATTAGGCTTGATATATATATATATATATATATATATTATATATATATACCCGCCTCGGTGGCGTAGCTGGCTAACGTGCTTGTCGTGTTGAGCTCGACTGCTGAGGACGGGGAGATCGAGGTTCGAATCTCGGTCGGGTGAACTGGGGATGGTTTTTCCTAAATGGTTTCCACTCTCCCTCCACGCAAATGCTGGTTCACTTCCTCTAATTCAACCTTCCCAATTTCTAATCCATTAGCATGATTAATACTTAAAGCGTATAACCCGAACGGATAGTAAGACGCGGTGCTAATAGTATTAGTATTAGTTTTATATATATACGGCCCATGCAGCGACTATATATATATACAATTAAGCCTATGCAGAGACATTATTATATATATATATATATATATATATATAGCTACTTAAAACCATATTGCAATAAAGTAAGTTACATGTTTTAGGAATTTCTTAGAGCAGTTTTATTTCCGCGATGCCTGCTAGTTTAGGCTACAATTTCATGTAATGTCCGTGTTAACTCATCTGGAACTACCAGTTTGTAAGAGTTTTTTCCTCCCACTGTATAGGTTTTAAAAACAAGATTATCCACTTAATATGAACCGATATCTTTTTAAAAGTAAAATAATATTTTTTATTTGTATTCTTTACGATTCTTAAGAACTATTGTTTTAAAGAATGATACAAAAAAACTCTGAAAATATCAGCTCCTTCAAACACATGTCAATTATAACGGGACGTGTGTGGGTGTGTGAAAGTCTGGAAATATTTCATATCTTACAAATGTTCTAAAATAATAAATCGCACGATAAAATCGTATATAATTTCTCCAATATCACATTTTGTTGACCTAGGTGATCTTTCGATAAAGTGCTCGCCTTAGTACCCGATGTTCCTGGGTTCAAGCCCAGCTGGGGGTCGACGGATTTTCCTTGAACGATAAAAGTTTGTTGCACAACTTCCTTCGGATGGTAAGTTAAGCCATCGGTCCCATGTCTATTGTGGCTTGTAAAATAATCCTGGAAGGTATATGACGATACCTTGCCCAGAAAAATTGGTAGGTCCTTTCACCCTAGCTCAGAGAAATTCTAGTGTTCTGAAACATTCAGTCGGTTCAGAAAGTTAAATACCTTAAATGATAATAATCCTCTTCTGGCATTCTTTAAGAAATTAAGACTCCTCTACAAGAAACTTGGAAATTTGGTAACCCTTAGGATATAATAATAATATTTAGCACCGCGTCTTACTAACGTTGGGTTATACGCTTAAGTACTAATAGTAGGCTAATAGATTAGGAAGTGGGAAGGTTGAATTAGAGGAAGTGAACCCGCATTTGCGTGGAGGGAGAGCGCAAAACCATTTAGGAAAAACCACCCCCAGTTCACCCGACCGAGATTCGAACCTCGATCTCCCCGTCCTCAGCAGTCAAGCTCAACATGACAAGCGCGTTAGCCAACTACGCCACCGAGGCGGGTGTTAGGATATGGATTATTTAAGAGCTACAGTTATTGGAGGAGTTTTTGGAAATATTGAATGTCTCTAGAAACAAGATATCCTTTGCTGAAATATTTTGAAACTTGGATTACTTTTGATTAACCAGACAAGACCTGTTGACAGCCGCGTTAGCGGTAAAAATTACAAGTAGTGTGATTTTTCTGAAAATTGTATAAAGTTAAGATTATTAAAATGCATAGCCCACTTCAATGGCCACATATTCTAAGGGTCTACCCTCACAAGGGATTAGATTGCCAATGACGGGGAGATGAGGTTCGAATCTCAGTCGGGTGAACTGGGGGGATCCTAAATTGTTTTCCACTCTCCCTACACGCAAATGCGGGTTCACTTCCTTATAATTCAACCTTCCCAATTCCTAATCTATTAATGTAATAAGTATTTAAGCGTGTAGCCCGAAAGGGTAGTAATACACGGTGATAATAATAATAATAAATAACATTTATCTAATTGTTCTAGAAGACAAAGCAAAATGGCGGCCTTTATTTATATTATTATTATTATTATTATATTAGCATCGCGTCTTACTACCCGTTCGGGTTATACGCACTTACGCTAATGTGTAATGGTAGGGTGATTGTGAGATGAATGGAGGACTACAGTTTAACGTGGAATCCGAACCACGGTGGAGGCCTGGCATTCCCACATTTAATCCCTCATCTAACAGAACTAGCGCACTATATATTTTGATTTTGAACAGGTCGTCACAACAAATCAAATATTGCTCGACACCTTAATTACAAGACTAGGTCCGGCAACCCGACCACAGCCGGCCCCATTCGACCGCCATTGTTCTGCCGGGACAAGGTTTTAATCTTCATAATGGGGGGCGGGAAGGGGAGGGGGTCACTGCCCGATGGATAATGAAGTCTGCGTTTGGAGCTAATTACCTCGACTTGGTCATCTGAATGGCTATTAAATTGCTTGTTGTGGGGCCCATCAAGTAGAAAAGAGAAAGCCGGCTAATCAAGGCCTAAGCAATTACAGGAAAGGTTAACGGGGAAAATCTAATGTCAGATTTTGTCCCCAAACAAAAATTATACAAAAATAGAATATGACTGACATCGTAATACAAATTAATTTTAATAAATATGAAATGGTTTTATTTGTTCAAAATCTATCTTTGCTTAGTTGATTTAAAGTCGGTACAGTATCAATTTGTTCTATCCAGTCCACCTCATTACACCTATCCTTCATGAGTAGCTATATCGTCACTCTTATCCATCCATCTTGAGCTAGTTCTATCCAGTCCCTATTACACCTTATTCTATCTGAGCAGTCTATAGTCCCCCATTTACATATCCATCTTGAGCTAGTTCTATCCAGTCCATCTCATTACACCCTATCTCTTTCAGGTCCATTCTAATGTTATCTTCCCATCTGAGTCCAGGTCTTCCCAATGCTTTCTTCCCATTGGGTTTGCCGGTCAGTATCCTGAACAGGTTCTAGAATCTCGCATTCACGCTGCATGACTTTCCCACCGTAATCTACGGGACTAGATATTCCTAACATTGTCTTGTGATGAACTGATGGTATTTAACTCTACATTATGTAACCTCCCCTTCTTCATTATCGCCATATTTTATTTTTTACCAAAAACAACTAATACATTTACACTAAAAAGGTTTTAATATATTCATTTATTATCTTAGGGGGCTGCTCTTGCCTCATCATTTAAGGAAAACCTCCCTTAGTACACCCGACCATGATTCGAACCCCGATATCCCCGTCATCAACAGACCATTGGGTAGTTTTACATGACAGTACTGTAATTATCATTTAGCTACAGGAAAACACATTGTGTTGGCTACAGCTGCTAAATATTTAGCAATTTATTATCAGATTTAATTTTTTCTTACAATTCTCGTTTAGAACTTAGTTTGTTCCAACCCCCGTTTTTCAAATAATTATTTTCGGATTATTCGTAGCTCCGGACTAGCGGGATTTTAAGGTACTATCTCATCATTTTAAAGATATATCGCCCGCACGTTTCTGCGCCTGCGCAAAGACAGGGTAGACCACGCGTGCATTTCGTCACACACACACCACCAACACCCTGAAAGTGAATCAGATCCTCTCGGTTCGAACCTCAAGAACCGCACCGGAGAATTAAGTCCGGTTTCAGCTTTACTTTCTTTTGAATCTTCTTCTCTTTCTCTCCAAGAAGGAGGGGAGAGGAATAAAAAAAAGAGAGCGATACACCGATAGAGAACCCACAAGGGGGAACGCTTGTTCGACACTAACTAATGGTCGGGGACAGTTTGTTGGTCGGCCAGAAGGAAGAGTGAAAAGGGGGGGGGGGGGAAGGGTCGCGGGTTCATCAGTCAAACCCTCCCCCCCCCCAACCCCCTTAGGGCTCGATACACCACAAGCTGTTAGTTCCACTTCCAGCCGAGCGCTGCGGTCGGCACAACATGGCGGACTACTTCGCGCGGATGTTTCTCACGATAGAGAAAAGAGAAAGAAGGATGATTCTATAGTTCGCATCAGAATCGGACTTTTTGAGTTCTGTAAAATGGGGGAGGGGGGTTTCATGACACATAAAATGGAAATCTAGGGTTGCACATAATCTTGTTAGGGCACCATCTTCGATCAAAAGCGCGGGAAAAGTTTGGGTGGGTTACAAATATTAAATCAAATCTATACTTATAAAATAACATGTCTGTTTGACTGACTGACTGATGACTGACTGATTCATCATCGCCGAGCGCAAGCTATCAAGGCTTCAAGCATGAAATTCGGACTGTATATTCATTTTGTTATGTAGGCACCCGCTAAGAAAGATTTTAGAAAATTCCACCCCAAAGGGATCAAAATAGGGGATGATAATATGTTTGATAATATGTATGAAAGTCCGTCATTTTGAAAGTTACATAAACAAAATTTTGTATTTCGGTTATTGACGTAAAACAAATAAATACGTGTTTCAGGAATTTTGGAAATTTTATTTAATAAGGGATGAAAAAGGGGGTGAAAGTTTGTATCGGACTTGCATTATTTTTGATCTGAGGTCAAGTTATGGTCATCAACGTAACGTAATATTTTAAATTAATCTGTAAATACATATGTATATTTTCGTATTTGTATATAATCAACTTCCACGCGAGCAAAGCCGCGGGCAACAGCTATCTAGTATCAGATAAAACTGTATTAAAAAAAAGAGTGGTTGGGTGATTTTTTTAAAATTTAATATTCCTAGAAAAATATTTAAAGAATGGTTGACATCGGTGGTCTTGGAGTAAAGTGCGCGACTGATGATCCGATGATAGTGGTTCAAACCCAGACGGGGTCGACAGATGTTTCTTGAGTGATAAAGATCCGTAGCACAACTTCCTTCGGAGGGTAAATAAAGCCGTCGGGTCCCATGTCAATTGTGACTTATTAAATAACCTTAGAAGGTACGTGAAAATACCTTTACCGGCAATATTAGTAGGTTATTTCACTCTCGCTCATAGAAATTCTCACGTGTTAATATAATAAGTCTGTTTAGAAAGTGCACGTTAAATACCAAAAAAGAGGTATTTTTGAAATCGTGTTGAATGTTAATTTTCTTTGGTCGCCGTGTTTTACTACCCGTCCAGATTATGTACTAAATATGCTCGTGTGTTATAGTTGACGAAGTTTGAATTTAGAGGAAGTGTAGCTGCGTTTGCGCAAAGGGAGAATGTAAAAGGAACAAAAAAAAATTCTGTACACCTGACCGGGATTAAAGTTTTGACCTTCCAACCACCGGTAGAACAGATGAACCTGACGTTTAGTTCGCATGCCCACCAGTGTATGGGCTATTTGGAAAGAACAAATATGTTGAAATCGCTATAGTTGGATTTTGATGTGAAGAGATTTCTTAGAAAACTTTAATACATGTTTTGTGTTAAACAATGATAACATTTCACTATATATTATTATTTATTATTATTTTTATAGGTATTGATAATATCTATCAAAAGTGACAGCTTCAGATCACCTGACTTGGCGTTTGAATATATGAACAAACTGTTTAAATCTGCTACGGTGGACGCATAGTATAACACACGTTCACTTCCTAAAATAATAACCTTCCTGATTAAGCCATTAGCGTAATTAGTCCATAAGCTTATAACCAGAATAGGTTTAATTAATTTTAAGTAATTGCAAAAAATAAAATCCTTACCTAATTCGGACTGTAGTTAACCCTCCCAGAAAGCAACAGGGAGTTACCCAAGATGGAGTCTGGCCGACGGTCGATTGTTTTCCTCACCAACATTTACAGAATGTTATTGAAATATTCCATTTGAGGGATTACAATAACACCGAACAGACCAGGAAGTTTTCTGCCGTTGCGGTGGTACTCCTGTTTCAGGAATGTAATTATAGAGCAAAGGGGAGAGGTATGGAGACAATTCCCCGCGCGGACCAAGACTGTTCATACAGCCAGGACTCAAGGGGCAAAGGGTCATGGAATATTTATTTTAGAACCGTTCCCAGAAATATAGACACTTCGTAAAGGGCGGTAAATGATCAATGAAACCTTTGATGGTCTAGCAAATACATCGTGATTCAAACGCTGGTTTGTCCACGTCCAACCGCTAGAATAAATAAAGATGCTCTGGAGGGAAAAAAAAAAGAAAAAGCATTGCGTTTAAAACTTTAAATTCTCCAGCATATCTGGCTTGGTGGGTTCTTCTTCATGCCTTGTTACGGTCGATATTTCAAGCTCATTAGTCGTATTTACATTCTCTACGATATTAATAAGCACTCGAACTCACTACGAACTTCTTAAACATACTACTACTGGTAGTTCATCGTCACCATTACACTATCCTTAATGAGTATTCTATCATCACTATACCCTATCCTATACTGAGCTAGTTCTATCCAGTCCACCTCATTACACCCTATTCCTATACTGAGCTAGTTCTATCCAGTCCACCTCATTACACCTATCCCTATACTGATAGTTCTATCAGTCCCTCATTACACCATCCCTATTGAGCTAGTTCTATCCAGTCCACCTCATTACACACTATCTCTTTCAGCTCCATTCTAATGTTATCCTCCCCTCTAAGGCTAAGTCTTCCAAATACTCTCTTCCCCTTGGGTTTGCCAGTCCAATACTCTGGACAAGGTTCTAGATTCTTCCTTTCATGCTACATTTCTGCCCTCCGTAACCTGAGAGATTTGAAAGAATGGCCTGACAATATCTGGTGATGAGTACAGGGTAAGTAGCTCATCATTATGGAAACTCCTCCACTCTTCATTTTCGAACCAAATATTTTACCGAGCACCTTATTTCGAAACACATTAAAGATATATCTATATACACCAAGGATGTGTATCAAAATTTTAAATCTCAAAAGTTTTCAGAGGGGGAACCAGATATTTTAGAAAAAGAAAAAAAATCGAGAGAAACTTCTTGGATTTAAACAATTCTTCTTTGATATTTTATTAAAAATAATAAATAAAACCATTTACTTAGAGGAATGTCATAACAAAGGTTACAAATTTTCAAAAGCGAAGCTTGCAAAATATATATATATATATTAATATATTATATATTTTATAATCACTTTACTTTAATCGGTTAATGTATGGATGCTAATAAGAGAGGGCTACTATTGTTGTTAAAAATGAACGACTATATTCGTTCGAATAATAGTTTGCGTTGTGTTTCTACTTTTAAGCCTGAATAAATTTCACAATAAAAAAAATCTTGCCATCATCTCATAAATAGTATTTAAAAATAAATCCATTATTGTTCTCTTGAGGTTTATTTTAAAGCGTCTAGTCGGAACGGAAGTGAACAGTTCAAATGTTGCTCTTGGGAAATATAACCGACAAGACTATGAATGAAACTTTATGAATGAGCTCTTTATTTTTACTCCTCCTTTTTTTAAGGAAGAAGAGATTTCTGGTGTGAAGGGTTAAAAAGGGCGTGTTTAATGAGTTGCCAGAGATGTAAACCAAAATAAAAAGAGAGAAATAAGTCTTACTTTAGTTTTTAAAAAAGAATGCACTTATAAATGATAAATGGTATCACTATTTATAAATAGCTCAAAAGTCTTTGAAAATTTTAAAAAAATTAGTCAAGAGTAATTTTTTTTATTATTTATAAAAACCAATATACATTCTCAATGATAATGAAAAACCATCCTCAAACGTATATTTAAAAAAAAAAGTTAGAACCGTTTTCGGAAAAGATTTAAATTTAAAAACATAATTGTAAGGTACCCTTTTTCTGAAAGCTATAATCGAATGAGGAGCTAATCATTTAGGCAGTAGCTCTTGTACTCTTAGCTCTGGATGTGTGTGGGGATTACGTGGGGAGGGGGGGGGAGATTCAGGTCATACGTTAAAATCCTAATAATGCTAATGGGTTAGGGGAAGTTATGTTGTTTATATAATAAATGTACCCGCATATGCGTGGATGGAGGGAGGAAGAGCGAGCGTGTGGGAAACCAATTGGGAAAAAAAACCAACCTCGGTACACCCGAATGGGATTCGAACCCAGATCTCCCTGTAATCGGCAGTCTAGTCTAATTCTAGAGTGACGCCTTAGACAACGCCGCCCCTGAGGTGGGTTGGGCAGTGTTAGGCTAGTGTTGAGCCAGGGTTGGGCTAGTGTTGGGCTAGTGTGGCTAGTGTTGGACTAAGTGAGCAGTGTTGGGCATTGAGCCATGTTGGCAGTGTTGAGCCATTGTTGGGCCAGTGTTGACGGTTGGGCAGTGTGACTAAGTTGAGCCAGGGTTGGGCCAGTGTTGGGCTAGTGTTGGGCTAAAGTTGAGCCAGGGTTGGGCTAGTGTTGGACCAGTGTTGGGACAGTGTTGAGCCAGTGTTGAGTCAGTGTTGGGCAAGTGTTGGCTAGTGTTGGGCTAGTGTTGAGCAGGGTTGGGCTAGTGTTGGGCCAGTGTTGAGCCATTGTTGGGCCAGTGTTGGGCTAAAGTTGAGCCAGGGTTGGTAAGTGAGCCAGGTTGGGCTAGTGTTGGCTAAGTTGACAGTTGGCTAGTGTTGGGACAGTGTTGAGCCAGTGTTGAGTCAGTGTTGGCAAGTGTTGGCTAGTGTTGGGCTAGTGTTGAGCCAGGGTTGGGCTAGTGTTGGGCCAGTGTTGACCATTGTTGGGCCAGTGTTGCTAAATTGAGCCAGGTTGGCTAAAGTTGAGCAGGTTGGTAGTGTGGCTAAAGTGAGCCAGGGTTTGGGCTAGTGTGGACCAGTGTTGGGACAGTGTGAGCCGTGTTGGGCTATTTGGCTAGTGTTGGGTATGTGAGCAGGTTGGCTAGTGTGGCAGTGTTGAGCATTTTGGCAGTGTGACTAAAGTTGAGCCAGGTTGAGCCAGGTGGCTAGTGTGGCTAAAGTTGAGCCAGGTGGTAGTGTTGGACATGTTTGGACGTGTTGAGCAGTTTGATAGTGAACATTTGACCAGTTGAGCGAACCTATATAATTCTTCGATCAAAGCGAGGACGGTCTGGGAGCTTGTTTATTCCGTCCTTTGTCCTCACCTAAACTCCCTCAGCTCATTAATAAACAATACTTGAAGGTGAGCTCGGAGTTCTGCAGTCGGACCACGAAATTGATTCGAACAAGAACCTATCAACCGGAGATACTCCACCTAATCACCGGGCTCCTGGGTAAAACAAGGACGAGGGAAGTATACTAGTATACGACTAGTTGTATGCATGAGAAATTACAAGACTTAAAATATTGCTTTGTTTGTATTTAAATAAAATAATAGAGAATTGAAATCCCTTAAGCAACAACAAATGCGATTACTGTCCATAGTAATATAAATAATTGCTACGACATAATCGTAAATAATTTATTATTCAGTCTAATATAGTTAGTAAAAAGATCCTTAGACGTCTAGTTCGAGAGTATTACCTACCTAAGTTAGGTGTTATCTGTGGGGTGAGACGGGCTCTTAAGACGTCTGGTTCTAGCTGTATTACCTACCTAAGTTAGGTGTTATTGTGGGGTGAGACGGGCTCTTAAGACGTCTGGTTCTAGCTGTATTACCAACTAAGCTAGGTGTTATCTGTGGGGTGAGACGGGCTCTTAAGACGTCTGGTTCCAGCTGTATTACCAACCTAAGTTAGGTGTTATCTGTGGGTGAGACGGGCTCTTAAGACGTCTAGTACGAGCTGTATTACCAACCTAAGCTAGGTGTTATTTGTGGGGTGAGACGGGCTCTTAAGACGTCTGGTTCCAGCTGTATTACCAACCTAAGTTAGGTGTTATCTGTGGGGTGAGACGGGCTCTTAAGACGTCTGGTTCCAGCTGTATTACCAACCTAAGTTAGGTGTTATCTGTGGGGTGAGACGGGCTCTTAAGACGTCTAGTACGAGCTGTATTACCAACCTAAGTTAGGTGTTATCTGGGGAGTGAGACGAGCTCTTAAGACGTCTGGTTCTAGCTGTATTACCAACCTAAGCTAGGTGTTATCTGTGGGGTGAGACGGGCTCTTAAGACGTCTAGTTCTAGCTGTATTACCTACATAAGTTAGGTGTTATCTGTGGGGTGAGACGGGCTCTTAAGACGTCTGGTTCTAGCTGTATTACCAACCTAAGCTAGGTGTTATCTGTGGGGTGAGACGGGCTCTTAAGACGTCTGGTTCCAGCTGTATTACCAACCTAAGTTAGGTGTTATCTGTGGGGTGAGACGGGCTCTTAAGACGTCTAGTTCTAGCTGTATTACCTACCTAAGTTAGGTGTTATTTGTGGGGTGAGACGGGCTCTTAAGACGTCTGGTTCTATCTGTATTACCTACATAAGTTAGGTGTTATCTGTGGGGTGAGACGGGCTCTTAAGACGTCTGGTTCTAGCTGTATTACCAACCTAAGCTAGGTGTTATCTGTGGGGTGAGACGGGCTCTTAAGACGTCTGGTTCCAGCTGTATTACCAACCTAAGTTAGGTGTTATCTGTGGGGTGAGACGGGCTCTTAAGACGTCTAGTTCTAGCTGTATTACCTACCTAAGTTAGGTGTTATTTGTGGGGTGAGACGGGCTCTTAAGACGTCTGGTTCTATCTGTATTACCTACATAAGCTAGGTGTTATCTGTGGGGTGAGACGGGCTCTTAAGACGTCTGGTTCCAGCTGTATTACCAACCTAAGTTAGGTGTTATCTGTGGGGTGAGACGGGCTCTTAAGACGTCTGGTTCGAGCTGTATTACCTACCTAAGGATGAGTGCAATATATATATATATATATATATATATATATATATATACATTGGTGGCATATGGCTCAGTCTACCGGAAAACTCTTCACCACTGAATGTTTAACATACAACTAAAGTCGGTTTTCTAATTTGGTAAAAAGCAAGACCCAACCCGATCGTAAAGTTGTCCACGTTGCGTCGATAGGAGAATTTCCCCTGATGACCACTAAAAAAACACTCCCTTCATTGCGACCCAGCTATCCACTGATGAGGTTGGGTCACTTAACCCCCCCTCTCCTTAGATTCCACCCCGCATCATCCCCTAAGGGGGGAAAAGGCGAGTTTTCAATTGTATTTAACAATCTCTTATCACTTTTACGCAATCCCTCATAAAGTGAAAGTAAAATAATCGTAAAAAATCTAATTCGAGATTTTTATGGTTGTCGATAATTCATGACTCCTTAAAAGGAAAAATTGGTTTTGTCAACTGTCTGTCTGTCTTAAACCATTTTACCAATCGAGCTAAAACCGAGTCTCCAAGGTTTTCATAAGAATCGCCAAGAGGTAATTTTGGAATTCGATATCCAATCCTAAAATTAAGGGTAGTTTACTTAAGGGTGAAAAGATAAATTCTTACTTTTCTCATAATCCACTCTAATGAATTTGATTAAAATGTGTATCCAAAAACTGTTTAACAAGCAAAATGGCGCATTTATTTTTCCATTGAGGGTATTTTAATTTTGCGTAAATTTTCCATTTTTGATTATATCCCCACAATTATTTGAGATACGAAACAATTCATCATCGCAAAGATGTGGAACTTTTAAAAGTAATAAAAATATTGCGATAAGGTGTTCTGTCTTAAGACAGGTCCATTCCTTTTGTAAGTGAACTTAGACCAATGCGCCCTGTCCTCTTAGAATTAAACAACTTTTATTTTTGAAAAGTTGTTTTATAAAATTGATACTTTATGAATTATAGACAAATATATATTTTTTAATATCGCTTTTGGATATGGATATTTTGAAATGTACACAACAACATAATACCTAATACGTTTCTGTAACATGCTATATGCTTTCATTTTACATGTTTCACTAGCTGAAAGTATAGTTCAGATAAAATAGCGATAAAGTCTGTGTGGTGAAATGTACCATTTTTTTTGTTAGAAAACCATTAGGGTTCTCTTAAATAATAGAAAACTCATTTAGATAATCATTTTTTATTAGAAAAGATAATATTATCGCTTAGTCTTCTTCATCGTTATCATAAATGAAAAATGAAGAAAATACATTCTTTTAAAATAACTGGCCGTTTGGAAAGTAGATATTATATACAGGGCGGGCCAAAAGTCACTACTCATTGCGAAGCCTATTGAAAAAACCATACAGACGAAATAAGTAAAAAGAACTAATACTTTAATAAAGCCACGTGATTCTCTAGTCCTTCGCAGATATCTGATTGATCACTCATATGCAGCTATCGATTCCACACGTCCATCCCAGACTCTGCCCTAAACTATGAGCGAAGAATGACCCTGAGCAAGCGAATAACCCTGGGTAGCTCAGTGGTAGAGCAGTGACACGCTAAGCCAAAGGTTCAGGGTTCGATTACCATGCCCAGATATCCCTTTACAATTAATTTAAATTAAGTTAAATTAATATTACTGTATTTATTTATTTTACATTTCATTATGTTAAATTTATTAGGAGTTTGCTAAGATAAGTTTTTTATTTGGTCCCACATAACATTTATTTGAATATCGTAACTATCGGTTAAGTGTCATTTGACAAAGAAAAAGGTTTAGATTAAAACACACACACACACACATATATATATATATATATAAAGTTATGGTGACATATCTCAATTCGTGTATGGTTACTTTATAGAAATCATTTAATTATTGGTTGGTGTTAAAATACTGTTTAGTAGCTAATTTCAAAATCAGTATTATATTGAAATGTGTTTTAATTTAGTCAGCTATTTAAAATCTTTTCTTGAGATATATATATATATATATTATATATATATAAAACTATGTTTTGTTCTTCCTTCGAAATGTTAAAAAAATGTTAAGGTTATTGTGGCCTTTGAAGTCGAAGCGAAGAGATCTTAAGGCGGGGGTGTAAGGGACGCAATTAAAGGGGAGTGTTTTTTTGATTTTTTTTAAATATAAAAACATTTTCTTGGCAAAAATAAATAAAATATTACTCAAGTAAAAACATAAGGGTTTAGTTTTCTTCATCTGGTGATATCAACAGTTGTTGAATATCTCTCATGAACATAGCGGCGTTAGATGAGAAACTTTTTAAATTAAGATAAAAAGTTGTCATTAAATTCCAGGACATCCTTCACAGATATTCAACAACTGTTGATATCATCGTGTGAAGAAAATTAAACTCTGTTTTTGTACTGAAGAAATATTTGATTTACTTTGGCCAGAAATTGTTTTAATATTAAAACTGCAATTATTCCTGTCCACTCAAGACACAATTTATAATAGTTGGAAATAAAAACAGGTGTTTTATCTATGTGATCAAACCTAACAATAAGCAACGTGAAATCTGCCCTCCGCCATCGAGACATTCCGCAAGTGAAATGACACCCGAGCTTTCTCGATGTAGACAAAAGACTGTCTTATTTAACCTCAAGGAAGAGGTTCGTTAACCCTCAGTGTTCTTCTCTACGGACCAATAAACAGTCGTTAGGTCCTTCTTGGTCACATTGTTTAAACACGTGTCTTAAGTAACAAGCTGTTATTGTTTGTCGCTAAATGTTTTTAGAATATTTAAATTACTAAATTAATAAAATAGACAAGTCATTAGCAAATACCTCAGAGGCTGTTGCAGTTAAATGTTTTAGTCAGAACAATTTTTGTTTTTTGTTTAACACCGCGTCTTACTAACTGTTAAGTTTATACAAGAATTAATTACACCAATGGTTTTAGGGATTATGAGGCTATATTTAGAAGAAGTGTACCCGTATTTGAGTGGAGAGAGAGTGGAAAACAATTTTTTTTTTTAAATCACTCTCAGTAGACCCGACTCATCTCCCCGTCATGGGTGGTATAATCTACTGCGAGAGTAGAGCCTTAGACCATGCGACCACCCAAGTGGGTCAGAACAAATTCAAATTATTCTGAAAGAAAACCTAACCCAACGATAATAGGTCACGATCAGAAACAAATAAACAAAAATAAACGTCACGTCAACATTAAAATAAGGACGTCAGCTACAAAGAGTTTGGAAAACATAAAGCTTACGTTTAAAGGGTAACCACTACATCAATCCAGCGTGATCAAACACACATAAAAAATACCCCCCCCCCCCAAAAAAAACTGTTATTACTAGTATTACAAATAATATAGACACCCAAGTGTTTGCCAGTAAAATATAAAATGGATTTTCTGTCAGCAATTCCCATTTTCTCCTCATTTACCACCCGGGAAAGTTCATAAAACAAAACTTCAGCCCCAACATTAATATCAAATGCGGCTAATCAAAGGGGGATTTTCTATCCCGCTGTGTGTATATATATATATATATATATATATATATATATATATATATATATATATATATATAGAGAGAGAGAGAGAGAGAGAGAGAGATAAAGAGAGGCAGACCTAAATCACAACATCCGTCTAGCCGATAAATACGAGCCATGTTTTAACGTAACATATTTGCGGTAACTCACGTCAAAGATTCGTCCTTCAACCCCACGTGGCTTTAGGTGAGCGATATAACGTGGGGGGGGGGTAGTTTATAACCTTCCTCCCCTTATTGTGAGAGAGCCCCCCCCCCTTTCCCAATCTAAACCGAACCCCCGGAACAAATTAGTGGCTACCGACGCAGTCGAAGCGATAATGGTGCCCCTGAAATATGATACTACTCCTTCATGAAGCTGATTGGGGCTATCGATACAAGCTTGTTTGTGTTGTATCATTGCATTATATACACGCGCCACACCAGTGGTCATGGTCTAGGTTCAAATCTCGGACGGTTGAACTGGGAGGTATTTTTGTAGGAAGAATCTTTTATAAAATACAAACTTTTTCTTACTGTCACAATAGTTTACACTTTTCTTCTGCGTGCTAATGCGGATACATTTATTTAAATATTTTTTCTATCACCAGACCCAGATATACGCATATGTAATAATTATGCCAATGAGTTAAGTATGAGGAAGGTTACATTCAGAAGAAGTATACTCGCATACGCGTGGAGGGAGAGTGTAAAAATATTTGGTAAGAAATCCCCTCGGTGCACTCTACCGAGATTCTAACCTTGATCTCCCCGTCATAGGCAGTTTAGTCCAACACGTGAGTGAAGTGACGCCTCAGACCATGCGGCCACCACAGCAGGTTATCCCAATGAACACCTTTAGAACATTCGTTATAGAGAAAACATCATTTACCCGAAAGATATAGGATTCTATGAACACCACGGGTTACTACCCGTCCGGACTATCAGCATACTTGTAAACGGTATAGATTAGGAAGGTAGAATGTTTAGGAAATGTAACAGCATTTCCGTGAAGATAGAGTGGAAAAAAATTTAAAGGTACCCACTTCAGTGGCTGAATGGTCAAGTCGTCAATCTCAAGTAGACTAACTTGCAGATGGTGCGTAAATCAGGGTTAGAATCCCAGTCAGGACGGGGGGAGGGGGGACCTCGGTACATTCGGACATAATCGCAACCCTAACCCCTTATTCACCGGTGGAATAAGACTATACGAGACTGACGTCTTTGACCGATGCCACCGGTGCGACGCAGAAAGTCGTTCTAGTGACAAGAAATCGGAAACGAACGAACAGGCTAACATGTTTAACATGCTTAACATGGCTTCCTCACTTCATCATCTAAATTAGAGATCGTAAAATAAGTGAAACGAAATAATATTCGCGGTTACAGAAACATATTATTTGTTCTAGTGATTTTCTACCTATCATTTCCCAAAGCTCTATTTAAAAATAATATATCAAATATTATTTCAAATAAAAGTTTTTTTATTTTTAACAGTAATAAAATTTTGCAATGATAAGTTATTTTGAATTAAAATTGAAATGTTCACATATAAAGAAAGTACTCCTAGTGTCAATTTCATGTGAAAATAAGATCCGACATTTTGTTTGTAATGTTAGACAATGCCTTGATACGTATTTGAATCAAAATCGTTAAGATTCCATTTTTAGAAATTAGATTTCTTTCCCCTTCTAGTGTATGAGTAAACTACCCTTAATTTTAGTGTTAGAAATCTAATTCCATAAACCCTTCGGGACGAACTTATGAAATCTTGAAGCACCAAGTTTTCCCCCGATCAGTAAAATGGTTTCAACTAGAGTATAGCAATAATTTAATTACTATATATTTATACATCCACACATTATATTGTAGACAAATATAATTTAATGACTAATAGTACATTATATAATATATTATGTATAAAATAGTATTGTTGTAATTATATTGAATTATACTCAATATAAATTATTGAAATATATAAAAATGTAGGCTACTATATACTTAGTTATAGAAAAAGATATATTTCGACATTGAGGCTTAATATATAAATATATCATCCCTAATTAGTGTCTAAAGTACATGGCTACAGGTATATACCTTTCCACTAAACAATTAAATATTTCGACAAATCTAAGTGTGGATGTTCTAGGTTAAATTGAATTATAATTTGTATAGTTCCGTGTTATTGAAGTCTATATTTGTATGATTTAATACATCAGGCAGATGGTACCGTCGTCATCCGCCAGGGAGCAGTAGTGCGAAGTCTACGCAGGCACAGTTTCCTGGTAATTAGAGGTAATGAGCCCAGCAGGCAGGTAACAAGGTTATCTTTAGCTAATGAACTCAACTGCTCGCAACAACCGGCCGGGGAGTTCTATGGGACTACACCCCGGCCAGCAAGTGATGGTATCTACTGTTACTGATATAACTAGTACTACACCCCGACCAGCAAGTGATGGTATCTACTGTTACTGATATAACTAGTACTACACCCCGGCCTGCAAGTGATGGTATCTACTGTTACTGATATAACTAGTACTACTCACCCCGGCCAGCAAGTGATGGTATCTACTGTTACTGATATAACTAGTACTAAACCCCGGCCAGCAAGTGATGGTATCTACTGTTACTGATATAACTAGTACTACACCCCGACCAGCAAGTGATGGTATCTACTGTTACTGATATAACTAGTAACACACATACCGCGACACCAGCAAGTGATGGTATCTACTGTTACTGATATAACTAGTACTACACCCCGCCAGCAAGTGATGGTATCTACTGTTACTGATATAACTATACTACACCCCGGCCAGCAAGTGATGGTATCTACTGTTACTGATATAACTAGTACTACACCCCGATCAGCAAGTGATGGTATCAACTGTTACTGATATAACTAATACTACACCCCGGCCAGCAAGTGATGGTATCTACTGTCACTGTAAAACTAGTACTACACCCCGATCAGCAAGTGATGGTATCTACTGTCACTGATATAACTAGTACTACACCCCGGCCAGCAAGTGATGGTATCAACTGTTACTGATATAACTAGTACTACACCCCGGCCAGCAAGTGGGATTATCTACTGGTCCTGAAACAACCAGGATATTTCACCAGACCATTTGACCACCATAGCAGGTACAATTTAACCAAAGATGTAAAGATAAATTATGCAGTAGTCTACAAGGAAGTATTTTTTGGAATCATTTTATATCTTTTTAGTTAGTAAATCAAATTAAGCCTATTTATAAAACGCCAAGTTCTAGTGACGTCCAATAAATGTCGGTGGTTTAAAGTTGGCTTCCTTTACTTACAAATCAGACTCTACATCTACATTCTTAATCGAGACCCGTGAAGCCACTTGTGAGGCCCCGTGGTGGCCACGGAACGAGCATTATTCTCAAGGTACCCTCAGGAGACGAGGCGAAGCAGGGACATGTGTGATACATCTCTTTTAAGAAAAAAGACCAAAAGTTGGGTTATGAAATTAAGGGGGGATCCAAATTACTACAATATGATTGTTTAATACCTTCATAAAAGTTTACGATCATTTTAAAAAAACACCTCCTCCCCGCTAGTAAGAACTCTTTAACGATTATTTTTTAC
This sequence comes from Timema cristinae, assembly GCA_039000515.1. Taxonomy (NCBI): domain Eukaryota; kingdom Metazoa; phylum Arthropoda; class Insecta; order Phasmatodea; family Timematidae; genus Timema; species Timema cristinae. Next base: position 58,397,303 of record JBCFYV010000100.1, read on the forward strand.
TGGTTGTGTTTTATCAGCTGGTAGATAATATTTACACGTTTTTAACTCTCATTGAATGGCTGTTTATTTACACACAAGTGAGACAGCATCCCACGAAATGATGAGAACGGAATATACCGTATTATCGACGTGATATAGTTCAAGCAACATTTAATGAACATTTATTTTTAAAATAACTAATAGTTGTTGGAAATCAACCTACTTATACCATCGAGGAAGAGTTACATGATGTAGAATTTAGATTAAATGTTCTCACATTTGCGTGGAGGAAGAGTGGGAAAAACTCTTTATGGGGAAAAAAATACCATAATTACACCCGACAGTAATCGAGCCACAATCTACCGGTCATCGGTGGTCGAGTCTATTACAAGAGAAGCGTCTTTGACCATGCGGCCACCGAATTAGGTCATATAAAGTTAAAATTAAATATAATAAAAAACATCGTTCGGATAAATATGAGTATAAAAGATGAGAAGATAAAAATTAATGAGATATTAAAAACTGAATAGCAATAATAATTATAGATACTAATTTTAAATGATAGTTTGGATAGTTAATAATAGCGATTAAATTGTGAAATGTAAGTTTACGATAATAGTAAGCCAGGTAAAGTTTGAGAATAGGCCTCAGGTAAGACACATCTGCAGTAGTAATACAGTAAAGTTGAGAATAGGCCTCAGGTCAGCGCTCTATAATCAGACCAGTGGCTACGGAGTTGCTAGGGGAGGGGTAGCTGGGTCCTGAGGGGGTGTGGGGTATTCTGTGGTCGTGCCACGACGTGATCAAAACCCAGACCCAGTTCGGTCAGTGGCGTGACCAGGGCGGTTTGCAAGGTGAGGTCAAGTGGATGACATGGGAAGGGGAGAGGCGAGGAAAGGAAGGATGCACGCGATCACTATCAAGAGCATCCCAATCCCGTCATCACTGGACAGTGATGTCGATAAGGAACTGTTTAATGCATCACGAAGAAACTCGACCTGCATACGCTACAAGGTCCCACCTTGAGGAGAAATAGGTTATTTTAAATATAGCCTTAATATTTTAAAAAATGAATTACTATAACGTTTTTGTTCAAAATTTATGATTAGAGAGTGTTTCATAGGGCTATCAAATTAATATAACCCACTGAAAGAGTGAGTGAGTGAGTGAACAAGGTAGTGAAGGGACAAGTGAGTGATGAACAGGAGAGTGAGGAAAACGAGTGAGTGAGATGAACAAGGGAGTGAGGGAACAAGGGAATGAGGAGACGATTGAATGAGTAAACTAGGGAGTGAGTGAAAGAGAGTGTGAGTGAACGAGGGAGTGATGTGAACAAGGGAATGAGTGTGTGGGTGAAGGAGTCACAATATTATTGAAGGAATTGGTGAGTGATGAGTGAGCATGTTAGTGGGATGAGTGAACGAGGGATGTGAGCCAGTTTTGGGAATGAGTAGGTCAAAGCTATTTGAGTGCTTCAATGCGCTCCATGAACATACACTCTCTCCGGGTATAATTAGTGATATCAGTTTTGATTAACGCACACTGGGTTTTACCCTCGTCCCCCTGGTCTTGGCTAGATAGTAAATCACTAATAACCGGTACTGGCTATAATAACCCCTCTTCCCCTACACTTACAGATTTAAAGTCCTTAAAAACCAACCTGGAAATGAAGCGCGCGAATAAAGATTAACAGCGTTGTAAGCGTGCCGGGTGGAGAACCAACTAGGAGAGATGAATCAATAAAGGTGTAAGATGCTTCTAAGCGGTTAATGGCAGGTGGATTTCAGAGAAGGAGGCCTCTTTGTGTGTTTACTGCGTGGCTGCTATAAACTGGGCCATAATGTCTCGCAATAAACCTTCTGACAGCTTCATATCTAGAGGCTCACTCATTGAGTGCACTCTCTCTCTCTCTCAATCACTTAATAATACACACAATCACTTACTAACACACACTCATCGCTCACACTCACTCAATCAATAATACACCCACTCACACACCCGCTAATTCACACACTCCCTTATTCACTCACTCACTCACTCACTAACTACTCATTAATACCCACACTCACTCACACACAAGCTCATACACTTAATCACTCACATACTCCCTTATTCACTCACTCATACACTTAATCACTCACACACCCACTTAGTCACTCACACATTCATTCACTCACTCTAAACATCCCTCACACACTCATTAAAAAAATAATCTAATACTCTAAATATAAGATAAAGTCTAGAATGTATACCATCTGGACAATAAATAACATTCAGGAAAAACATGAAATCTCAACGTTAATAATAAAAGTATAACATGTTTAAAAAAACACTAGAATTGAAATGTAATAATATATGCAGAAAGCCTCGGCAGCAAAATGTTATAATTCACAGTTCGAGCCCCACCCACTCTAAATAAGTTATTTATAACACGAGCACAACAGTTTTATAACATCAATATTTCAAAACACGGTTAAGATAAAACCATTAATTTAAATCAACACCTACGATAGCCAATATTAAATAACAGCTTAGTTCTTGAAAGTGTTTACAATTAAAGAAACAAACATATTTTAATGGTTTACTCGACGCATCATTTAGATTAAATGGAACGAAATGGGAGTTGAAGCTAGTTTTTAAAAAATAGATTTTACCTAAAAAATGTTTGCCCAAAAGTTAATAAAATATTGTTTCAGTAGAGATCACTATATGTAGAAAATTATATTAAATGTATCCACGTAAAACATAGTTTAATTAATGATGAAGGAAATTATTTCAATCAGTTTGTTAAACTTGTTTGTTATTTTCCAAAAGAAAGTCTTGAACTAGTGGAATATATGTAGTTATAATGTTTTTAATGTGGCCATATAATTATAAAATTAAATTATTTGTATATTGCAATTATAAATTTGAAAATATTTAAAAACTAATTTAATTTAATATATTTGTAATTAATGTGTCACATAAAAAATATTTTAAGGTCGATAATTTCTTGAGTTTTAAGACATTATTTTTAAAAATTATTAAAATGAATTAATTTTTCCCTATAACTAATATTTACAATACTTAGTAGGTATTCTTAGAATGTTATCAAAAGTGTAAAATATTTAAATTGTTTGTTTCATTCATATCTCCCAGGCCCAAGCTGATAAATGGTCTTAGACGGGCTCCTTAAAGACTAGGTCAAACAACGGCGCATAAATAGAGATAAGATTTGAAAAATATGGTGAAGGGTTCGACTGAAAATTTTAATGATATAAATTAACTTTATATGTAATTATTGTATACGAAAATCAGGGCGATATCCCAATAAGCAAGTTATAAGGAATTATGCTGCCTGCCACGCATACACGTAACAAAAACAGTATCGAAAGCTAGCTCACGGCGCTAATTCAGCCCCTGTTATAAGGAATGATACCGCCTGCCACGCATGCATGTTCAAGAACAGTATCGAAAGCTAGCTCACGGCGCTACCTCGTTGCTGTCAATCAATAAAATCATAAGTTTCCCAGTCTCTTTATCTCAACGAAAATGTCGATACATTTCCTCTAAATGATACTTTCCTCATCCATCCCAAACTAATGCGAATACGTGATGGGTAGTAGGACCCTGAGAACAGACTAATTATCAATGCTTTCCGAGGATTAATAATTGAGGTTTATTTAGAAAATACAAACATATTTTGTTACGGACATAATTGATAAAATATTATATATATTATATGTATGTAATATCTATCAAAAGTGAAAGCTGCAGATCACATGACTTGAAGTATGAACACAAGAAAGTATATCTTGGTAGCTCTTCTAGCTGTAAATTAAAGTACTGCTTATAAAGATTGAATTGTTGTTAAGTTTATTTTTAATAACTGGTATTTTTATTCTCTTCAAAATGTGTTTGTTACAATATAAATAGTTTGTTTTTACAATCGGTAAAAAAGTGATCTCTCTCTCTTTAAAAAAAATATACTCTTTATTAAATGAAATTAAATACAGATAAATATAATTAAAAATGATAACACTAATCCTCACATACCTTTTATGAACAATTCTACTAGCAAGCGACCATATATATTTTTATTAAAAACATTTTACTAACACTAAAAAAAAATCGGATTAAGTCCACAGCACATTTTATGGGTCGTGACAAGTATATTAGACTTAAAATGAAAATGTCTTCCGACACCTTCAAAATATAGCGCTACTCTGCAGGGGAATACTGACCCTACCACGTAAAAAAAGAGGGGGGGGGCAGTAAAAAGTTGAGTATGAGTGGTTAGGGAGGCGGCCAAATGTCCCGACTGGCCAGTAGTAAAAGATAAAAAAAAGACCGCCATAGCTCGTGAGGTGTGATGACGTTGCAAGGACCAAGACTCTAACCGGTATAAAGCTTCATTTCGCAATATACTGGACTTGCCGAAGATTGGGATATCGGGGTTCGAATCCTGGTTGGGTGCTTCTATGTGGTTTTTTCAGTCTACCACCACGCAAATTCGGGTACAACTTCTCTCTCAATTCAACCTTTCACATCCCTAATATATTAGTAAAATTAGTACATACGCGCATAACCAGAACGGGTAGTAAGACGCGGTGGTAAAAAAAATTATATCAGAATATAACATCACTAATTGCCACAAAAAAAATAACCAAAGTTTTTTATCTCATTATTTGACGGGGAAAAACCTTTTTATGAAGGATCTTTATTATGTTTTACTAGACACCGACTACTCATTTATTACTTTGTCTTGATCTCTCTGAGAGAGAAGTGTTGTGACCATAAAAAAATCGAACTCGAGAAATTAATAAATGTCGAAGTTTCATGACTCCCTGAAACAAAAAAAATATTTTTTTTCAACTCCGTCTGTCTGTCTGTCTGTATCTCTGACTAGAGCCGAAAATACTTGACCAATCGCGCTAAACTTGATAACTGGCTGGGGTTTTAATAAGGTCCCCCTGAGTTTTTGTAATTAGATACATACATATAAAATTAAGGGTAGTTTACTGAAAAGAAAAAAATCGATTTTCCCAAAATCCGGTCTTATGATTTTGATAAGATTTAGTATCTAGACAAAAAAGGATATTACAAACGAAATGGCAACTCATGTTTCTCATGAAAATTAATTTGAGGCTACTTTAAAATAATGGAAATTTCCAATATCTCCACAATTATTTGGTGTACGAAATAACTTAAAATGTAAAGTTGTAGAACTACTAAATATAAAGATTCTTTCTTTGAAATATATTTTTATCAAACCATTAGTTCCTAAGCTATAAACAAATATATTTTTTGTTTTATTGAAATCTTTGAAATGTGAAATTGATGGTTATGTTCTTTGGTGGACAGGCATAGCCCTTTTACTCAACGAATCTGTAACAGTGCCTATTAATTCATTTATTTCCTTTGGTGCAGTGTTCCTGCAACAATCTATATTATAGACCTGCGTTTCAAAATATTACACGTATTTTAATAGATATTTCTTTTTTGAGATAAAAGAAAGGGGAAAAAAGTCTTTACAGTGGACCATATAGTTTATTTTTGTATATATTTGGCAAAACAAATGGGGCCTGTTTGGGCCTAGAGTGTTTTGGTATGAACTCTGAAATACTCTCGAGGGGCCCATGTATCCGGTGAAGACTTAACTTCGACTTCGTCTGCTGTTAGTAGTACCACGAAGTCCAAGTGACAACATTCATCGCCACCAGGAGAGCTCATGTCTACGCGTTTTTTCTTTCTTAAACTTAAAATAACTTGAGAACTTGATTAGGTGGTCGCATTGTCTAGCAACAGACTGGACTGAGAGTGTTATCCAGGGAGGGACGCCATTGTGAGTGACAGACATGACAGCCCATGAACAAGACGGAGATAATTAACTAGTCCCGGGCGAGGCTCATTAAGACGTTTAGGAGACCACGCCCCCAAGTGCTAATTAGAGACGTCATTCAGGAGCGCGAGGACTGGGGCTGCCTTTGCCCATGGTGCGGAGAAAACCAATTAACCAAACCACTGGTGCCTATTTGACGAGAGGACACAAACAATATTAAACCATACAATGGTGCCTATTTGACTGAGAGGACACAATACACCCTGCTGGTGTGCCTATTTGACTGAGAGGATGCAGGGGACATTGGGGTGTTATACCGGTCGGGTCTACTGAGGGTAGCTTACCTCTAAAATGATTCCTGCCTCATCCCTGCTCCATTATATTAATTATCATAATATATACGTACAACCTGAACAGGTAGTAAGACACGGTGATAAAAAACGTTTCTACTAAATAAATATTTTATTTTGTAAAATAAATCATTTTTACAAAAATAACCTCAAACACATTTACCTCAAATCACATCCCTTCCTATTCCACCTTAAAATATGTCGGATCCAGAAATAACGTTTTTTAAGAGTCATAAATGGAAGGCGGTGCTAATACATGGAATGGGATTTTTCACTCTCCTCTCCCTGCAGCCTAATACTCATCATTTCTGGGAAAAAACGTATAGCAAACAAAACAAAAGTTTGATAGTAATTTTATCGACGGATTTTCATTTTTGAGTTTAATACGTTTCTAAGTTGAACATTTTTTATACACTCTTCAGCCCACTACTCGTCATAGATAACGGTATTATTATATTATATTATTATTATATATTATTATTTCATCATCACGCGTCTTACTACCCGTTCGGGTTATACGCACTTACGCATAATGTGTGATGTGAGATGAAATGGAGGACCTACAGTTTAACGTGGGATCCGAAACCACGGTGGAGGCCTGGCATTCCCCACATTCACAAGTTGTGATTAATACAGTCTTGTCAGAGGTGAAGGAAGGGTTTGGTAATCAGATAATCTGTGCCAGGACCGAGGATTGAATCCCGGACCCCAACACAGAAGTCTGACACCTTACCCCTAGACCACCAGGTCACCGCATAGATAACTGAATTTATATTGATAAGGGGTATGAATATGGAAGTAGAGGAGAGAGGAGATTTTAGAGGAAGTGCACCATAATCTTCAATCAGGAGAGTTGGGAAACCATGTAGACCTCTAATACACATTTCAAGACATATCTGACGATTTCTCCAAGTGTCTTCAGAGTAGAGATGTGAGACCGAAAATTTTCAATTATTATTTTCTGGAAATAATTTCAACCGATCAAATGGAACTAATGTAATCGAGCTATAGATATCTCAAATGTCAAAGTTTATACTTAAGATTAATTTCTCCTGATGACGTTCAGAAAAATCATCAAACAAGCTTTGGTGGCCATACGGTCTAACGCGCTGCTCTCGCAATAGACTAGACTGCCGATGACAGGGGATCGGTGTTCGATACCAGTCACTTGCACTGAGGGCGGTATTTCCTAAATAGTTTTCCACTCTCAGGGCTGAAATACCTCTAAATTTATCCCTTCTTCATTTTTAACACATTAGATTAATTATTAGTACATAGGCGTACAACTCGAACGGGTAGTAAGACGCGATGCTAAAAAAAAAAGTAGTAAAGAAAAGATGAGGTTCGAGCCTTTGCAGACCCATTACGTTCATAAATCATACTTTAATTTTTTTTTAACATCAATAAGCTAATTAAAATAACTTTAAGGTGGGCCCGACATTAATTGTCTTCCCTCCCTCCCCCTCCCCCTATTTTCCGTGCTTCCTTACTACCCCTTCCAAAATTTCGTGGAAAATTTTATCTCTACTTCTGAGTGAATTTTATTTTTAAATAATATAAATATTTAGGTTAATGCGAATGTATAAAGACTGTGTAGACTTATAATGTCGCGACATCTTAAAAGGTGTACAACTTTCTTTTGATGGATGATAGATGATGATGATGATATATAAAAAGGGGGCAAGTAACAGAGTTAAAGCTAAGAATATGACAGAACAACTCATCAAAATACTATTCATGGGTCGGTTAGCATGACTATAAGCCCCGTTTCCTTTTAAAAGAGAACATGATACGTCTGTAGGGGTGAGGCCATGCTACAGACTGGAACTCCTTTAGAGCAAGAAGGTATTAACTCCAGGTTTTATTAAACGCAAGGTTAAGTAGGCCTATCGTGGGTATTCTAACGGTAGACTCGATTTTTTCCCAAACAAATTTGACTGGTATCCTCAGATCTGAGCTGTGAGGCTTGGTTAAGGTTCGAATCCCGAGAGAGTTCACCCGTCGAACCCCTCCCCCCTCCCCCCCTCCTTTAAGATGTTCATTCTGTTCTTAAATAAAGCGTAAGACGAAAATATCACGAAAGGGTTTTAAAGACGTGCATTTATATAATATTCATCAATAGAGAAACAGAATTGATTAAATAAAACACCAAAACGTATTAAAAATTGAGAGGAAGAAAAATAATATGTGAACGATTATTCTGATAAAATAAGTGTAGATATGTCCTTCTTGCATTAAAAGGATACGGCACAACTCTTGTCATAAATAATACAGCCTATCACGAAGTTATTTTCAGCTGACACAGCTAAGCACGCGAGAAAGATCTGTTAGGGCTCGTTCACATCAAAGCGAGAGTGTCTTAGGCTGGTCCACACGGAAACAACGCGTAATTGAGCTAGAAAATTAATTTATGTGAACATTTTTTTTCTCTCTCTAGAATTCTCATATGTTTAAGACTAAAATATATCTATTTTTAAATCTCCTTGTATCCCCAACACCGAGGGAAATAACTGTATCCTGTTTCTGACAGCCATGGTATAACAATCTAACACCATAGTCAGAAAACAGTAGTATTCTATTATTTATAACAGACCTCTTGAGAATAATGTAAATGTGTCAGAAATATACGTGCGAGGAAAATGTATTTGTACAAATGGAAAGAAAAAAAAAATTCCTGTACGCAAATGTCCATGACAGATGATATATTTAGAAAACATATCTACTGGATAGTTTTTATCTATTTATTTAAGATAAATTAATGATATATCATAAAAATGGAAAAGATACGTAATTTAAAACACATTCCAGTCCGTTCAACCGTATTGAGACGGTCTTCAGTAACAAATTAACCAAAACGTAGAGCGTGAATTTAAAAAAGAATATATGGATAACAAATTAAGTTTGGCGTTGTTTTTTTGGACAAATATTGTCTTAACGTGATTATTATTGTCTAAAAAAGTATAAATTCATAAATATATAATAATATATATATATATATATATATAATATATATATATAATATATATAAATTAAGGTAATTAACGAGCACTTTCTGAACCAAACGATAATATCGGCACACGAGTTATGGAATAACTTAAATCTAGAACAGACACAACACCCAGCCCCCAGACCGTTAGTTGATTACTGTGAAAGTGGAAACTCACATTTCATCAATGATGAATTGTTTTAAGATCTGTCGAGAATCGAACCCGGGGACCCTTAACTCAGCACGCAGAGTCACTACTGACTTAGCTAAGGTGTCGAACTAGACTTGTTCTTATAATAGAAGAGTTTATTTTCATCATCTTTTTAATCATCGAGTCTAACTACCCGTTCGGTTTATACGCATTTGTATTAGTTACGTTAGTGAGTTGAGAATGAGTAAGGTTGCATTTAAAGAAAGTGTACCGACATTTTCATGTGGAGAGTGTGGCAAACCATTTTGGGAAAAGAACTACCCTAAGTACGACAGACCAAGATTCGAACCCCGATCTCCCCTCATCAGTAGACCAGTCCATTGCGAGATTAGACCACGCGGACACCGAAGCGGGTTTTTACTTTCTCGCCATCTTACTGGTAGAGAAAGTATTGTGATCGCCAAAAAAAATCGTGCTCAAGATTTTTATGAATCTTGACGTTTCATGACCCCCCCCGAATCCAAAAAAGTGGTTTTTGACTTTTTGTCTGTCTGTACCTCCAGCTAGAGCCTAAACTATTTTACCGATCGGGCTAAAATTTTGTATCTAGGTTTTCATAGGGTTGCCCCGAGGGTTTTAGGAATTGGATATCTAACCCTAAAATTAAGGGTTGTTTACTGAAGGGCAAAAAGAGAAAGAGTCGAAATTCTCAAAATCGGCTCTAACAATTTTGATTAAATTTTATTTCTAAACATTTATAAATATTACAAACAAAATGGCTTCTCTCAATATTTCGTCAAAATGACTTAAGGGCTCCGATCTGATGCGTAAATTATCTCTTTTCATATCTCCTAAACTATTTGAGATATGAAATTACTTATCGTTCAAAATATGTAGGTCTTCTTATATTACAAATCTATTATAAGAAGCATTTTTTATAAAACCAATAACTTTCAAGCTATACGTAAAATAAAATATAATATATATATATATATAAAACTTTTCGAACACAAAAGGTAAAAGTATTGCGATCGCAAAAAGAAAATCTAACCTGAACTGTTGATGGATGTCGACGTCTCAAGACCCCCCAAACCCTAAAAAGTGGTCTTTGTCTGTGTATCTGTTTAAACCTAAAAATAAGAGTAGTTTAAGAAAGGGCGGAAAGAGAAAAAAATCGATTTTCTCAATATTGACTAACAATTTTGATTAAAATTCGTATCTAGATGTTAAGATTATAAATAAACTAGCTATTTTCATTTTACAATGAAAATGAATTTTAGGGTACTTTACAGAAGCAGAAACTTGCGTATCTCTGAAACTACTTGAAATACTAAATAATTTATCATTGCAAAATTGTATTACTATTAAAAATAAAAAACTTTTATATGAAATATATTTTTATAAATCCAACAGTTTCTGAGATATTGGCAATATATTAATACAATTTTGTGAGCTTTAGTTGTAAAGAGATACTACTTTAGTTTTAACACAATATTTCTCCAATGCCACAGAGTAATTAAATATAAGTCTATAAAAGTTTATGTTGTTTTTTCTTAAACCTCTTAGGAGAAAAGTTTGTACAACATTGATCCATATTCATTTTAGACTAATAGTCAATATTTACATTTTTTATTGGTCAAAATTTATAAATGAGGAATTTAATAGCAATGCGATGACCTGAAGATTTTGCAAAACCTAATCAAAATGTCGAAAATTTTAACTGGAAGTTGAAATTTTAATATGAAGTGTTAACCCTTGTGGACCCAATAACGATATTTTTTATCGGTCCAAACATACAAATGAGTACCTTAATTCTTTAAAAACAAAATTATAAAATTTAAAACCGGGACTAAAAAAAGTTTACATAAGTATAAACGCAATTTATTCTTGGGTATGCTAGTGTATATTATTTTGTTTCACATAGATTACGAGATTTGTGTAAATATATCCATTTTAAAACAATGGCGTGAGAAAAGTCCGTGCAGAGTTCCTTACAATTTATTTTATGGGAAACGATTAAAAAATTACCCAATGAAACACAAGCTTATCTGCAAGTCTATTTTTATTAAAATCATGAATTATTTTTATGTTTTCATTGTTACGTTCAGCACCAAGGCTGTTGGCAGCTTAATCTAAGATATAAGGGTGAGGAAGGTGGTTTTATTTTAAATACTCGCTCTGCTCATTGGGGGCTCCGCCCCCAAACCCCCAGTGAGTTATCTTTGCAACTGGATGTAAACTAATGTAATTCCAAGCTGTTTTTTGATAAGGTCTTACCGTTTAGCCACAAGAACCTCCAAAGAAAGGTCCACACGACTTTAAAGTTGCTCCGCCATTTTGAATTTTTTTCGGGGTTAATTTTTTTTTCTTTTAACATTTTGAATTTTCCCATCAGTTACAGACTAGAAGCTCTAAGTTTCCAAATTTCAAGTTTCTAGCTCATCTGGAAGTGGATAAACATTAATGTCAGTGAGTGATTAAGCCGTGTGGCTTTATAGATGTAGAATATAATAAACCCCATTCACGCGGAGAAAGTCTATAAAAAGCATTCGTGAATCACATGTAAGTAAAGGTCACCTTATGTGGATCTAAACCACAGTCTACTCACCATCAGAAATTAAATATATTGCCGTATACCTCTAGACCACCGATACAGCTAATAAACAACGCCATACATTTTAGACCTATTTATTTTACCCATAAAATCGACAAAAGAAATACCAAAATCGATATCGCTGTTATTACAAATTGGTAAACATAAAATGTAAACATAATATTCTACAAATATGACAACCCAAATAAACGATCATAATTCCCTTAACCCAGTCCAAATTTTTCTGGCAGTAAAGTAATGATAAAATAATGATTGACCATAAACACGCGATGCCATTGACCAGAGCAGTCGCAAGTATTTCTAACTTCTCATCAAGAGAAACTATTGTAACCGTAACCCGCCTGGTGGCGTAGTTGGCTAACACGCTAGTCGTGTAGAGGACGGCTACTGCTGAGGACGGAGAGATCAAGGTTCGAATCTCTGTCGGGTGAACTGGGGTGGTTTTTCCTAAATGGTTTTCCACTCTCCTTCCACACAAATGCGGGTTCACTTCCTCTAATTCAATCTTCCCAATTCCTTATCCATTAGCGTAATTAGTACTTAAAGCGTATAACCCGAACGGGTAGTAAGACGCGGTGCTATATTATTATTATTATTGTAACCGTAAGCATTTATTGCCTCGAGGTTTTGTTGGTATTGAAGTTTTATATCCCAGACTAAAAATAAATAGGAGGGTTTTCCCTCTATCTATGCATGAGTGGACTGGGCCGCCGAAACACTGGGAAATATCACAGGTGGGCCCGTTTTGAATTGGGCTGAAGCAATTTCTTTAAACTAAAATAAAACTACCAATTGGATTTTAAATGATTTATTTAATTGAATCAAAAGATCTACCGCGTACATGTGTATGAAAATAACCATACATTATTTGTGAATATATGCGGCGGTAATAAATGTGAAACCTTCCACTTTGTGGTTTCTTAGTGTTGTTTTAACATAATCTCTCAAGCCAAACGTACAAGTATTTGTTTACTGAATACCGACACTTAACTAGCTTTGTAATCGACCAATGTGGTGGGTGGAGGAGAATTTTACAAACTTAAATGATAAAAAAAAAACTAGACTAAAGCATCTTAAAGAAGCATCTTTGCACATTTTAGTAAATCGTATAAGAACATGTTTGTAAGTTGACTGGATGATGATGATGTAATCATTGATAATGTATAGTTAATTAATTGTACACACATTTAGGCTCTTTTTTCCCTTATGTTTCTGCAACAATGTCTAATATTGTTTCACATATCTTACGAGTTTTAAGTAAATGTCTCCTCCAAGTCTGTGTGCGGTGCACAGAATAAGTTTTTATTTAGTTTATTTGTTTTTTTTCACTCACCCTTGGGGCTGGAGGAAGGTGGAGGAGTTTGTTTGCGAGGCCATAGAGAACTCCTGGTATCAGGAACGCAGAAACCCGGAGGAGGTATGCAATGAAGAATGCAAGGCTATTAAAGCGGTACAACTCGCCGTGTAATTGCTACAGCAGAAGGTCGACACGCTACAAAGCACAGACACGAGACGACCCTTACATTTTGGATGAGAGGGAGGGAGGGGGGGCACGCACGTCGAAATGCAAACTTTAGAAAAAGGGATCACCAGGGTGGGGGGTGGAGGTTGAGGGGGGGGGAGAAGTTTTAATTTTAATTTTGGAGAAAGAAAGAAGGGAAAGCAATTTAAGTATGTTTAGTTTAATTCTCTACACGTGGTAATATTAACAGTTTTTGAATAAATGTTTTGATAGCAAAATTTAAATTAAAATTCCACCGTGCTCATGACATATTCAACAATTGATGATATTACCACGTGTAGAAAACTAAACTAATTGTAGGTATTCAATCAAAGAAGAATTTTACAGTCGTAAAAAACTTGAAAAATAATGGACTGTAATTATTCTTCTCTCCCAGCGCAAATTTAAAAAAGTCTCATCTTGAAACGATTTTCAAGAATAAATTAACGGATAAGTGGAAAAGTGGACAGACTTATTATAGAACAAATGAACCAGATCACGTGATACTTGAATCCAGTCTCACCCCAGTATATAACAGAACAACCAACCAACTAACAATTGTTTTCGCCTCTTAACCCCCCCCGCCATTTCAATGATCTTTTCTCCAGAATTTCTTCGACCTATCTTCAAACCTCAATCGGCTTCGTGGTATATAATGTGGTCAGAGACCATAACTGCTGACTTAAGAGGTCCAGGGTTCGATTCCTGGCTAGTACTGGAGAATTTTCCTCGAAAGGGGAGTAATCCCCATGGTCACCAAGGTTTAAGTTAGGTTAAGATCTTGATTGTCTACACCCTGTAATATTAACTATCACCATCATCTCATCTCATCGGAATATGGAAAGTCTCCAGGGAAAGAACGCACGGTTCATTACACCCGATATTATTGCTAGAGAGATTGCAGGTCTTATGGAGAAAATCTTTATCTTCACGTTCTCTCTGTTAGCTGTTGCCAAATCTCCTCGCTCTCAGTTATGTCAGGAGGTGGTGTGCCGGGGTACGAAGGAGCTACTGGCAACATCGACCAACCAGCGTTGCAGAGCTTCAACTTATGTTTAAGGAAATATTGACCAAACTAAAACAGGAAAATGACAACGCTTTTTTCCCCCAATGGTAATCATTCAGTTACCTCAGCAATGGTATCCAGTGATGACTTCTCTCTCCACAAGCCCGAGAGGGGATTGGCCCAAGAGAAGGAGAGAGAAGGAGAGAGAAGGTAAACAGAGACCGCAAGTGTTCTGCTACAATACCCAGCTATCCCAGATCAACACTTCACCCTCAGCACAGTCGACAAAGGGGTGTTAACTGGCGCTAGTTGTTGTCGAGTGGTGGGGAGGGGAGGTAATAATAGACCGTGTACAGCTCCAACAAACACCGGGAGCTGTTTGTCCTGTTGCAACAGCAACACGCGCGTCTGGCAAAGCAATCAGCCCTTACAAGAGCCCGCCCCGACAACAGGGTGAAACTAGCGCCCTGTTCCCCAGCACGGTCGAGTGGTTAGAACGGTTGACTGGTCTCGGGGCAACGTTTCGACAGCTAAGACTCAAATACAGATAGACTGATAAACAACTAGATAAAATAAAGATACACGGAGGGAAATAATATGTACGTACATGTACCAGCATTCGTCTCGAGAAATCACGGGAAAACCCCGCTAACTAAAAACGCAGCTCCCAATCTACTCTCCACAAATCTTAAGTCTTAAAAAACCACATCGGTAGTTGTGCAGTGTTAACGCGTCACCCTCGTGTTGAACTGTTTCACACACGTAACGAGTTGGTCAGGGGTTCAAATCCCGGCCGGGTGTACTGGCAGTGTTTTCCCCAAAATGGTTTTCCACTGTTCCTTCACGCAAATTCGGGTACACTTCCTATTAATATAACCTTACTAATCCCTAATCCCCATTAGCGTAATCAGTACATAAGCGTATAACACGAACGGGTAGTAATACACGGTGGTAAAAACAAATCAGTGCGAATGTGCCTACAAAGCGAGATACAAGCAGACATCTGCGTTTACTGTTGGGAGATTATTTGAAGTAACTCATTTAATGAGATGCGTGTGTTTACACTTTTGTTCATTGCACAATCTCATAATTACAAAATATCAGTCGTGACAATTTATAAGCACTGTTTTTACCCATTAGAAAATTTAAATAATGTTTTAAGTCAGCGTTGCAAAGCATTATGGGTTGGTATAAGTTTATTTTTGTCAGCGTGTGAGTTGCTGTACCTCTTAATCAGATTCTATTCTAAAAATTTCGGTGAACATTTGACTCAAAATTCACAACACTATTTATATGACTTGGCTCCAGTTGAGAAAGAAACACGCCAACTTTAAAAACCCAAATCTTGACGCTTACAACAAGATATTGATACGATTAGATTAAAGTGTAATGGCCCGTGAAATTGAACCCCCTTCGTTTTATCTGATTGCCTGCGGTTATGTTTATATCCACCCCTCCCCATCCCCTATCCCCAAACCCTTTTTTTACATATTTATTAAATAAAAAATAAAAAGTTATCTGCAGCTGTTGCTCCAACATTTCCCGGCGAGGCTCCGTGATTAATGGGGTATAAAATAGGGTGGTTGCTGTGGAATAAAGCTCATTTATCAATGGGTAACGTTTCACCCCCATTTCCTCCCCCTCCCCTCAAGCGTTGATTCAGTCATCAACATGACACTCGTGTGAGAGGGCGAATTGTTAGAAATGAACCGGTCGTGCTTTACAATTAAGTCGCAATATCACTTGTCATCGACTTTAGTTGGCAAGTGTCACGATTACACAGTGGCGTGGCGTGAGATGTTGCCAAGGCAGGCCCGAGTTTATGGCAAACAAAATATAGTACACCTACACCTTAGCGTTAGCTAACAGATGTACCAACAAAAACACGAAACTTAATAACAAGAACACAAAAAACTACAAACTTCCCTGTGAGATAACAGATGTACCAACAAAAATATCACGAACTTCTCTGTGAGATAACAGATGTACCAACAAAAATATCACGAACATCCTGTGAGATAACAGATGTACCAACAAAAATATCACGAACATCCTTGTGAGATAACAGATGTACCAACCAAAATATCACGAACTTCCTTGTGAGATAACAGATGTACCAACAAAAAGTAAAGTTAACAAGTTTTAAATAGATTCGATTCCAGTCTTCAAACTCGCAAGAGAGAAATTTGTCCTTTCAACTCTTACAAACAAGAGAAGACAGTAAGATCTCTCACCCTCCACAACCTCCAACCAACTGATGTCACGTTAAACTCCGTCCAAGAAGAAACTTGGAGAAACTCCTCCGAGCCCATACTCTCTCTCTCTCTCTCTCTCAGACAGTGTTCTTCTGACACATCCTGCTTCCGACCTTTTATTCTAACTTCCCTCCCCCCTTCCCTTCCTTACCTGAGGGAACAAAAGAAAGCTGTAGATGTGTCACGAGGAGAAACATGTAAGATGCGCCAAAAGGGATGAGGGGGGGGGGGCGGGGGAAGACCCCACTCTTGCAAAGTGAGACTATAAATAGCCCCAAGTAGTTTACGTGTGAGAAGAGAGATAACTTTAATTGGAAACGCACTTTACCATGCCCCCCCCCCCCTTTTCTATAAATTTCCCTCAAATGTTTCATTCGGGGTCTTGAGATGTAATTCCTTTGACAATTTGGAAACCTACCCTCGCCCCCCCCCCCCCCCCTATCATCAACGACAACTTGGTTATTTCAAAGCTATTTCGCGAAGCGGGTTGCAGTTAACTTGAAGCATCCAAGCAGTCTAAGCAAACACACACTTACGAGTCGAATTTATATACTAGACAGAGAAGGAAGAAAATAAGCAGTCCACCCTGCGAGGCCTCTTGTTTATATAATGATAACACTTCCCCTCTTCCTCTGACGAGTTTACACAATCACTATTATTTGCTACTTGAAAGATTGAATTGCCTTTTAAAACTTCCTTTTCTTTGTTTCCTATCCTAGACAGAAACTTTTACTACCAAGGACCTTTTTTTTTTAAAAATATACCTATAAACAGGAAGATTCCTACAGGACATTTTCATGACTTAACCAAATAGTCTAAGATGTTTATGATAAATAAAAACTATGTTTATAAATACTTCAAGAAAAAATAAATAATTTTGTGACACTGTAGAAGTACTAGTAGAATTATTTAAGAATTTATAGTTTTTGTATCAACGTTTATTTCTTTAAATCTCTCCGAATAAAACGTAAATTACCTAACATGGGAGTCTTAACTCGACCTGCCGTGACATCACATGGAGGCAAAAATCATTTATTATTATATTATTTATTATATTATTTTAATTACAACGCATCTTACTACCCGTTCGGGTTATACGCACTTACACTAATGTGTAATGGTAGGTGATTGTGAGATGAAATGAAGGACCTACAGTTTAACGTGGGATCCGAACCACGGTGGAGGTCTGCCACTCCACACATTCACAAGTTGTGATTAATACACGTCTTGTCAGAGGTGAAGGAAGGGTTTGTAAATCAGATAAATCTGTGCCGGACCGAGGATTGAACCCCGGACCCCAGCATAGAAGTCCGACACCTTACCCCTAGACCACCAGGTCACCTACACCAAAATTCACCACTTTATAACATCCACTAACCAACATATATCTAAAGACACAAAACATGTACAAACGTACCACAACAATAGGCTACATAAATTTGTTGTAACAAATTACGGATAGCACGTAACGGATACAATTTATGTATAACTAATTTATAATTAGCTATTGCAATCGCACCTAATCGATGACAACACAACAGGAAAAAGTTTTTTATACTAATATAAAATAGCACGTAATGGTTGGAAACACGCCAACAGCATTAGTTTAATAATGGATTATGAAATAGCACGTAATGGTTGGAAACACGCCAACACCTAGTTTAATAATGGGTTATTGAAATAGCACGTAATGGTTGGAAACACGCCAACACCTAGTTTAATAATGGGTTATTGAAATAGCACGTAATGGTTGGAAACACGCCAACACCTAGTTAATAATGGGTTATTGAAATAGCACGTAATGGTTGGAAACACGCCAACACCTAGTTTAATAATGGTTATTGAAATAGCACGTAATGGTTGGAAACACGCCAACACCTAGTTTAATAATGGTTATTGAAATAGCACGTAATGGTTGGAAACATGCCAACACCTTGTTAATAATGGTTATTGAAATAGCACGTAATGGTTGGAAACACGCCAACACCTGTTTAATAATGGTTATTGAAATAGCACGTAATGGTTGGAAACACGCCAACACCTAGTCTAATAATGGTTATTGAAATAGCACGTAATGGTTGGAAACACGCCAACACCTAGTCTAATAATGGTTATTGAAATAGCACGTAATGGTTGGAAACACGCCAACACCTAGTCTAATAATGGTTATTGAAATAGCACGTAATGGTTGGAAACACGCCAACACCTAGTCTAATAATGGTTATTGAAATAGCACGTAATGGTTGGAAACACGCCAACACCTAGTTAATAATGGGTTATTGAAATAGCACGTAATGGTTGGAAACACGCCACACCTAGTTTAATAATGGTTATTGAAATAGCACGTAATGGTTGGAAACACGCCAACACCTAGTTTAATAATGGGTTATTGAAATAGCACGTAATGGTTGGAAACACGCCAACACCTAGTTTAATAATGGATTATTGAAATAGCACGTAATGGTTGGAAACACGCCAACACCTAGTTAATAATGGGTTATTGAAATAGCACGTAATGGTTGAAACACCCCATGCCCTTTTTATAAGTTATGAAATAGCACGTAATGTTAGAAAACGTATGTTTTTATATTTTTTTTGTATAGTTTTTTTTTTTTTTTTTTAACTAAATCAGCGCATGGTTGATGTAAAGACAATCTACGCGCAGGCAGACGCGTTTATTACGCGCTGTCCAAGCCGAGTAATGGAAGTCTGCAATCTAAGAGCGATCCATCATGGGAAATGTAAACTCCCGCTAACGGGATTGAAAATTGAAATGTCGATATTACGTAATCCAAAGCATACATTTCGGCGTACGTGTTTAAGAACCCGTATCCAATATCAACCCACATCACCCCCTATACCCCGTATTCCTCTCAAAATTCAATATTTTCCGAAGGTGGATTCTCAGATAAAGGAAGAGGGTGGGTAAAAAAAAAAAAGAGACTCAGAAAATGATATTTTTCTGTTCTGTTCTGTTCAACGTCAGTCCTGTATCCCTGAGATATTAGATGTGATTTGTTATTGATTATTGTTCAGCGAGGGTAGTGTGGGTAGACTTCATCTATACCTAGAGAGTACTTTATTGACACTTCGGGAGATACTACAGAGAGGGAAGAGACAGCACTGACAAACTTCACTATATTTATGTTACCACTTGACGTATGAAATAAGAAGTAGCAGTTAGAAGTAGAGGCAACTAAAGGGAGATGGGAAGGCACAAGTTAAACAGGCACAGGAACTACTTTCAGATATAACAAATAAAAAGTAAGGAACTACTTGCAGGTAGAATACAAGACAAGTAAAGTAACTACTTGCAGGTATAATAAGAGATAAGAAAAGGAACTACTTGCAGGTAGAATACAAGACAAGTAAAGGAGGTAATAGCAGGTAGAATACAAGACAAGTAAAGGAGGTAATAGCAGGTAGAATACAAGACAAGTAAAGGAGGTAATAGCAGGTAGAATTAAAGACAAGTAAAGGAGGTAATAGCAGGTAGAATACAAGACAAGTAAAGGAGGTAATAGCAGGTAGAATACAAGACAAGTAAAGGAGGTAATAGCAGGTAGAATTAAAGACAAGTAAAGGAGGTAATAGCAGGTAGAATACAAGACAAGTAAAGGAGGTACTTGCAGGTAGAATACAAGACAAGTAAAGAAGGTACTTGCGAACAGAAGTAGAGGCGAACAAAGGAAGGATGTGACATAAAGCCCCCCACCCCGCCCCTCCCCAAGTACCAGATGCTGTACCGCCTATCCAAGCTACCCCGGTGTACCGAGGGTATGACGTCACAAGCCAGTCACACACGAGGTCACGGCCGACAATCGAACACACTAACCATCCAGCGAAATCACCCTTGAGGGAGTAAACAGTTTCATTTTTTGTAGGTTCCTTTCTCCTCGGCTATTCCTCTTTATCACGCCCTGCTCTTTGGCCAAGGTAACATTATCCTACTCTACCCTAGCTTACCTGTCTTTAAAGCTAAATGTGTTTCTGTATCGTTGTTTACTATCTCGTTTTATTGTGCACTCCATCTCCTGAAAGATAGCAGTTTTACCTTGTTTGATTACACCATGACCCTATCTTATAAGCTACACCATAGTGGAACCAAGCAAGGTAGCAGTCTTACCTTTATAGATTACACTATGGCCCTATCTTATAAACTACACCATAGTGGAACCAAGCAAGGTAGCAGTCTTACCTTGACTGATTACACTATGACCCTATCTTATAAGCTAACACCATAGTGGAACCAAGCAAGGTAGCAGTCTTACCTTGACTGATTACACTATGACCCTATCTTATAAGCTAACACCATAGTGGAACCAAGCAAGGTAGCAGTCTTACCTTGACTGATTACACTATGACCCTATCTTATAAGCTAACACCATAGTGGAACCAAGCAAGGTAGCAGTCTTACCTTGACTGATTACATTATGACCCTATCTTATAAGCTACACCATAGTGGAACCAAGCAAGGTAGCAGTCTTACCTTGACTGATTACACTATGACCCTATCTTATAAGCTAACACCATAGTGGAACCAAGCAAGGTAGCAGTCTTACCTTGACTGATTACACTATGACCCTATCTTATAAGCTACACCATAGTGGAACCAAGCAAGGTAGCAGTCTTACCTTTATAGATTACACTATGGCCCTATCTTATAAACTACACCATAGTGGAACCAAGCAAGGTAGCAGTCTTACCTTGACTGATTACATTATGACCCTATCTTATAAGCTACACCATAGTGAAACCAAGCAAGGTAGCAGTCTTACCTTGACTGATTACACTATGACCCTATCTTATAAGCTAACACCATAGTGGAACCAAGCAAGGTAGCAGTCTTACCGTGACTGATTACACCATGACCCTATCTTATAAGCTACACCATAGTGGAACCAAGCAAGGTAGCAGTCTTACCTTGACTGATTACATTATGACCCTATCTTATAAGCTACACCATAGTGAAACCAAGCAAGGTAGCAGTCTTACCTTGACTGATTACACTATGACCCTATCTTATAAGCTACACCATAGTGGAACCAAGCAAGGTAGCAGTCTTACCTTGACTGATTACACTATGACCCTATCTTATAAGCTAACACCATAGTGGAACCAAGCAAGGTAGCAGTCTTACCTTGACTGATTACACTATGACCCTATCTTATAAGCTACACCATAGTGGAACCAAGCAAGGTAGCAGTCTTACCTTTATAGATTACACTATGGCCCTATCTTATAAACTACACCATAGTGGAACCAAGCAAGGTAGCAGTCTTACCTTGACTGATTACATTATGACCCTATCTTATAAGCTACACCATAGTGAAACCAAGCAAGGTAGCAGTCTTACCTTGACTGATTACACTATGACCCTATCTTATAAGCTAACACCATAGTGGAACCAAGCAAGGTAGCAGTCTTACCTTGACTGATTACACCATGACCCTATCTTATAAGCTACACCATAGTGGAACCAAGCAAGGTAGCAGTCTTACCTTTATAGATTACACTATGGCCCTATCTTATAAACTACACCATAGTGGAACCAAGCAAGGTAGCAGTCTTACCTTGACTGATTACATTATGACCCTATCTTATAAGCTACACCATAGTGGAACCAAGCAAGGTAGCAGTCTTACCTTTATAGATTACACTATGGCCCTATCTTATAAACTACACCATAGTGGAACCAAGCAAGGTAGCAGTCTTACCTTGACTGATTACATTATGACCCTATCTTATAAGCTACACCATAGTGGAACCAAGCAAGGTAGCAGTCTTACCGTGACTGATTACACTATGGATTTATCATATAGGCTTAGGCACCAGCAGAGAGAAGACAAGTTAAACAGTCGTATGTATAGAAAGAAATACGCTACACCAATGGACAGTGGAATCTTATTAGTGTAAAAGGGGAAATGGGTAGAAAATGTTTTTAAAAATATTGTCTCCCCTCCCCCCACCCTCTCCGACAAACCAAAGAGATGTCCAGGGACTCATCTCAGTAAAATGTTTGAAAGGTACCTCGTCTGGAAACATTTTTAAAATTATACTCTTTTCCAAGATGTTTGGAGTGGTCTTCTCCAAGGAATCTTTTAAAATTTGGATACTTCTAGAATCTATTTAAAGAGGTCCTCGCCTTTAAATTCCCGACATACGTTAAAATTCAAGCACTTTTCCCGATTTGTTTACACAGTGTAAATATAGATTCCACCCCTCAAATAAAGGGTAGTTTAATGATGGCTGATTAAAAAAAAAATTATTAAAAAAAAAAGTGGATATAGCAAAATAGTGTTTGTTTTTATGAGAGATTTATTAAGAGACAGTTTACCTAAATTTTAATTTTTGAAAATTGTCACAAAACCTTGATAAGACAATATGAGAATGTATGTAGCCCTCCGCGATTGTTTAGTAACCTCCCTCCGCCCCTCCCCCTAGGTTCGTCCAATTATTTTATCCGGATATTTTTTGTTTGCTGATCTTCTCACCTCTTGTTTCATTCTAACCCCCCCCCCTCGGGTGTATCGTCACCCAACCACCCCCTCGGTCCCTATGAAAACAAACAGCCCTTATATCAACATCATAAGAACAGAACAACGTCCTCTGTCAGCCTCCAGGTGCGCCAACTGAACAACAACAAATACCCCTCGAGTTTCTACTGGACTGAATGCATTTTGAAATGTCGGAACGCGAATTCTCGTTCAAGAGGCACATCCGGTCCATTGAAAAAAAAAAGTTCGTTAAAAAGGAAAAGAGGTTGAGAGGGTGCGTGGAGGTCACTTTTTAAATGCGCAGCGAAGCTTAAAACATGCGAAGCAATGTCAACTGCAAAGTTTAAGATCGGTTTTGTTGTTGTTGTTGTTGTTGTCGCACAGCAATAATTCTAATTCCCGTTAAGTATACCTAGGTATCGAGTTCCTAAAAGCAAAATGCAGGCGAGTTTAATGAGATTTCTGAGAAAAAGGATCAGTGCGAAAAAATTTAACGGGATGAGAAAGGAGGGAGTAGGAGGAACAGTAGAGGAAGAGATAGGAGAGGATAGAGAAGGCACGACTAAGGAGGTACAGTCATGTGGAGAGATTGGAGAGGGAAAGGAGGGAATAGGAGGATATGGAGGTGTGAGTAGGAGACAGAGAGGAAGACCAAGGGACAGATGAGTGAAGAGAGTTAGGAGGAGTGTGGAGGAGAGGACTGGGCCAAGGTGGAGGGAGAGAGAGGAAAGGAGGCGGTGGACAGAGGCTTATGTTCCAAACCTGAGATGGACAACATATTTCTCAATGTAGCCACAGACGTGGCCGATGAGAGGTAAAATTCGCCACACCATGTGAAAATTGAGAAATTACTTTGCTCAATCAAACTTTAAAACAACTCACACTGTTTCCTAAAAAAAATAGATGAGAGGAGCAGATAATAGAAAGTGTGCAAGTGGGAGGAGAATAATATGGAGGCATTTTACTAAACTGACCCGGTCACAGGCTGGAAACAGTTGATGATTATGATTATAACGGTGTGGATAAAAGAACAAAGGAGAATAATAAAACAATCTTTAAAACCACCCGGTGGCCGCATGGTCTAAGAGAGGGGTTTCAGCGATACCTTTATTTGTTGTCCACTGAGTTTCTACCAGAAATCTATGTTTTAGGCAGAAAAATGGTAAATTTTGTCTTTCGTGGGAACAATCCATGAGAGCTCCAGATGATGTCGCGCTCTATTTTTTATAATAACTTGTTTATTCGCGCGAGTTCTATTTCCAGCCCACCGCTAGACTCGTGGCCCACGGGAACTTTTAAAGTTGGATACCCCTGATTTTAGGCAGCCCTCTCGCAATAGACTTCCAATGACGTGGATATCGGGGTTCAAATCCCGGCCAGATGTGACCTTTTCTTAACACCGCATCTTACTACCCGTTCAGCTTATACACCTATGTAATAATTACGTTAATGGTTTTAGGAAGGTTATATTTATAAGAAGTGTACCCGCATTTGCATAGAGATAGAGAGAGTGGAAAACTGTTTTGAAAGAAAAAAACCTTCAGTACGCCCAATCAAGATTTGAACCTCGATCTCCTAGTCATTGGTAGTCCAGTCTATCGCAAGAGCGACGCCTTAGAAGACCATTCGACCACCGAAGCGGTTGGTTGAAAGGTTTATTCCTATGAAAATTGGACTGTAAATAAACCGGCTCTATTGTGCCATAATTCACTAGGGAGTCTCCCTCTTTGCCCCCTAATTCCCCCCTCACCGCCGAACCACTAGGCCCACAGAAAGTCAAATGCGGGCCTTGACATTCCCGTGTTCTTTCCCCGGGCCGATAAATCATGTCCGCCATTTGTCAAATACCGCGGGGAACCCCACATTAGCGGTCCGGCCTTGACCTACGACAAAGTTTAAGCTCAGCGAAGGGTATATATAAAACCTCCCTAGTCCACCCCACCTTCATTTAGGAATGTCAGGACAGAGGGAGCTAGCACGGAATGCCTTTGTTCAAAGGGGAGCGCTGAACTATCAGTGTTGAAACTGTACACTCGGCTGTAACAAATATACTCCCCTTTTTTTTCGTCTTCAGGAGCTTCATTAGAGCTGTACACGTTGGTACTGAGGAAGGTTAAATTTAGAGGAAATATACCTGCATTTGCGTAGAAGGAGAGTGGAAAATCATTTTATTTATATATATAATATATATATAATGTATTTAACGTACACTTTCTGAGCCGATTGATTTTATCATCGAACGACAATTTCTATGTGCGAGAGCGAAAGAGACTACCAATTTTGCCACAATCGACGTGGGATCGACGGATTTATTTCCCAGGAAGTTGTGTTAATGATTTTTATCAATCAAGAAAAATCCGTTGAACCCAGCTGGGTTTGAACCCACGAGCGGCGTGTCCTTGAGGTGAGAACTTTACCCCAATACCCCCCGGGTCGACTCTAACTTTCTCCCCCTCCCTCCACGTACATATCTGCTAGACATACCCCTTCCGGCCATAAATAGAACGCGGGCTCATAAGACACCCCCCCCCTTCCACAGACAATAAGGAACACGAAGGACCAATTAGAGACGTCTGTGGGCCTTACTCACCACTCATTAATAATTTAAAAAAAGGGTCGTAGGATGACGGTTTGGTGGATTGGACAGAGCTACTAGCTCCTGGACACTCAGTTGTATTTTTAGGTTTGGTAGATCGGACAGAGCTACTAGTTCCTGGACACTCTCGGTTGTGTTTTGGGGCCAGTGAGGGTGGAACTGCATTTTAATAGCCGGCAAGGTTTGAAAGGCATCTAAAGGGGAAGATATGTCTTGGAGGCTTTTCAAAGCTCCTTTCACTGGATGAATAATACATTACATTCTTTGAGAGTGTTTGCCTTTCTTTACAGCCAAAGAACTAAGTTCCGAATATTTTTTTCAGTGCGGACGACATTCATTTAACCCTCTTTGGTGGCCACATCATCTAAGCTCCAAGGCCTCGTTCACACAAATCACATCGTCTAAGCTCTAAGGCCGCGTTCACACAAATCACGTGGTCTACGCTCTAAAGCCACGTTCACACAAATCACGTGGTCTACTCTCTAAGGCCGCGTTTACACAAATCACGTGGTCTAAGCTATAAGGCCGCGTTCACACAAATCACGTGATCTACGTTCACACATCTCTGCGAGCCACTTCCAAAACAGGCACCTAAACATCGTCTGACTACACCCTGATCTTTCAGTTTTCTCTATTCTCACAAAATTATATGAAGCCGTAATGTTTTAATTTTTATTTTAGCACCGTATGGACCAAAAACTACAAATTTTAATTTCGGACACAATTTCACGTAATGCGCTGTCACGTGCTTTTTTTTTTGTTCTTATACAAATGGTTCCACAAAACTTCTCTATCTTTGTAGAGGCCAATAAATTTTCTCAGTCCACTTTATGTGTGCAATTAAGAATTGTTTTTTTTAAAACAAATGGGGTTAAAATAAATGCACACCGAGGTTTTAACAGGATGTAAAACTCACCGATGACGACTGGCTTGTGATGGGACTGTCCACAGGGCGCTGGTTCAGGAGCCAGTCAAGAAAAACTGTGGTGGGTGAAGCCAATGACTCTGCCAGCTAACCTAACCTAACCTAACCTAACCTAACCTGCTCCTCAGGTAAGTCAACCTGCCTGACCGGAAAGTCAGCGCTGTCCACACTAAGCCTCGTATTAATGCGGCGTAATGCGTCTCTTTCAGAACAGGCCGATAAAATGTACTGAGGTTTTATTTTCTTAAATGGTCTTCCAATCTCCCTCCACGCAAATGTGGGTACAACAGGTGAGAGAAGAAGAGAGTGAGGAGCGGAAATAATAAAAACTAATAACTAAATGAAGTAAACACTGACGTGTAACATTTATTTAAGAACATTCACAATTAATAAGTAATTTACACTGAACCAATACATTGTGATATCAACAGTTTCTATTCAACGTCCGCTATGATCAGACAGTTATTCAATAATCATTGTGATATCAACAGTTTCTATTCAACGTCCGCTATGATCAGACAGTTATTCAATAATCATTGTGATATCAACAGTTTCTATTCAACGTCCGCTATGATCAGACAGTTATTCAGTAATCATTTTGATATCAACAGTTTCTATTCAACGTCCGCTATGATCAGACTGATATTCAGTAATCATTGTGATATCAACAGTCTCTATTCAACGTCCGCTATGATCAGACAGTTATTCAGTAATCATTTTGATATCAACAGTTTCTATTCAACGTCCGCTATGATCAGACTGATATTCAGTAATCATTTTGATATCAACAGTTTCTATTCAACGTCCGCTAGGATCAGACAGTTATTCAGTAATCATTTTGATATCAACAGTTTCTATTCAACGTCCGCTATGATCAGACTGATATTCAGTAATCATTTTGATATCAACAGTTTCTATTCAACGTCCGCTATGATCAGACAGCTATTCAATAATTATTGTGATATCAACAGTTTCTATTCAACGTCCGCTATGATCAGACAGTTATTCAATAATTATTGTGATATCAACAGTTTCTATTCAACGTCCGTTATGATCAGACTGATATTCAGTAATCATTTTGATATCAACAGTTTCTATTCAACGTCCGCTATGATCAGACAGTTATTCAATAATTATTGTGATATCAACAGTTTCTATTCAACGTCCGCTATGATCAGACTGATATTCAGTAATCATTTTGATATCAACAGTTTCTATTCAACGTCCGCTATGATCAGACAGTTATTCAGTAATCATTGTGATATCAACAGTTTCTATTCAACGTCCGCTATGATCAGACAGTTATTCAGTAATCATTGTGATATCAACAGTTTCTATTCAACGTCCGCTATGATCAGACTGATATTCAGTAATCATTGTGATATCAACAGTTTCTATTCAACGTCCGCTATGATCAGACTGATATTCAGTAATCATTTTGATATCAACAGTTTCTATTCAACGTCCGCTATGATCAGACAGTTATTCAGTAATCATTGTGATATCAACAGTTTCTATTCAACGTCCGCTATGATCAGACTGATATTCAGTAATCATTGTGATATCAACAGTTTCTATTCAACGTCCGCTATGATCAGACTGATATTCAGTAATCATGTTGATATCAACAGTTTCTATTCAACGTCCGCTATGATCAGACAGTTATTCAGTAATCATTGTGATATCAACAGTTTCTATTCAACGTCCGCTATGATCAGACTGATATTCAGTAATCATTTTGATATCAACAGTTTCTATTCAACGTCCGCTATGATCAGACAGTTATTCAGTAATCATTGTGATATCAACAGTTTCTATTCAACGTCCGCTATGATCAGACTGATATTCAGTAATCATTGTGATATCAAC
This sequence comes from Timema cristinae, assembly GCA_039000515.1. Taxonomy (NCBI): domain Eukaryota; kingdom Metazoa; phylum Arthropoda; class Insecta; order Phasmatodea; family Timematidae; genus Timema; species Timema cristinae. The sequence goes on from JBCFYV010000100.1 coordinate 58,425,853, forward strand.
AGTTTCTATTCAACGTCCGCTATGATCAGACTGATATTCAGTAATCATTTTGATATCAACAGTTTCTATTCAACGTCCGCTATGATCAGACAGTTATTCAGTAATCATTGTGATATCAACAGTTTCTATTCAACGTCCGCTATGATCAGACTGATATTCAGTAATCATTGTGATATCAACAGTTTCTATTCAACGTCCGCTATGATCAGACTGATATTCAGTAATCATTGTGATATCAACAGTTTCTATTCAACGTCCGCTATGATCAGACTGATATTCAGTAATCATTGTGATATCAACAGTTTCTATTCAACGTCCGCTATGATCAGAGCGTTATTCAGTAATCATTGTGATAACAGTCTATATTCAACGTCCGCTATGATCAGACAGTTATTCAGTAATCATTGTGATATCAACAGTTTCTATTCAACGTCCGCTATGATCAGACTGATATTCAGTAATCATTTTGATATCAACAGTTTCTATTCAACGTCCGCTATGATCAGAGCGTTATTCAGTAATCATTGTGATATCAACAGTCTCTATTCAACGTCCGCTATGATCAGACAGTTATTCAGTAATCATTGTGATATCAACAGTTTCTATTCAACGTCCGCTATGATCAGACTGATATTCAGTAATCATTGTGATATCAACAGTTTCTATTCAACGTCCGCTATGATCAGAGCGTTATTCAGTAATCATTGTGATATCAACAGTCTCTATTCAACGTCCGCTATGATCAGACAGTTATTCAGTAATCATTGAACTACCGAGTGTAAGAATTACTCAACGTATTTACTGGAACAATTTTTGACTTAATTTGGCCAAAGAATGTGTTTTTGTAATATAAACTGTAAACAAAATAAGGAGCTTAAACCGTGTTCCCTTTCACCACGCCTTGAACTGCCCGTCCACGTTTATATTCCCGTGTTCCACGTAACGTCATTCGACCATGGTTAAGGGAATTAGAAGATAGGTAAAATTTAGATAGGAATGTACCCTACATTCACTTAGGAACCGACCGATTATATTGGCACACGACTTACAAACAAACTTTAACTTAGAACAGACACAACACCCAGCCCCCTCCCTACCCCGGTCTTTATTCAGACATTCCGGGAGTCGAACCCGGAACCTCTTTTAACTCGGTAGCTAAATCTAATCTTAGCCTAGGTTTCGGACATACACGGTTAGGTTTTCTATCTTAGCTTAGTTTGTAAGTCGTGTCTGTGTCCAGAGAGAAAACACGTTGGATAACCTGGACAGTAGATATGAATAACTGATATCTAGGTTCGGGTGTACAAATGTTGTGGACAGACGACCTCGACTGTTTATTTTTAGAGCAGAGCTTGGAAGTTTCCATGGCATGACTGGTCTAAGGAACGAAATAATAACAGGACCCCAGGGTGTTTCTCAAAGTGTTGGTGATGGAGGACCGCAGTAAGGGTGGGGTGATATTAGGAAAGAAAAACACTATTTTTAGGCAAATTCATTCTAGGACTAGACAGTATTATTATTCGTACTGTCTCAGGTCCATTACTTTTGTCAGTGAACTTAGACCTCCAATGCACCCTGTCCTCTATCTCCTCCAAGTCCTCCAATATTTGAATCCTCCTCCTTCCTAAGCTCCTCTTTCCCTCAACCTTTCCTCCTATGACGTCGTGCAGAAGACAGTTCCTCCTGAGGATGTACCGAAGAATCACATCCAAAATGGTTCTCCCCTCACCCACCCTTCATTTGTCACCCTGTCTGTCTGGCTGTCTATCTGATCTTCTCCAGTCACACATTTCTAAGCTCTCAAGTATTTATTTTCCATCTTCCTGAGAGTCCAAGTTTCCGCTCCAAATGTAGAATTTCCTCAGTTCCAAACCCAACTTGCTGGTCAGCAGTAACCTCTTCTTGTTGAAATCTTCCTTGTCCTTGGAGATCCTCGACCTAATTTCTTTAGTGCAGTAGACATCCTTTATTCACAGGATTCTCAGGTACCCCCAACTGTTCTATGTTTACCAACTCCTGGTTTACAATTTTGATTATCAGCAGCTCTTCGTCTTTTGAAATATCAATCACTTTTGACTTCTCAATGTTGATCTCCATGCCACCCCATTTTGATAAACCACTGCTCTAGAGTGTCAGAGAGGAGGCGTCTTCAGAAATTGACTAACAGTTCCTACAGTCAGCAATACAACAGTACGTCTACATGTAATATCTTCCTTTATTTTAACAAATCCAATTAATAACACAAATTACTCCCCATATAGTATTCTCCATGATTTCAACCAATAAAATCAAATAATACACGACTTTATCTCCCTAATAAAGACTCTAAAGTTTCAGCCGATACAACAAATAACACCAAAGTTCCTCTCCAGAATAGATTCTCTTTGGTTTCAACCGATACTAACTTTAATTTCGCAATAGTGTTCTATTTAAACGGAGGGTAGTTCCAGTTAGAATGACCATAACATGCCCCCTCCCATTCCCCCTTCAGATGAGATACACGTACTAACATATAACGATCGGAGAAGACATTCTTTCTAAAGCACCACTCTTTAATAAACGGTCTAAATTGAGTTTTGTGTTGAAACGTTGGCAGCACTGCTGTTAGGAGCTCCAATTTTACCATAATCGTGGCGAAAGAGGAGAAACGGAATGCAAAAAAACACCTTTTTTTTGTCATTGATGAATACCATTACAAACTTATTGTAATAGTTCGCAATTAGCTTCGTGTTTTGATCGAGTTAGAAACAAATACTTAAATTCCGTTACCGATAGGTTTTTACCTGGATGACAGTTAGAAAATCATATGTTTAGGTTTTGGGTTGCCAACACTTGTAAAAAATCACAGTTTTGTTATAAATGTAAAGATCTTTAATTACCTGTTATATTTTACATTTAAAATAACGTAAACTTAAGTTTTCTCATACTATTTCATTTTTTTAAATAATTTCTTTTTATCCAACTCGAAACAATATTTTAAACATAACTAAAAGTACTTTATTAGGGATTACTTCTAGTAACATTTCGAGCTGTCATCCAGGTAAACTTATCTCGTGAATGACTTATATTTAAGGGTGATCCAATATAGAGCATTGAGACGCGTTGTACACCATTAGAAATTACTCATCTATACTTACAAAATAATATGTCCTGATTGACTGACTGACTGACTGATTCATCATCGCCGAGCGCAAACTATCAAGGCTATAAGCATGAAATTCGGACTGTATATTCATTTTGTTATGTAGGCACCCACTAAGAAAGGATTTTAGAAAATTCCACCCCAAAGGGGTCAAAATAGGGGATGATAATATGTATGATAATATGTATGAAAGTTCGTCATTTTGAAAGTTACATAAACAAAATTTTGTATTTCGGTTATAGACGTAAAACAAATAAATACGTGTTTCAGGAATTTTGGAAATTTTATTTGATAAGGGATGAAAAAGGGGGTGAAAGTTTGTATCGGACTTGCATTATTTTTGATCTGAGGTCAAGTTATGGTCATCAACGTAACGTAATATTTTAAATTAATCTGTAAATACATATGTATATTTTCGTATTTGTATATAATCAACTTCCACACGAGCAAAGCCGCGGGCAACAGCTATCTAGTTATTTAATAAGTTGTTTGATCATTTTTAAATATCGTTCTGAAAAAAATGCAGGAGAAAAATTATCAGCGGGTTTCTGACCAGTTAAAAAGTTTAAAATTTTTAGAATTTAAAAGTTATTTACATAAATTTAACGACGCTTTATAGTGAAAATTTGTATTTGTAAGATTAAAGCAAAAGGTTATAAACCTAGATCTAGTTTTCGTCTATCGAAATAAAGTCATGTTTTGACGGGGACAAAATATAAACTTTTAAAATGAGGGATTATTTTATAGGGTTTTATGTAAGCTATCACACATTTTTAAACCCTTTAAACTTTTTAGCTAGTCAGAACTGTTCCCTAAATATTGGTGAAAACAATATAACAATCCAGGATTCCTAAATGTCAGCAACTTTTCTCAAAGCTTTACAGTGTGGTGTAATCAGGATATAGGTTTGTATGTTCTAAAAGTTTCAAAATACCAAATTTTATTTTACATTTAAATGTTTCAAAAAAAGTTTATTTTAGGATGTACCCATCGACATTAAAATTAATAAAAGGGGTGCTTTTTCTTCAGATATCCAATCTAAATAAATATATATATATTTAACGCACACAATCGGCACCAAATGACTATATCAGCAGACGACTTACAGACTAACATAACTCTAACAAGCACACGCTGTGAACGTGAACCAAGTGTAAAGCTTATCTAGGCCTAGTCTGTAAGGCCTAGTCGAATCCGGTCCGTGTTCACTGAAGGTATATTTATTTTCCCGATTATTTTACCTCAGCCCTACACGAAAATTCGGGTACATTCCTCTAAAGTCTACAATACTCATTCATACCCCAAAAATGATAGATTCGTACTACCCAGACGCGGAGTTAGACAAGGAGGCATAAAAAAAAGTTTTTAAAACAGACACAACATTAAGTCCCCTGGCCGTTAATTTATCGCCTTGAAAGAATGACCCAAAATATCCGGTCTTATGGTATTGCAGGCCGTGCCGGGACTCGAACGCGGAGCCCTTTAGCCCAGAGACGCACACTACCCGCCACGAAGCTGTCTGTCTCTCCCCTTGAGAAAGGACCGGTCTAAGGACGGGGAGAAGGACCTCTTGTTATCAGGAGAAGGGAAGTCCAATCTCCCTTCACACTCGGCCCATGATGTGTTTTATTGATCCAACCCGCAGAGTCCAGTTAGGGCGCGTTCACACTGGAGGCGTCACTATTGCGAGATTAACTAGGGAGCGAGGGATACAAATACACTTGTACTACTGTACTGAGGACTACACTTGTACTAATGTACTGAGGAGAAGAGAGAATGTTAAGGAAGTTGCGTACCTGTGACGTCACGGCAGGTCGAGGTAGGATTACCCTTTTTTATATTTATGTTTTATTCGGTGTGTTTTAAAGAACTAACGTCGAAACCAAAACATAAACCCTTAAATAATAAATAAAAAAATAGTCTTACATAGTCACAAAATTATTATTTCGATCTTAATATAATATAATATTAGCACCGCGTCTTACTACCCGTTCGGGTTATACGCTTTAAGTACCAATTACGCTAATGGATTAGGAATTGGGAAGGTTGAATTAGAGGAAGTGAACCCGCATTTGCGTGGAGGGAGAGTGGAAAACCATTTAGGAAAAACCACCCCCAGTTCACCCGACCGAGATTCGAACCTCGATCTCCCCGTCCTCAGCAGTCGAGCTCAACACGACTAGCGCGTTAGCCAACTACGCCACAGAGGCGGGTTATTTCGCTCTTAAAGTAGTTTTTTTTTAATTTTATTTTTTATGTTTACAGCTAAGCTGTTTTGGTCTATTGACGAAAATTATCTTGTAGATTAAAAAAGTAAGTGGATGTATTTGCTTATCTATAATAGGAAACATTATTATTATTATTTTTTGAGATACTATCATGCACTTTTTGAACATTCTGATTATATCAGAACACGAGAATTTCCATAAGCGAGAACGAAAGGGCCTACCAATTTTGCTGGGAAAGATGTTTTCACACCACAACATGGCACAAGGAACCAACGGCATTACTTACCCTCCGAAGAAAGTTGTGCTACTGATTCTTATCGCTCAAGAGAAATCTGTCGACCTTGACTGGGTTTGAACCCATGACCATGGGATCATGAGGCGAGCACTTTACTCATAAGACCACTTAGGCCGACAATAGGACTCAATAAAAAGGGCTTTGAATTATTAATTTTAGCACCACGTCTTACTACCCATTCGGGTTATACGCATAACTGATAACTAAGCCAATGGTCCAAGGAATTAGGAGGGTCATATTTATAGGAAGCGTACCCGCGTTTGCATGGAGGGAGAGTGAAAAACATTGTTTTGGAAAAAATCACCCTCACTACACCCAACCGAGATGCGAACCTCGATCTCCCCGTCATCGGCGGTCTATTCTACTGCGAGAGTAACGCCTTACACCATGCGGCCACCGAAGTGGTTTCTTTATAGATGACGCAAATATTATTGCGTTGTAAATATAAAATTAGTACAATTCCATTTTTTAATGCCCTTAAGGGCAATGATACGAGATCCTTTATCTTTTGAAAAGATTTATTTTTTATTATTGAATGTCAAAATAAAATAATTAAGTTCGTTTCCCTCCAGCCATTCGTTCTCGCTGTCTGTTACGCGACAGAAAACAGAGTAAAATGTGGTAATTTTCTTGGCGACAGGACCCAAAGGGGTGTGGGGGAGAAAAAGGGAGGAATTCAATAAATTATATTACCTCTAAAAGGGGACAAGAAATCTTTGAAATGTGTTTTAATAAAATTTAAAAAAATGGCATAAAAACTTAGACCTTAAAAAATTTAGCAGCTAAAGGTTCAAGATTAAAACAAATATAGTTTATAGCTAGTATGCTTAATACGAAGGTAGTTGATAACTTAACCCGAGAGGTAAGAGGGTAGTTCATGCTTGATTTTTTTTTTGCGTGGAGGGAGAGTGGGAAACAATGTAAGATAGACGATTCTCACTACACCCGGTTTGAACGCCAACCTACCGGTAGCTGGCGAAACAGACTATACGAGCTTGATACTTAAACTACCTGCTCGCCCTCTGTGGGCATTATAATAATAATTATTACTAATAGATTATATTTCTTATCCGCATCATTCCTATTATAACCGATACGTAACGGCAGTCAGTGGCAATAAAAAAAAAACTATACATACTGTCCAGTACGTCACGGCAGTTGATGGCAATTAAAAAAACTTTACAATAACGTCCAATACGTCACGGCAGTTGATGGCAATTAAAAAAGAAACTGTTCAATAACGTCCAATACGTCATGGCAGTAGATGTCAATTAAAAAAGAAACTGTTCAATAACGTCCAATACGTCACGGCAGTTGATGGCAAATAAAAAGAAACTGTTCAATAACGTCCAATACGTCATGGCAGTCCAGGCCATGTCCCGAAGCGGGCCTGACAGGCGCTAATAAGTTCTGTCATTCCACCATAAACAGCTCTCACAAAAGCCCCGTGGGGAAAGATATCAGCACTGTTGTCTCCTTTCAGTATCAATTATTGTTCGCGTCACGGGCACAATGCCCTAGTCAGCGAGAGGAACTGATATTTCGCTGATCGAGTCAGATAGAAATGGAGCTGACGTCAGAAACGGTCGCGACTCGAGATAAGGGCGGGCGGGCGCATTGTTTGACAGGCATTCAACCCGCCAGATTTATTTAGTCAGATATTTATATAAAAGAGAGTATTTATTATTAATTTTGTTACCTCCCACGTCTTACCAACCGTCCAGGAAATACGTATTCTAATTAAGATAATGGGGTGAAGATGTGGTAGGTACAACTTGGAGGAATGCAAGAGCATTCTAGAAGAAGTAGAATAGGGAATGACAGCCTAGCTCCACCCGACTGGTATTCGAACCACGATATACTCGTCCCCAGTGAACAAAGAATACACGAGCCTAACATTTAGTCTACGTGCTCACCGATACGAGTATTTCTTACCCCTAACAATATTAGAGAGAGGATAGTTCTTGAGTGGTTTGAGCTCTATTTAGAACAAAGCGTTGGTCAAGAAGATTATCGTTCTTAAAATTTCCCCTAACTCTGATAGGGGAGGCTGAAGTATAAAACACTTATCTTAGTTACAAGACAGGCCAGGAGGTAACAGTGGTATAACACTCTGTGCTATCTTGGTTACAAGACAGGCCAGGAAGGCCTGTGTTCAGACCTCCTACACACCTTCGTGACACTAATTTACCCGCTACACTGACGAATGCAATATTACAAAAACTCGCCTCTTTGTAAAATGCCAGCCGCCAAGCGCCAGCATCCCATTCCGACTGGCAGGACCTTATTAAATGTATCAAAAGGTTCTTACCTCCCTCCCCCCGGCAGGAAAAGGAACGTTATTAGAGGACCGTTGATTCTCGTTATTTAGGTCTCAGACTGTTCTCATGAAGTTTCTTGAGAACTCAAAGCTCGGGTAGTTTCTGTACGGATTCTCTGCCTACCCCAATCTCCTTACGTGTGAACATATCAGACAGAGAGAAAACGTTTCGACAACTACTTTCACGTATTCATACGTCAAGCCATTTAATACGCATCCGTCACTTTTGATAGACATTATAAACATATTTAAAATAACACCAATAACACAGTAACAAGCTTTCAATTTTGACCATAAAAATATGTTTCTATTTTGTAAAAAGTGGTCAAAATGTTCATTGGCAGAAAACAAGGTAACTTATAGGTGAGGGTTGTCCGTTCTTCGGGAACTTGGACTTGAGGCCTTTTAACCTCGGGTCGAGGATCATCTTTAACATTTACACTGTGTTATAAGGGTCAGGGATACTGGTGTGATTCAGGGATACTGGTGTGTTCAAGGGATACTGGTGTGATTCAGGGAGAAGAGTGTGTTCTAGGGATAAGGGTGTGTTCTAGGGATAAGAGTGTGTTCTAGGGATAAGGGTGTGTTCTAGGGATAAGGGTGTGTTCAAGGGATAAGAGTGTGTTCTAGGGATAAGAGTGTGTTCTAGGGATAAGAGTGTGTTCTAGGGATAAGGGTGTGTTCTAGGGATAAGGGTGTGTTCAAGGGATAAGAGTGTGTTCTAGGGATAAGGGTGTGTTCAAGGGGGAAGGATGTGTTCAAGGGAGAAGGATGTGTTTTAGAAGGAAGCATCTTGTATAAATACAAACATACTTTACTGCTGTCAACATTTATGACATATCACCTTTATTAATATTGTTATTTTATATGTATTGATGATATGTACAAAACGTGACAGCTGCAGATCACATGACTTGACGTATGAACATGTGAAAGTAGTTGGGTCCACCTTACATGTGTGTACAGTCTACATAACACAGCACCTTCACAAAGAAGCGACTCCTGCCTGCCTCGGAGAAATAAATTACCTTTTCAAAGCTTACACGAGGGTGAACTAAAGTTATAAGCGCATTCACCTTCAGCTCAGAGTTGGTTTCGGTTCACGCAACGTATTTCTTAGCTTTATTTACTATTTATTTATAGGACAATTTAATAAGACGCTCCTTGTAGTCAGACTAAACAAACATCTACTTCAACCCTAGGTCTGCATTTACATATTCATTAATTACCTTCCGCTTCGAGGAGCAACGCGGCCCAACGGGGGAGTAATTCAGATGTCACGAGATGTAAGAGAAGGGGGGCTTTACCCCCGCTTATTGTGGAACTCTTACCTCCCCCTCATTTCGGTTCTCACCGGGACAGCGTTGCCAAATGTACTGTCCTGAAGTTCTACAAGAAATACAACAAAAATAGCGACAGCACTCTCAAATGTGCATCATAAGCTTCATCTTTTTTTTTAACACCTCGTCTTACTACCCGCTATGGTTAGACGCTTATATACTAATTAAGTTAATGGTTTTAGAGATTAGGAAGGTTATATTTATAAGAAGTGTATCCGAATTTGTGTGGAGGAAGAGTAGAAAACTATTTTGAAAAAAAAATCAGTAGTCCCGGCCGAGATTCAAGCCTCGAGTTACCTGTCATCAGCAGTCTAGTCTACTGCGAGACTAGCGCCTTGGACCATACAACCACCGAAGCGATTGAGACTCCATCTTTTATCTTTAAGGTCGCGTTATACAGACAGCGTTGGTGGTCGTAGGTCAAAGTAACGCAACTGCATATCTACGAATCAGCGTAGCTCAAATAGAAATAAAATCTTTCTTAAAAAAATCGGTTAATAAAGTTAAGTTGGAACGAACTCAATTGAGATATCCCAAGTTGTAAAGTTCGAACTCAATCGAGATATCCCAAGTTGTAAGGATTGTGTAGCATTTATCGGCATGAAGCTACAATAAATAATAAACCTACAAGACTGAAGTAACACTGTAGCATTTATCGGCATGAAACTACAATAAATAATAAACCTACAAGACTGAAGTAACACTGTAGCATTTATCGGCGTAGAGCTACAATAATAATAAACCTACAAGACTGAAGTAACACTGTAGCATTTATCGGCATGAAGCTACAATAAATAATAAACCTACAAGACTGAAGTAACACTGTAGCATTTATCGGCATGAAACTACAATAAATAATAAACCTACAAGACTGAAGTAACACTGTAGCATTTATCGGCGTAGAGCTACAATAATAATAAACCTACAAGACTGAAGTAACACTGTAGCATTTATCGGCATAAAGCTACAAGACTGAAGTAACACTGTAGCATTTATCGGCATGAAACTACAATAAATAATAAACCTACAAGACTGAAGTAACACTGTAGCATTTATCGGCATGAAACTACAATAAATAATAAACCTACAAGACTGAAGTAACACTGTAGCATTTATCGGCATGAAGCTACAATAAATAATAAACCTACAAGACTGAAGTAACACTGTAGAATTTATCGGCATGAAGCTACAATAAATAATAAACCTACACGACTGAAGTAACACTGTAGAATTTATCGGCATGAAGCTACAATAAATAATAAACCTACAAGACTGAAGTAACACTGTAGCATTTATCGGCATGAAGCTACAATAAATAATAAACCTACAAGACTGAAGTAACACTGTAGAATTTATCGGCATGAAGCTACAATAAATAATAAACCTACAAGACTGAAGTAACACTGTAGCATTTATCGGCATAAAGCTACAATAAATAATAAACCTACAAGACTGAAGTAACACTGTAGCATTTATCGGCATAAAGCTACAATAAATAATAAACCTACAAGGCTGAAGTAACACTGTAGCATTTATCGGCATAAAGCTACAAGACTGAAGTAACACTGTAGCATTTATCGGCGTAGAGCTACAATAAATAATAAACCTACAAGATTGAAGTAACACTGTAGCATTTATCGGCATGAAACTACAATAAATAATAAACCTACAAGACTGAAGTAACACTGTAGCATTTATCGGCATGAAGCTACAATAAATAATAAACCTACAAGACTGAAGTAACACTGTATCATTTATCGGCGTAGAGCTACAATAATAATAAACCTACAAGACTGAAGTAACACTGTAGCATTTATCGGCATAAAGCTACAATAAATAATAAACCTACAAGGCTGAAGTAACACTGTAGCATTTATCGGCATAAAGCTACAAGACTGAAGTAACACTGTAGCATTTATCGGCGTAGAGCTACAATAAATAATAAACCTACAAGATTGAAGTAACACTGTAGCATTTATCGGCATGAAACTACAATAAATAATAAACCTACAAGACTGAAGTAACACTGTAGCATTTATCGGCATGAAGCTACAATAAATAATAAACCTACAAGACTGAAGTAACACTGTATCATTTATCGGCGTAGAGCTACAATAATAATAAACCTACAAGACTGAAGTAACATTGTAGCATTTATCGGCGTAAAGCTACAATAAACAATAAACCTACAAGACTGAAGTAACACTGTAGCATTTATCGGCATAAAGCTACAAGACTGAAGTAACACTGTAGCATTTATCGGCATAAAGCTACAATAAATAATAAACCTACAAGACTGAAGTAACACTGTAGCATTTATCGGCATAAAGCTACAATAAATAATAAACCTACAAGACTGAAGTAACACTGTAGCATTTATCGGCATGAAACTACAATAATAATAAACCTACAAGACTGAAGTAACACTGTAGCATTTATCGGCATGAAGCTACAATAAATAATAAACCTACAAGACTTAACACTGTAGCATTTATCGGTATAAAGCTACAATAATAATAAACCTACAAGACTAAAGTAACACTGTAGAATTTATCGGCATGAAGCTACAATAAATAATAAACCTACAAGACTGAAGTAACACTGTAGCATTTATTGGCATGAAGCTACAATAAATAATAAACCTACAAGACTGAAGTAACACTGTAGCATTTATTGGCATGAAGCTACAATAAATAATAAACCTACAAGACTGAAGTAACACTGTAGCATTTATTGGCATGAAGCTACAATAAATAATAAACCTACAAGACTGAAGTAACACTGTATCATTTATCGGCGTAGAGCTACAATAATAATAAACCTACAAGACTGAAGTAACATTGTCGCATTTATCGGCGTAAAGCTACAATAAACAATAAACCTACAAGACTGAAGTAACACTGTAGCATTTATCGGCATAAAGCTACAAGACTGAAGTAACACTGTAGCATTTATCGGCATAAAGCTACAATAAATAATAAACCTACAAGACTGAAGTAACACTGTAGCATTTATCGGCATAAAGCTACAATAAATAATAAACCTACAAGACTGAAGTAACACTGTAGCATTTATCGGCATGAAGCTACAATAAATAATAAACCTACAAGACTGAAGTAACACTGTAGCATTTATTGGCATGAAGCTACAATAAATAATAAACCTACAAGACTGAAGTAACACTGTAGCATTTATCGGCATGAAGCTACAATAAATAATAAACCTACAAGACTGAAGTAACACTGTAGCATTTATTGGCATGAAGCTACAATAAATAATAAACCTACAAGACTGAAGTAACACTGTAGCATTTATCGGCATAAAGCTACAATAAATAATAAACCTACAAGACTGAAGTAACACTGTAGCATTTATCGGCATAAAGCTACAATAAATAATAAACCTACAAGACTGAAGTAACACTGTAGCATTTATCGGCATAAAGCTACAATAAATAATAAACCTACAAGACTGAAGTAACACTGTAGCATTTATCGGCATGAAGCTACAATAAATAATAAACCTACAAGACTGAAGTAACACTGTAGCATTTATCGGCATGAAGCTACAATAAATAATAAACCTACAAGACTGAAGTAACACTGTATCATTTATCGGCGTAGAGCTACAATAATAATAAACCTACAAGACTGAAGTAACATTGTCGCATTTATCGGCGTAAAGCTACAATAAACAATAAACCTACAAGACTGAAGTAACACTGTAGCATTTATCGGCATAAAGCTACAAGACTGAAGTAACACTGTAGCATTTATCGGCATAAAGCTACAATAAATAATAAACCTACAAGACTGAAGTAACACTGTAGCATTTATCGGCATAAAGCTACAATAAATAATAAACCTACAAGACTGAAGTAACACTGTAGCATTTATCGGCATGAAGCTACAATAAATAATAAACCTACAAGACTGAAGTAACACTGTAGCATTTATTGGCATGAAGCTACAATAAATAATAAACCTACAAGACTGAAGTAACACTGTAGCATTTATTGGCATGAAGCTACAATAAATAATAAACCTACAAGACTGAAGTAACACTGTAGCATTTATTGGCATGAAGCTACAATAAATAATAAACCTACAAGACTGAAGTAACACTGTAGCATTTATCGGCATAAAGCTACAATAAATAATAAAACCTACAAGATTGAATTAACTAAAAGATTCAACTCACCAAGCCCCATTCATCAGTGGCCCCTCCCCTGTGAACTTCACGCACAACATTCAGCGAACTATAATAACATTAAACTAACCGAGAAAGTCGTGTGGAGACTCGCACCAAGAATTAGCGTGAGGCATGCTGGGAAAGCATGACGTATAAAATGGTGATGTGGCCCGGAAACTATTGTTCGATAGTCTTCCACAAAATGCTAGAACAATCCACGCCCGTCTGGCTACCCCTTCCCACCCTCTTTGTGTACGTTCCCCTATGTGTTGTTTTCCCCTCTTCCCCCTTTCCGAGCTAGAATTGAAATCATATATAATCATGTAACATCTATTAGCTTTACACTCTTGTCAGGATAGCGTCCTTGGACACATCTGGTGTCGAGGATGAACAAAAGGTATAAAATCATATTTCGGCCTTTATACTGTCAAAATTACGTTTAGGTTATTATTGCCGTTAGTTAAAATTAATTTACATAATCATGGTTAGGCACAGCATATTTAACTTTGGTTTAATTAGAAATAGTAAATCATATTTATTTGCAAGTTGTTAAGTTGGCAAAATGAACACATAGTTCTATTTATTTGAACTCAGGAATTTAGATGTGTATTTTTGAACTGATATCAAAAATAGGTAATGGACATATTACTTGTCGCATAAAATATATACCCCGTGTGGTGTAAACTGTTTAGGTGATACAAATGTTAGGTTTTGGAAGAGAGCCCATCTGGCCGTAAAGTTAAGTTATTACTTCTCAATATTTTGGGAACTATCCCCCCCTTTTTGTAAATCGTCGTAATGACTAATTTGTTTACTTTTATGAAAGTCTGTAATTCTAGTGAGGACGGTCGAGTGAGACCTATAGATCCAATTTTATAATGTTATACATTAGTATTCAAATCTGGGTGACCCATTGTTGTAAATTTTCTAATTGTAGCTACATGTTGATAGTTAGCTTGGGATGTCGAGTGAGGCATATTGTTGTAATAGTTATGATATACTATTTTTATATATATATATATATATATATATATATTTATATTTCTCCCTTGTAAATCATGAGGGATAGTTAATTGAAAACTATTGGATATATCCTTATAATATACAGTAATGTTCATGAATCTATCCCACTATTTAACTTTAACATTTTTATATGTTTATTTATCAACTGTTTATCTAAATAAACCATTTAATATCAAATGTGAATCTCTAACTTCTTATAGGTATGGACCTATATATTATAAAATATCACGTCCTCTATCCCAGATCTTGGCTAACTTCCAAGTCCTACAAATAATGTTTGTAGAGTAAGTTCATGGAAACAGAATGACCTATATGCCGAGTACGGCCTATTTGTCATATGACATCCTATTGGCTCCTCTGCAATTATTGTCTGTTTTTTGTACTTAAATTATGTACCCGCCTTTATTAATTCTTGGGAGAGTAAGGGCAAGGTTACAATCGAATTCAATCGAGATATCCCAAGTTGTAAAGTTCGAACTCAATCGAGAGAGCTCACCAATGATTTATATTTCACCCCACTTTAGTTGGATTATTATCAATAATATAATAAAAATGAATCTTAAGGTTGGCTTGAATATTTTCTAACATTGTTTTTTCCCCCTCTACTACTTTAGACTCGTCTCCCAGCCCACTATTGTTATGTTTTTATGTATATATACATACAGATCGCCCCCCCCCCACCCCAAACTACCCCTTCGCCTACTTTCTAGGCCACAAGATAGCACTGAGAACAATTTTTCCTATATATTTTATTTTTAAATTATCATCGCTACAAATTGTTAATTTATAGGAGAACTTCAGGACGGTACTTTGAACGAGATATACAATCGGACCTCCATATATCGAAGTCAATGATTCCATAAAATTTCGATGTATAGAAACTATCTTCTTTTCATACATTATATTGTGTAGTCTATTGTATATATAAATATGTTCTAATCGCTGCCCTAATTCCACTGTCCACGTTCTTCGACAACTCAACCTTTCCCAAAACAATGAAAGATTTTCTTTTTTGACATCGCGAACACGCAATGCCTATTAGAGAGAGAGAGAGAGACAATAGTGACCATTAACCATCGGTTAGAGATAATGAACCTGATTTATAGAGGGGGAAGATTACTTGAAGAAAGAGGTAAGAGAAGTGTGGAGACAATACTACCACCCCTCTCTCTCTAGGCGACCCTTCGGCGTTGCAATGACCTTGACCAAACATTTCCTTCTTCATCTTGCAACATCTGTTATATTTTTTTTCTCACTTATTTTTCTTATACCATCGTCATTACGGGGGTGGGAGGAGAGAATCTCGATTTGTCTTGACAAAAATATTCGATACATAGTAAGTTTTTCTATGTAACGTCAAGGGAATTCATCAAAACTTCGATATATGGAGATCCCACTGTACTAATATTGGATTGTACATTGCACCATCGTCCAGTGACACCAATCCACTTTCTTTTTTCAACTTGTGCGAGAATTTTCGAGACAAATTAACCGCGTAGACTGAGATATGGTATACCTACGATCTCGGCTTCAAGACTGGAGAGTTGGCAACGCCGCATCAGGAATCTGGCTGCAGGAGCCAGGTGGGAGTTTCTCGTTAATTATGCACGCCGCTTTGTGCTCTTGATTGCATACATACCAGGAGTAGAGCTGATACAAACAATTACTACCACCTGCCAAGCAACATTCGCGTTTCCCCTTCAATTGTTTGCTCTGTAACGGATTGCGATGATCGGCCGCTGTTTCCGCTAGATAGATAGCCACGGAGGTGCAACCAAGTGTGGTGAAAACATAGGGACAATGCTAGTTCACGGTCTCGGCCGTTCAGAGCGCTAGAAGGTGAAACAATATGGCGACCAAATGAATGGTTGTGTTCTCAGAAAGTACACAAAGTTTGGTTTTTATCCATCTCCTAAACATGGTTAATGCGCCTGTCTAATGTGTCGTGACATTATTTACCGATTTTCCAACTAAACCATTTTATTTATTTATTTATAAGGAAGTTAAATTGTGCATCTCACACGCTCTCCAGAGAAGTTCAGGTAGAATGATACCCAGGTCGAGGGTTTGAGATGTGAATTATTTTATAACCCGCCTCGGTGGCGTAGTTGGCTAACGCGCTAGTCGTGTTGAGCTCGACTGCTGAGGACGGGGAGATCGAGGTTCGAATCTCGGTCGGGTGAACCGGGGTGGATTTTCCTATATGGTTTTCCACTCTTCCTTCACGCAAATTCGGGTTCACTTCCTCTAATCTAACCTTCCCAATTCCTAATCCATTAGCGTAATAGTACTTTAAAGCGTATAACCCGAACGCGGTGCTAAATAATAATAATAAAAATATTTTAATCAAGAGGCAGGCATTACCTCTGCGTGTTCCTCTCCGTCCAGATTCAGCAGTGTACAGTGTGAACTGTGCATCTCTCTGTCCAGTTGCAGCAGTGCACTATCTGTCCAGAGTCAGCAGTGTACAGTGTGAACTGCGCGTACTATCTGTCCAGAGTCAGCAGTGTACAATGTGAGTTGTGACGTCTGACTTGATGTGACGGGGATTGTTGTGGGAGGAGACGTTGGTGGGTAGAGAAATTACGTCGGTCCTGTCCTTATCTCTGCCGCGTGGATGGATAATTTCGGGCGTCGGAACCGCTCATCCGAACCGAACCGAATGAAACACGTCCGATGATAGTGTTAGCGTTTGGTTCGATTACCTTGTTTGGCTTTTTACGTGAATGTTACATTATTATAGTATTTTTGGTGCCTTGAAGACAGTATCTATAATTAGCTACGTACAGCCGCAGTGGCCCGTCTACTTTCGAGTTAAACGAATATGGACTTACCACGTTAATGTGTTAGGGAAGAGGAAATGTACCCACGTTTACACCCGACTAAGATTCGAGCACCGATCTACCTGTAATCTTCTGTCCAGTCTATTCGCTAGAATGACGACTTAGACTATGTGACCACCGAAGTGGGCCTGTAGAAAATTAATAAGAATGGTCTAAGGTGCTACTCTCGCAATAGCCGAGGAGAAGGATATAGGGGTTCGAATCCCGGTCTGATGTATTGGGGTGGTTTTCCACTCTTTCCACACAAATGTGGGTACACTTCTTCCAAATCCAAACTTACTCATCCCTAAACTATAAGAGTAATTAGTTCATATGCGTGCAAACCGAACAGGTAGTGAGTCGCAGTGATAAAAAAAAAGAAAGGAAGTGAAAAAGTTGTAGGGGGGTGGGGGGGAGATCCAGCAGTTAGGTGTGAGCTAGCGTGTTGAACTTTTTGAAATTAGGATACCAATTTATAATGGTCTACCTCTCCCCTGAGGGCAAATGCTGGTGCAGTTTATATTCTACCTTCCTCATCTCTTACCCCGTCGATGCAAATGTGTGGACAGGCCGGGCGGGTGGTAGGATTGGTGTACTAGCACGTGAGACGAGGTTGTGGATACTCCCCCCTCAGTAGGTTGGAGATAGTATTGGGGACCAATAATTGATCAATCATGTGTAGAAACCATATATACCACCTCGTCAACAGGAACCGGTCGAATGTGAGACCGACACCCAAGCCCATGTGATTACAGAAGAGGGATCTCCCAATGTGATTGAAAACCATGCCACCAGGCCACTTCTAGTATAATTCACTTAATATTCACCTTTCACGTCCTAAATCCATGGATTGTTGTTGTATGCCACGACATAGACATAGGCATAGGGACAGACAGACGGACAGACAGAAAGATATAATTATAAGACCTATTGTTTTTAGTCCTGGGACGCATTAAACATCTCAAGATCACAATACTCTCTCTCTAAAGCAGGGAGAGTTACGTGAGTGCGTCTAAAGTTGTCTTCAAATGGAGCCTTGCAGCAATCTCTCTCTCTCTCTCTCTCTGTACAGTCCCCACTACACACGGAGTTTCATTTCACTCCACTTTGTTTTATTTCAACATTACCTCGGAATAAGGGTCCATTTGCTCCAGACATAAAAATAAATAAATAACCAAGGTTTTAAAAACAATCTCGCCGAGAAATAAAACCAACAAGTTCAACTATATAATCATATCAAATAGCTCGAGGGCAATTCCAAGAAATTGTAATATGAAAAATTTGAACATCTCCCCTCCACCCCCCGGTTTGGTACACTCCGACACAAAAATAGTATTGTGTTTTCGATTCATTAACACTTCTAACCAGCCCGTATGGTCTAAGGCGTCACTCTAGTGTTAAACAGGACCATTGGTAACACGTATATCGGGCTCGAATCCCGGTCAGGTCTACTGAGGATGTTATTTCCCCTAGATGGTTACCCACTCTCCCTCAAGATAAATGTTTGTACATTTCCTCGGTCTAAGACTATACCTTCCTCCTTTCTACCTTGTTAGTGGAATTAATGTATTCATAATCTGAAGGGTACTGAAAATCGATACAACAAAATTATCTAAATTTATAAGGCGAAGCTATTTAGCATCACGTCTTACTAACCGTTCGGGTTATACACTTATGTACTAATAACGCTAATGGTTTTAGAGATTAGGAAGACTATATTTAGAGGAATTGTATCCACGTTTGCGTGTATGATAGAGGAAAGGACGTAGAATCTTACGACCCCATAATTGGCGGGGGGGGGGGGGGAGGGGGGGGGTCGAAAATCATCTAGTAAAAATAGCCTCACCCAATTTAATGGCGGTCACTAAACATTAAGACCTACCCTTAAATATCCACGTGATAGCATTTGAGGGCGATGTGTAATGTATAGACTAACTGTCCATAGAGAACTGAAAAGTAAATTCAGGTAGTAAATAGATAAACTAATATTAATTTTAGGGCTGGATGCCAAATTTACATTTCACCTCGATGTATGAACATATCATATCTTGATCTGTACACCCAGTTTGAAACAAATATATTATACAGTTTAGACTGTAGCCTCAAGTACAGACAGACAAACAGACGGGATTGTAGAACCCACTATGAGTTCAATACACACCATAATCTCGAGATAAAACATGATCACCATTACAACTCTCGAGAACTTTAGGGGTGGACACGGTTTCTCGAGACGCTACTAAAGAAAGGTTGGTATATTGGTCGAGCGAAGGTGGCAGCCCTGGGGTGTACCAGGTCTAGTGTCAGACCTTGTCGATATAGTGACGCTACTAAAGAAAGGTTGGTATATTAGTCGAGCGAAGGTGGCAGCCCTGGGGTGTACCAGGTCTAGTGTCAGACCTTGTCGATATAGTGACGCTACTAAAGAAAGGTTGGTATATTAGTCGAGCGAAGGTGGCAGCCCTGGGGTGTACCAGGTCTAGTGTCAGACCTTGTCGATATAGTGACGCTACTAAAGAAAGGTTGGTATATTAGTCGAGCGAAGGTGGCAGCCCTGGTCTAGTGTCAGACCTTGTCGATATAGTGACGCCCTGACCCGGTTCTACCGACTGTGACCTCGAGTGATGAGTCCACGCTGTCAGTCAATAGATGGACAAGAGCGGAGCTTTCCTGCTCGCTTCAGTTGGACTGGCTCTCTCGCTCGTAAGACTCTCTATTGTGCTCTCGCTCTGAGACTCACTCTCAGCCCATCTAACTGATCATTTAGAAGCCTCGCACACTTTTTTACCAATCAGTGATATGGAACGCGTATTGGTGGACACGAGGACAAGGGCGTCAGTGTCATCAGGTATCCGTGTTACGTGGGATTTCAGTCCCCGAATCGCGGTCGGGCGTAATAAGGTGGCTTAACATATCTGTTTCTCCTAACCCTCCCTTCCCGCGAATGCGGATACATCTGCTTTGAATTCTAAATTCCTCATCTCCAACCCTCGTTAGATGTAAACTTCGGGGATATCCCGGACAGGTGGTAAGACAAGGACAGCCGATATATTACTAGACACACTTTCATGTATTCATACGCCAAGTCATAATATCTGCAGCTGTCACTTTTGATAGATAGTATCAATAACAACAATAATATGGGTGACCTGGTGGTCTAGGGGGTAAGGTGTCAGACTTCTGTGCTGGCGGCCGGGGTTCAATCCTCGGTCCCGGCACAGATTTATCTGATTACCAAACCCTTCCTTCACCTTTGACAAGACATCTTGTGAATGTGGGAATGCCGGGCCTCCACTATGGTTCGGATCCCACGTTAAACTGTAGGTCCTCCATTTCATCTCACAATCACCCTACCATTACACATTAGCGTAAGTGTGTATAACCCGAACGGGTAGTAAGACGCGGTGCTAATAATAATAATAATAATAATAATATGGTAAAATGTTATCAGTTGAGAATAAGAAGATGTATTTGTATTTTATAAAAGTTCCTTTCTATGAAAATTGGATTTTAGTAAATGTTGCGTTATAATAGGTTTTTTTAGTACCGCATCTTACTATCCGTTCAGGTTGTATGCAGCTGTACTAATTACGATAATGTGTTAGTTATAAGGTAGGTTGAATTTAGAGGAAATGTACTCGTATTTGCGTGGAGGAAGAATAGAAAAAAACCTCAGTAGGCCCGACCTGGATTCGAACCTCGATGTCTAAATCATCTGGGAGTCTAATCTATCGCGAGAGTGATGACTTAGACCACGCGGCCACCGAAGCGGGCCGTTAAAATATTTAATAAATTGATTAATTTTTTTTTACATACCGTTTAGGATGTATATATCCGCTAGATAGCACCACGTGTACTAGGCTGACTGGGAGGGGGAGGGATGATGAATCCACCCCTCCCCTCCATCAACAAACTATGTGATGACGTCATCACCACTTCACCGAAAGTTCTGAGTGTCTATGACGGCACACTGAGAGTTGCTCGAGGCAGAATTAGAGGTGGGTGGGGGGGGGGATATTAGATATTATCTAGATTCACACGTGGCATGGGCCTGAAGGCAAAAACCACACGTGTTCAACTAACTGACATTAGCCAACTTCGGTGGTCAAACAGTATAAGGAAATCACTCTTGAAATAAAATGGACCCTTGATGACGATAAGACCAGGGTTCGAATCTCGGTCCAAGTGTGTTATTTTATTATTAATTTTTTTATCAAATCTCTTTACACACGAACGAGAATACCTTTCTTTGAATTTCAAACTTCCTCACCTCTAGAAAACTAGTGTAATTAGTAGATGCGTACAACCCAAACGTGTAGTAAGACGCGGTTATATATTTAAAAAAAAAATCTAATCAGAAATGCAGTTCGAAATAAGTAACCGCCTTGCCTCACCACGATAGTTTAACCGCAGAGCAGTGTTGCTTGGCGGGTTAACACACCCACGCTATGTCAGGCGCTGACATGTGCCGCTATCTTTACATAGAGATGCAGAATCATTATTAGAGGAGTGAAAACCAATATGAATTCGTTATATTAATATAATGTATCTATAATTTAAAATATTTAGAGCAGGAGATCCAAATGAGGAGTTTAAGGCTTATATAATTATATCATAAACAGGATTACATAAGTGATTTCTAACCTAAATTGAGTATAGGAGAACACAGGTTCGGTGTCGTGTAGTGTAGTGTTGCCAGGGAAAGCAGAGCTTGTTAACACTGTACCTGTGATATGTTCTCCCCAACTATGTCCCCATTTGACCAGCCATACACAGGTTCTGCTTTATACACCTCACATGGGAATGTGTGTTTGTTGATACTTGATTAATGAATGTTTTACTAAGGGTTTATAACATAATATTCTCTCAGTTCTCGGTAGAACGCTGTGATATTACCCAGGAATCAAACTCCACTATCCTAAGATAAGAGACAGATCTACATTTTCAGGCCTAGCTCCATATTTTTTAATTTTTCCTTTAATGCCTTAATTTTACGAGGATATGACCAACATATTTTGGCCATAGCTGAGCAATTTGAGCAACCATGAGCAATCAAATATTAAAATAGCAAATATTACTAAAGAATATCAATATGAATATAATTTTAAGTTTTAAATACTCATAAAAAGTATGTATTTTTTTATCATTGCAAGCTTTATTTAAATTAGAAATATTTTTCAACTGTAATATTATTTATAAACTCCAGAGTAAGACTTACTCTAAA
The DNA here is from genome assembly GCA_039000515.1 of Timema cristinae. NCBI lineage: Eukaryota > Metazoa > Arthropoda > Insecta > Phasmatodea > Timematidae > Timema > Timema cristinae. The sequence goes on from JBCFYV010000100.1 coordinate 58,448,438, forward strand.
AAAAAAATAGTTTGCGTGAAAGATACCATCCTAAAAAAAATACATTTCAACACGACAATGAATTAAATCAACACAATTTGATTTGGTAACAACTAACAATTGATCATCTAGAATGTTATTTAATTACCTTATATCTTTTTAACCTACAGTGTAAGGCATACCATTTATGTAATAAGATTTAATAAGATACTGGAATAACTTTATTTTATTTTAGCTATAAATGTAGGATTTTAAAATAAATTAATACACAAAGTATCAAATTATATAAAATACACTATAATATAAAAAAACTACGAAATAATTGCAGAGTGACATCTATTTTAGTAACGAAAGGGGGAAAAAAACACGCATTTACTTTAAAATAAATTCCACAAAGTCGTAACTGTCGCTATCGTAATTGAATTAATTAACCCTTCACAAGTAAAATTGAATGATTCTGTGGGTCTACCACCCACACTTGGCATACAAGATAAGACACGCCACCCCTAGACGAGGAGGGGAAGTAGGGGAGAAAACCACCCCTTACTTTACCACCCCCGAGAACCCAGAGAGGAATATTCCGTGTCATCCTTTTCACACAAACTGGCTTGATCTCCTTAAGATACACTTTAAAAGAAAATTGCTCCAAATGAAGAAGAGAAGGAAAGAAAAGAGGAGTTGTTGTTAAAAGAAGAGAAAAAAAGAGAGAGAGAGAAAACACATTTTAAAGAGAAAGACAGAAAGGGTGAGTGGAAGTGAATCGTCAAGCGACGCGACGTCTATATTCATCTTTTCCTCGTCAAAAAGGTAGAATAAGACGTGACATCGAGAAGAATCCAATTTGTAGGAAGAGAGAGGCTTTGGAAGGGTTGTAGGAATCTTATAAAATAAAATAAAATAAAATAAAACATTTCCCTCACCCCTCCAACCCTTCTCTAACCTAACATCATTTACAAGAGAGCTTGATGACTGTGTTACTGAACCTGACTATCCCAGTACAATCGCTGACACAAAGAAAAACACTCGAATTATAAAACACAGCTATTTGAAAGAGGGGCTTTTTTAATCGTATTGTTTATTATTTATAATCATGTCTTACTACTTTTTTATTTGTTTATTTGAGATATTTAACGTGCACGTTTTAAACTTACTTATTATATCAGCACACTAGAATTTCTAAGAACGAGAACGAAAGAGCCTACCAATTTTGCCACAAAAAGATAGTTTCACATAGCTTCCAATCGACATGGGACCGACGGCTTTACTTCCCCTCCGAAGGAAGTTGTGCTACGGATTTGTATCACTGAAGAAAAATCCCGTCGACCCCGGCCGGGTTCGAGCGAGCACTTTACTCCAAAACCCCCGAGGTCCCCTACATCTGTTGAGTTTGTATGTTTATGACCAAATTACGCTCAAGTGCTAGGGATGAGGAAGGTCGAATTTATAGAATGTGTATCCACATTTTCGTGGAGTTATGGTGGAACACAATTAAGAAAAAAAATGCACCCTCATTACTTAGGACTGGGATTCGAAACCCGATATTAAACGATTTAATCTATGGAGGAAGGTTAGGAGGGGAAGTTTAGAGAAATCGCACCTGCATTAGACTAGAGAACGACACAAATCACAAGTCGCAAAATGAAAACACCTCCCGCTGAGATTCAAACTTGGACCACTGGTGTATTGTGAAACTGAAACCTTAAACCTCATGATGTACATCCAACAAGAGTTATAAATGTATATAGCTTTTGTAAATGAGTCGAGGGTCCTAGGTTCTATTCCAAGCATGGTTAAAAACGGATCATCGGAGAAAATGTGTGTTTCCTCCGTTTTGACACTGATAAATTAACGGCGGGAGGGGGGGAGGAGGGGGTTGGGTGTTATCTAGATTTATACATCATGATGTTGATATATTATTATCATTACTATCATCATCACCTCGTATTACTACCCGTTCGAGTTATACGCACTTACACTAATGTGTAATGGTAGGGTGATTGTGAGATGAAATGAAGGACCTACAGTTTAACGTGGAATCCGAACCACGGTGGAGGCCTGGCATTCCACACACTCACAAGTTGTGATTAATACATGTATTGTCAGAGGTGAAGGAAGGGTTTGTATTGATGTTGGTAATTTCAAATCCAGTGGTAGTTATATCGATTAAATAATATTCACAGATAAATTAACTAAACTAACACCATCTACCGAGTAATTTGTAAACCTACCCAGGAGCCATCGGCAACATTCATACCTGGAAAAGAGAAAAAAATATATATAGGTCAACCAAATGATTTTTATATCCAACAATAACTGAACTGTTTTTGTATCCATTGGGAATCATGTTTCTGGTAATTTTTTTCCCCCTCTGGGAATGGCCGGAGAGTAAATAAATAGTACAGGAGGAGGGGAAAAAAATGGGGAAAAGTTCAATTTTAACTCAAATTTTGTTAGTGTTGCCATCTGTTAAACAAATATGATACATTTCTAAGGAACCTTTGATTATGGTTAAAAGAGGATTCTCGTCATATTTAAATTGATTTTTAAAATTTGTACTTGCTGGGATATTAATGTGGTGTTTCCTGGAAAAAAAAAGTGTGACGTGACTTTCCTCCTTTTTCCCTTGTACCTTTCAAAAAATATTAGGCTTTGCGGGCCAAACGCTAAAGTTTAGGATATTGTACCTAATCAAGATAGAAAACGTATCGCGAAAAATTTATTTTCTTTACAATATATATATATATAATTGTATACAAACATATTGTTGGCTAACTAGTGAGAAGTTTGGGATTTTTTTTTTATAGACACAGCTACGCATAAATTATTGTGGTTCAAAAATAGCGTTCCTCATCTTAAAATAAAGCTCGCTGCTAGTTCTCAAATATCTTACTATGTTCTGTTGTGAGCTTATCAAAAAACTACTGTATTTGTTAGAGGAGGGCTAAATCTAGAGCACTTTTAGAGCAAGCCTGGTCTCATAGATCCGCAAATATGGTTAAAAAGTTGTTGAGACCAGCTAATGTTCTCATTTTCAGGCGGTTTTTTTTTCTATTAATAAAACTCAAAATATAGGGTTGTCAAAGAAAAAGATCCCTGGTCGAATCTTTCGACTAAATTTTAGCATGAACCATATTTTGAAATAACGTATCATAGAATTAAATATTGCGTTATAGCTGAACATCTACTTAGGCGGCCACCTTAATATGGACCACGCATAAGCCCTCTGTTGGGTCTAAGAGACGTGTTCCCATGATTCATGAGCATCGCCCACTTAAAGAGGAATATCCGTCCCCATTTCTGAGTTTAGGGGGGGGGGGGTTGGGAGATGAATTACCAACAGCGGGAACATCCAACCCCTCCTAAAACAACCACCCCAACTCCCTCGGACCGACAATCCGCTTTCGCAGTAAGGATTTACCGCAAGGGATTCTGGGAACCAAACTAAGCCCTCCCTTTGGTTCCTTTACACTCCAAAGACGAGTAACTCCAGAACAGTCAGTGTCGTATCGTGCTTCCAGGGTAAGCAGAGCTTGTTACAACTGTACCTGTGATATTTCTCCCCCACTCTGTCCCCATTTGACCAATCATACATAGAGACTGTTCTATACACCTCACATGGGAATGTATGTTCTACTGAGTTGTGAGAACATTACACAGGCACAGTTGTAACAAGCTCTGCTTACCCTGGCAACACTCCACGACACGACACTGATACAAAGGAGATAGGAAGCTCTAATTTGAACATCAGTTGACTCTGAGGAACCACGTCTCTTCTCTCTCGTGGCTAACTGTTGTGGTATTTCAGTTACTACGAGGGAGAGGGGGAGGGGGTGCTTGGAATTAATTCCCAACATAGTCTGGGAGGGTGAGGGGTGAGTAGATAGGTAGGTAGATAGACTCTCCCTTGGGCTCGATGTAATTACAGCTCACTATAGAAGCAGTAACTTTGTCATAAGCATGGGATATATTCTCGGGATCAAAGTGTTTGTTTTAATCCTCCCTACCCGCATCGGTGACCGTATGGTCTATGGCGCTATTCTCGCAATAGATTAGACTAAGACGGAGAGATCAGGGTTCGATCCCGGTCGGGTGAAGTGAGGGTGGTTTTTTTTTTCACTCTACCTCCACACACTTCCTCTAAATTCAACCTTCCTCATCCTTAGCAATTGGTGCATATGCGTATAGTCCGAACGGGTAGTAAGACACGGTGCTAAAAAAAACTTTTGTTAGTTTACAGATATTGATATTATCTACCACAAGTTAAAGCTGCAGATCACATGACTTGACGTGTGAATAAGTTAAAGTTGTTTGAGTAGATTTTCTAGCTAACAAAAATTGTTCCTTCCTGTTGAAATCGGACTGTATCAAACTGTACGCCAAGAGAATTTACAGAGTGAATAACCTGACCAACAAAAAAAAAAAAAAAAAAGAGAGAGAGAATAGACCGCAGGACGACCGAGGAATGTCGTGGGAGGGGCTTTTGAAGAGGACTTCGTCGGAAATTCGGAATTCCTCGGATTGTCCGAGTCCTGCGTTCATCTGTCAAGTAACAGTCCTACAGCGCAAATGGCCCTTTGTCGTCTTCTATGGAACACGTGGGCTGAGTAGTTAGGCTCACCGATAGAGTGGATCACCAGGTGACGTGGGTATCAAGGTTCGAATCTCGGTCAGGTGCATTACAAGGTGGTTTTCTTGTCCCCCTCTTCTAGTGTGGGTGCTTTTACATTATAATTACCCTTCTCATCCATAATCTGAAGATCAAGGTGTTATTAATCTTTGTATTAAACTAAAAAAAAAAAAATCCGTGAGCAAATGCTATTGCATTTCCGTTCAAACTTTTCATTAGACTCCAGTTTCATTAGGTTAAGTTTTCGATATGCAATACTAGCTTCATTTTTAAATGGTTTTTTTTAGCTAATATGATTGATTTATATGGTTGTAAATCGGAGTAATTTTGAAGTTAAGAAAGAAAGGGGGGGGAAATCAAAATGATAGAGCACATATTTGAAAAAGATACTTAGAACACCTGGCCGAGATTCGAACCTTGACTTTCATTAACTATCTTACCTTAAGGAACTCTTTGAAAGTTAATGCCCACCAGAATGTAAGCTCGCTAATTAACCCTAGCCCGAGACGCCTCCGTCCAATCACTGACCTGACACACAACCTCCTTAAGGAAACATTGTAACATTTTTCTCCTATCGACGTCAAGGGTCTTAAATCTTCAGGTTTCCCAACAAAGTTTGTCGTCACTCATTTGAGACACGTGACCATCCCACCTCATCTTTCGCGCCTATGATTATCATTAACAAATTTGGGGATGAAGTTCTTCATTAAGTAACCTTCTCCATTATCCATTCTCCTCTTAGAACCAAGAGACCAAGGTTTAACAACCGCAAAGAACAACGGGTATAATTATTGTTGTTACATATGGCGTTTAGTTGGAATTCAAACCAATACATATCTGGCATCTCATTACAACTAAACTTGACCAATGGAATTCCCGATATTTCCCCTGATTTCCCATGATCATTTACTAAAATTCCACAACCTTCGACACCCCCCCCCCCCTCCCGTTAACCACCATGGTTTTTATTAATCTCTTTTATGAATAGTGATAATTTAAAAATTCAAATAAATAGTTTTTTATTTGTATTAACAAAGTCTACTAGGAATTATAAAAATTATAAAATATATCACACAGCTACAAACATAAAAATACAGTTTAGAGCACGTTGTAATGTACTGATTAATATATTTCATATTTTGATTGAAACAACATTTTCCCAGATATTTTTTTATAATTTAACAAATTCCCGGCTAATTCCAGTTTTATATGATTTTTCCTAATGGTAGACACATATTAGATTATACATAAAACACAAAATAAAATACAAAACTAAATATTACAATTATATAAAAGTTGCCATACAATTTCTGGCATCCCAATACAATTTACAAATATTAACTCGCCCCTGTGATTCTGCACCCAAACCATCGCTAACTAAGTGATCCGAATTCAAACACCGACATTACAAATAGGACATTATTGATTTAAGTTTTATTTATCATCAGTTTAATATTTCAAGACGGAAGAAGACACGTCAGCTTACAAACTGAATAAAAGCAACCCTACACTACAAATTATTTCTGTTTTCAACCTTTCTTGTATTTCATTTAATAAATGTTTACACAGTTCCCAAGTATTTTAATTTATCAAATTCTTCGAAAAGCATTTTGTCAATCTCTTTGGATCCATTCTTTGAAATACATGATTTTCGAAATACACACGCACGCTACTTGGTTTGTAAAAACTTGTGCTAATGAAAAATATATTAAAATATATAAATTCAAAAATCGGAAAAAAATTGTCATATTCCAAATCATGAATATAGTGGCTAAAGCTTCATATGAACGTTCATTGAAAATCTAGATCAAAATCTGTGACTCAGCAATTCAAACGATGTATGTTGACCCATAATGCATTGCAACGCTAACTTATAACAGCTGTTTATAAACATATCTATATTCTCGTGGATATAAATATATTTTAGATCACTCTCCCGATGGTTGGTTACAAATTATAACGCTGTGTTGTGGCTCAATCCAATACATCGATACACACGATTTACATTAACGGGTTATTACAAATCTCCTTACAACGGACAACGGAGCTGTCTGCTCGCTTCTAGCTCTACAGCGCATGCGCTCCGATGTGAGAGATGGTTGGTTCTGAGATTTGACTGGTTCTCCTATGCCGAACATCTCAGACAGAGCGGACTAAGTAGAGATGAGTTGAACTTTAGCAGACCAACTCGCGCCTACGAGGCTGAATGAAATAATGTGATTGGTTCAGAAGTCGTCACGTGACGACGCTTGTTTTTCGGCGAACGTGGGGTATACACAGTACGAGTGTCACAGTTTGTCGGCCGGGGGTATACTTGTGATATATCCACCTTCCCAATTATTATTTTTTTTAAAAAGAAGGGCTAATAACCCCCCCCCCCTCTGTTCCCAGCATCCAATCACATTACGACTTCTCGTCTACTTTAAAACGGTTGGTCTCGAGACCGCGAATCATGCAGTGGGATATCACGGTCTCTTCTTGATGTTTGCGCAACTCAATAGAGAGAGAGAAAGGGGTGGGTAAGGGGGTGGGGGGTAAAGATCAATCATTACGTGGTCCCTTGGACAAAATAACCCACTTCCGAATATCGAACAAGTCATTTATAATATAAACACATATCACATATTAGGGTTTTAAGAAATATTAATACCGTACTTATGTATTTGGGGCAAGCCCATTTGACGTAGCTGTTTTGGAAATAGTTCAAAATGATGGGAGTTCACTGAAATGTTCCATAGTTCATTGAAATGTTCCATAGTTCACTGAAATGTTCCATAGTTCACTCATTCATAACACAACTTGTAAAGCAATGGTTCATACACTCGTGTAAATTATATCAGTATTATTTGCGGTATCTACCGTGAAATTTCTGAACCGACTGATTATATCAGTACATGGGTTATAAACTGACACATACATAATCACGAGCACAACACCCAGACCCCCCGTCGCCAATTTATCACCGGGAAAGAGGAAACCCACACTTCATCGATGGATTGTTCGACCATGCCGGGAATCGAACCCGAGACACTAAGCTCAGTAGAAAGACAAACCACCGACTGAGTTAAGGTGTCGGTCTAATAGATGTTATTAAATACCTATAAAATAATAATATTTTAAAATGTTATCAATGTTGACAGAAAAACCATTATGTTTGTATCATATAAGAATATCTTACTATGACACGTTATTTCACCCCCCTCACCCGAGGTCGGATCAACGCCCCCTAACCCCCTTATTTGGTCTACCTATCCACTCCTCTACACAGCAATTTCTCCATACGAAACATTAAACATAAAAAAAAATCACAAGTTGAGGTCTAATGGAAGTTTCTGAATAGTAATACAAATGCAGGAGAACATTATCATGACAGGGAGAAAGTGTCGACTTTACGAGGCGTCATCAACAAACATACAACCCGTCAGCACAGTCAGCACAGTCAGCACAACAACTAACGGCTCACTCGCTTTATTTCATCACCGGGGAAACAACAATAAAACATCGCACAATGTTTCGTAAATGAATGTCGCGATGCGCCACGCAGGTTCTTCTATCTGCCCCTTACCAAAATAAATGATACGACGCGCCGCACAGTCTTTATCTCGCGTTTGTATTAAAATATACATTTACTAAATAAACACTCTTACGATTTGTGAAACGAAATAACGGGGCTATACATTTACTTAACCTACCTGGCATCAGGAACTAGGAACGCTGTTAAAGAAAAATAGAGAAAAGAGAAACATATTTGTCCACCAAAGAGAGAGAGAAAAAATCATTTTCAAAGACCTGAAATAAAAGGTATATATACTTATAGCTCAGATTGATTTAGTAAAAATATATTTCAAATATAATATGTATACCTTTAATAATACTACAACTTTACAACGGTAAGATATTTCATATCTAAAAATAGTTGCAGAGAAATGATGAAAATTGGAAAAATTTCCCGCAAGTAAAGACATTTTAATTGAGAAAAGTAGAAATTGCCATCTGGTTTATAATGATACCAGTTTTAATAAAAATTGTTTGGAGGCAATTTCGAGAAAATTGATTGTGTTAGTATTCACCCTTAAGTAAATTACCTTTAATTAGCCATTTGTTTATTCAGTCGAGGTTTCCTTAATTGTTTACAGATTATAAGATAGGGCTATAGTGTAATCAGTCAAGGTAAGACTGCTACTTTGCTTGGTTCCACTATGGTGTAGCTTATAAGATAGGGTCATAGTGTAATCAGTCAAGGTAAGACTGCTACCTTGATTGGTTCCACTATGGTGTAGCTTATAAGATAGGGTCATAGTGTAATCAGTCAAGGTAAGACTGCTACCTTGCTTGGTTCCACTATGGTGTAGCTTATAAGATAGGGTCATAGTGTAATCAGTCAAGGTAAGACTGCTACCTTGCTTGGTTCCACTATGGTGTAGCTTATAAGATAGGGTCATAGTGTAATCAGTCAAGGTAAGACTGCTACCTTGCTTGGTTCCACTATGATGTAGCTTATAAGATAGGGTCATAGTGTAATCAGTCAAGGTAAGACTGCTACCTTGCTTGGTTCCACTATGGTGTAGCTTATAAGATAGGACCATAGTGTAATCAGTCAAGGTAAGACTGCTGCCTCTCAGGATAGAAAGAGTTTACTCATCGAATCCCAATTTTTACACACAAAATAGTTGTTGCTGTAATTTATTTAAAAAAAAAGTGAGAATACAAACTCCACACAGTAAAATAGGACTGAGGAAACTGTAATCATCAGAGACAAACCAACAAGAGGAAAGGTTTAACAAACAAGTGCACCGATGAAATCAAAGGGGGGGGGGGTGTGGGGGGGACTATTTGGGGAGATTAGTGACGACTCTGTCAGGGCCGACTAGAGGGGAGACGGAGGGTACAATTTGCTACCGTATTGATTTGTTTCGGGGCCGGAAACTGTACGTCATCGTGAGAGAAAGAGAGAGAGATGTTTCGTGAACATTTGCGGTAGACGTCAAAAGGGGGAGGTGGGTGATGAGATGTGGAGGGTATCAGTGGGGGGGGGAGGATATATTTTGACCCAAGACTATAAAGCGCATTCGAAAGACAACAGTTCTCCACCCGGTAGGTTATTTGAAGGGAGAGAGCTCTGTGATAGTTCGAAAAACAATAGTTAACCTTGAGATAAACTTGAACACGCCCACTAAATAAATAAATAAATGGCACGGAACTCCGCACGGAATTTCTCGCTCCATTGTTTTAAAATGGAGATATTTACTCAAAACTCGTAATATATGTGAAACTAAATAATATACATTAGCAAACCCAAGCATAAATTACACTATACTTATGTAAACTTTTTTTAAATCCCGGTTTTAAATTTTATCATTTTATTTTTAAAGAATTAATGTCCACATTTGTGTGTTTGGATCAATAAAAAATATCAATCAATATTGAGTCCACAAGGGTTGACACTTCATATTAAAATTTCGACTTCCTGTAAAAATTTTAGACATTTTATTAGGTGTTGAAAATCTTCAGGTCATCGCATTGATATTAAATTCCTCATTTATAAATTTTGACCAATAAAAAATGTAAATATTGACTATTGAGTCTAAAATGAATATGGATCAATGTTGTACAAACTTTTTCCTAAGAGGTTTAAGAAAAAACAACATAAACTTTTATAGACTTACTTATATTTAATTACTCTGTGGCATTGGAGAAATATTGTGTTAAAACTAAAGTAGTATCTCTTTACAACTAAGACTCACAAAATTGTATTAATATATTTAAGAATATCTCAGAAACGGTTAGTTTTATAAAAATATATTTCATATAATTTTTTTAAATAATACTACAATTTTGCAATGATAAGTTAGTTGCGGAGATACGGAAATTTCCGTTTTTGTAAAAGTACCCTAAATGTCATTTTCATAAGAAAATGAAAATAGCTATTTTATTTTTGATTTTAATCGACGCCCAAATAAAATTTTTAATCAAAATCATTATAGCCAATTTTGAGAAAATAGAATTTATCTCTTTTTGCCTTTCACTAAACCACCCTTAATTTTAGGGTTAGATATCCAATTCCATAAACCCCTCGTGGGAAACCCATTTAAAATCCTAGCTACCGAGTTTTAGCCTGATCGGTGAAATAGTTTAAGCTCTAGTTCGAGGACAGACAGACAGACGGAAATGCATAAACCACTCATTAGGCTTCTGGGTGGGTGGGGTGGGGTTGGGAGGGGGGGTCATGAAACGTCAACATTCATCAAAATCTCGAGTTAGATGTTTTTGACGATCACAATACTTTCTCTACCTGTAAGATAACGAGAAATTAAAAATAAATTATGTAATTTAATCATTGTCTCAAACTCAAGCAATGTTGCAAGAAACTTTTTTTTTAGATATTTCACTGTACCAACTTAAAAAATCCCACCCTGTATACATAGTCAAATGGTTGTTTTCCAGTCATTTATCTTCTTAAATCAATAATATATTATTCTTAGACAATTCGTATTTATAATTTTGCTATATTTTTCTTTTCTTATAAAACTAGAAACATGAAACATATTTACTTTTAAATGAGATTTTCACGCTACAAAAAATATGTTTAGCCAATTACCACAAATATAAATGAACAAAGAACGCTAAAAATCACTTTGACTAAATAGTTTGCTCATATTTTCTATTTAAAACGTTCTTTTTTTAAATAACGTGCGTAATGAGAGGCAAATCGTATTCACTCTTTAGTTAAAGCCATTCGACAATCAATATTTTACTGCCCAATATTAACAAATGTTTAATTGTATTGATTCAATATTAACAAATAATTACAGTCCACCAGTTATAAGGGGTCAAACTTGCTATTTTATGCTTTTTGCGTTACATTGTTGTGGTAGAGTAATTAATGTTTGGGGTTGTAATTTAGTACAAATAGATATTCATATGGAATGCATACAATGAAATACTTGTATTATTAATATTGTAAATGTTCCATTGAAATATTTAAAATTGAAAAAGGTGACCTGGCGGTCTAAGGGTAAGGTGTCGGACTTCTGTGCTGAGGGTCCGGGGTTCAATCCTCGGTCCCGGCAAAGATTTATCTGATTGCCAAACCCTTCCTTCACCTCTGACAAGATATCTTGTGAATGTGGGGAATGCTAGGCCTCCACCGTGGTTCGGATCCCACGTTAAACTGTAGGTCCTCCATTTCATCTCACAATCACCCTACCATTGCACATTATCGTAAGTACTTATAGCCCGAACGGGTAGTAAGACGCGGTGCTAATAATAATAATAATAATACTAATAAAATTGAAAGACTTGGTGTAATAACGTGATCGCTCCATTATCTTTTTTTTTCTCCGGCGGAAACAAAAAGCTGTTTATAAGAAGAACTAGTGAGGATTAAATTATGAAAGAAAAATAATGTTATCGGTGTACTACACATGAATAACATATTTAACCACTGAAGCGGGTACTGTCAATAATGATTTCCACTATTTAACTCAAGGTCAATGCATGCAATTCCCAAGTACACTTGAATTCAAAGGTTTCTAGAACGGACTATTAATACACAACCCAGATCTTTCTCCACGCAAATTCGGGTGCATTTGATATGAAACTCTACACTTCCTTATCATTATCCCATACGGACTGTAAAAATGTCCAGAAGATTTGTTCCGGTCAACCTTTGACCCCGAGTCTCAAGGCACCTTGTTGTACTCTCTACTACTCACCTAGAAGTGGTCTAGTTGAACAACGTTGACAATATAGTTTTAAGAAGGGGCGTAATGGGACAATAAAATAAAGCTTGGTCTACATTTAAAGTAGATTCCTCCCCTCACTGTCGTTAAAAAAAGTGCCATCAAAGTGCCAGCAATACTTAAATTCCAGTGACACTGTAGTGCCAGCGGCACTTAAATTCCAGTGGCAATGTAGTGCCAGCAATACTTAAATTCCAGTGACACTGTAGTGCCAGCAGCACTTAAATTCCAGTGGCAATGTAGTGCCAGCAATATTTAAATGCCAGTGAGACTGTAGTGCCAGCAGCACTTAAATTCCAGTGACACTGTAGTGCCAGCAGCACTTAAATTCCAGTGGCAATATAGTGCCAGCAATATTTAAATGCCAGTGAGACTCTGGTGTTTCCGACGCCGGCACCTCTGCCAAGATGGCATTACTCGTTTGTAATATATTGTTGATTTTTCTCATTTTGTTTGTTGGCAGGGCTGGTCGGTTGGCGCCGGTCTCCTCCAAAGACGCCGCAACAGTGACGTCTCTCAGCGTCGAGCCTAGAAAACGTCGCGTCCTACGATGTGACGACGCCGACGACAGAGAACAGACGCCCTGAAGAGCACGTGTGTCTAATCACTTTCGAAATAACCTTCCCCCCCCCCCCGTTATCGATTCGTGATTCTTCCTAAAAATAAAAAATCCCTCTCCCACGATTTTTTTTTAAAAAAAAAGGGAGTTTGAACAAAGTGACGTCTCGACTAACCCCGTCACCTCCCGGTCATCAGCTAGATGACGTCATCCACCTTGAAGTAGACGCCGGGCGTCGTCCTTTCTCAAGACGTCACTCGTCCAAGGATAACAGCACCACTGCACGAAGACTATAAAAACCCTTCCCCCCCTTTTTCCTGTTGTCAAGGTCAGCATATAGCCCAGACCACCCTAAAATAAATAAAATAGAAGGCGGTGGTAGGACTTCAATTGTTTCTGGTACATAAACCCCGGGAGAGAACCGTCCTAGAATAGCCCGGGACAAGACGACTGACTAACTGACTGAAACCAAGAGGAGAAGAAGAAGAATAAGAGGGGAATAGTTGAGACGTTGCCAGCTGAAGAGTATTAACAGTCTTAAGACACGCTCTGTAAGATCCGATCTAGAATACGAGTACTTCACAGGCCAGGAGCTATTTTCAAGGTAAATAACCCCCTCCCCCCCCCTTTCCCTTTCAGCAACCACAAAACAAAGCTCAGTTCTGTAAGAGACAGAGATGAGTCCTGACTTCACACTCGCGGTATCCGTAGTAATGGTCGTTTTGTGACTTCACCGCGCTCGGCCACTCGCTGTTTTTTATTTTTAATAAGATGATTTAAAAAGTGTTTTAAATATGCATATCAGAACGGTTCAGAACTTTATACTTGCGAATCTGTAGTACCAACCTCAATAATACTCGTCTGACACCCTCGACTTTAAATAAATAATGGTAATAAAAAGTTGTATCTGAAAATAGTTCGGTCCCGTTATATTAATAGCGCGCGGTACACCGGAAAGTGGAAAACCGCTCCGAGAGACATCACGACGGGCTGTCGCTGGTTCTAGCCTCGAACCTGTTTGTTCATCCCCTGGCGTCGCGACGATACGGAAAAGGGTGAAACTCTCGGCGAGTGTAGATTGTGGGGTGGGGGATAAAAATAGGTCTTCCCTCTTCGACGGAAGCTAAAGGCTGTTGAGGACTACATCAAGTGAGAGAGCGACGCCTTCTCGTCTAGGCTGTGACAGATTCTCGATATAGACGTACGTAAAAGAAAAAAAAAACAGGTTTTCTTGAGGAAGGAACTAATATATAGGGCGTAAAATGTGAACGTTACGTGGTGACGTCACGTATAACCAGTGTGTGTGAAAACTCGAGGACTTGTCATGGGTGTGTAAAGTGACGCGGCGTCGATCCTAAGTTCTTCGGTCAAAGACTCGTCGTCCCGTTATAACAGGAATACACTCTTCCCCCGCCTCCCCCCCTTATGAACCTCTGCGGTTCCGCTGTCGTCGTCTGTGTCCCAACGTCACACTCCACCGCCGCCAATGACTGTGATGCTCCTGCAGCACACACCGCTAGCACGCTACAAACTGCCGCCCCCGACGCCACCCAACAAGAACCCCGCCGCTGTCCTGGCTCGGATACCCTCTGAGCAGGCCAGCTGCAACAACCAGGCTATGCGATACTACCGCCTGTGGATCTACACCTGCAACGCCGTACTGCTGGTCAGCGTGCTGGGCTTCGCCGTCGTGGCGGGCCGGGTGGTCGTCGCCGACCCCAGGAGGTACGCCATCCCCGGTCTCGCGCTGTACCAGCCGAGCTTCATCTATGCGTACTTTGCCCTGGCGACGCAGAGCGGGCTCCTGCAGATCGTCGGATGTCTCGGCGCTCTGCGTCTCAACGAGAGGCTACTCAACGTCTACTGGCTGTTGCTCCTAGTGCTGCTCTTTGGGGACGCCATCGTCGGCGTCGTGTGGGTGTTCCGCTTCGACAAGATCTGTTCCGATCTGCGGCCGACGCTCAAACAACGACTGGCGGCGGAGTACGGCGTCGACGCCGACTTTACGGCGCTATGGGACGCCTTACAAAGAGACTACAAATGCTGCGGGGTGGAAGGCGCCCCGGACTTCCCGAACAGGAGTTCCGTGGGGGGACAGGAGGGGTGGCACGGCCAGGGGGGAGTGCCCGAGAGCTGCTGCAAGTATCCAGACCAAGGCGCCGAGAGGCGGAACGGTATGGCGCCGTCGGCACTCAGGGCGGAGCATCTGCCGGCTTCGTCTGAGAACGAGTCTTTAAGTCACGTCATATCTAGCTCCAGGGCGCCCAGACCACCTAGTAGAGACCCTTGCAGAGAAAACGACGCCTCGGAGACGCCGTACCACACGTCGGGCTGCGCAGAGACGCTCCTCACGTGGCTACGGCACAGCGCCGACATCCTCTTCGTGCTCGGATACTGCGTCATCGCGTTCATCAAGCTGTGCTTTCTCGGCATCCTGCGGTACGAGATCCGCGAGATGATCCAGAAGATAAAGGTCCTCCAAGGGGATCTGAGGACGCCGCAGCTACTTCTGACGGACGCCGACCCCTCCTCTGCGACAGCAGCGGCGTCCGCCATCAACTCTCCGGCGGCGCCGCTGCTCGCCGGTGCCAACCACCGCCGCCACGAGAACAACAACGGGAGCGTGGTCACGGCGGGCTCGGCCGTCCCTGAGCGACTGCTGGCCCCACCTCCGCCCCCGGACAGCCTCCAGGCGACGCCCAACCACCGCCACCACCATCACCACCTGCAGAACGACGCCGCCGACTCGGACACCAACAGCAACTGCGCGCTGCTCATCGCCGACGAGGCTGCCAAGCCCCGCTCTAACGGCAACAACAACAGCTACGAGGTCCACGAACTGCACGAGTTGAACAGACTGCTGGCCAGACACAGGGCCCAGATCTGACTATGGCAGTGGCTTCTGTCCCCAGGGACGCTAGCCAGGGCGAGACGCATCAGGCACAAACCCTGCTCCACATCCAGTTAGGGCGTCACTAGCTGAAACAGATCACTGGAGCAGCGCGCAGGGCCCAGATATGGCTCTGAGGCAGTGACTATGTGACTCTTCTCAGGGACCCTCCAGGCATAAACTCTGCTTCAAGCCCAGTTAAGGCGTCACAAACGTGACGAGTGGAAATCGCCTGAAGAGCCAAATGTAGAAATCCAGATCTTCATAGTTTAGTTCTGATTGTTAAGTGCGTGTAGATGAATCGTTAACACGGATATTCAGAGCTTGAATGCTGTAGAGACATTCTTAGTCAGCTGATGGACGTGGAGAGTTGTCACGTTGTCCCCGCGCGGGGTCAAATTCCAAACAACTCTTTTTGTTTTATTATTGTTCAGTAAGATTGGTGAAGTGTAAAAGGCGTGATGACTGTATCATGCCGCCATGTTCGTACTTACAGCTGATATTTCTTTGTGCACAACTATGAAACACCAAAATGAGACAGTGCTGCGTACTGGTAGCCTCGACAGGACCAATGGCGGAACGCCTCAGTAGGTATAACTATAAAAATATAAATTATCGTAGAGAATAGAAACAGTTTAGCGCAAGACAAAAAGTTGACCATATCAGATAGATTGCTTATGATACAGTATACATAACCATAGAGTCATATTAACACTTGTAGTAATATTAATATAATAATAAATCACTGTAAAAACTTTATCAGCGTCAACAACTTTATATAAATAGAGAGTTATTACTCGCGCGAGTCGAGAATCTTCAAAGTGGCGAGAAAAAATTAACACGAAACTGATAAACAAATATAAACGGGTTATCCATAGACCACCTGACGTTTTTTGGTTCCTTTTTAAACCCCGGCCCTCACA
Organism: Timema cristinae; assembly: GCA_039000515.1. Lineage (NCBI taxonomy): Eukaryota > Metazoa > Arthropoda > Insecta > Phasmatodea > Timematidae > Timema > Timema cristinae. Next base: position 58,465,158 of record JBCFYV010000100.1, read on the forward strand.
TTACATGTAATCACCGATTTAACATTAAGTTCCATCCACTGAAACTGTAACAATAAGGTTATCCATGTTATGTGATGACCCCAAGGGCCCCACGCTGTAAACACAGGAAAGCTAAGATTATGTAAACGTTGCAAGGGATTGGGGTTGAAAATATTAGTTATTACCAAATCTAAGCATATTGACCACAAACAAAAAGTCGTTTGGGCCTATAAGTTAATTTAAAATGAAACAATTGGTCTGTATAGTTTAGTAGAAAAACTTATCCTGATTTAAATTTGATTCCTGAATTTTTCAAAGAAAAATACTGGGTTGATATAGTTTACTATAAGAAACAAATATATTAAAAATTGAACTTTTGACTTATGAATTAAATAAATTAATACTGCTAATGTAGGAAATGAATTTTATTGACAGTAAAATAAAATTCTAAGCTTTCCTAGTAACAAGCACCAAATTTTATTTGCATATCTTTTAAGGTTAAAACACATATTAGATAATTGTTTTACGCTTAAAAAAAATCTATAAAGTTTGATTTGTAGGCAACCAATCCTTTGGACAGAAATTATTACATCGTATTTTTTTAATTAACTTTCAAATTATGTTAATTATTTATTTTAATATTGATTCTAAGAAATATATAGCTATGTAATATTATATCTGCATATAATTTACTGTGAGATTGTTTTAACAATTCACGGTGAAAGAATTGAAACAATTTTAAATTGACGAAAGAAAGAAAAAGTATAAACTGTGTCCCTTCAAATTTAAAAATGGTATTTTTTTTTTTTTGTGTAGCTATATATGTAATATAAAAACTAATTTTGAAATCATTTAATAAATACTGTTAATAAATAGTATCCAAGAGAGTTAGACGAATAATTATTGATGAAGGCAGTTTATTTAATCTGTTGTAAAGATAAAATTACAAACATGAAATTAATAGGTTTTCGTAAATTTACAATAAACTCTGAATTACAATTCTGGATGGATTATAATTGAATTATGCTTAAGGATGAATGAAAATAAATAAGATCATTTAACACTAGATTCACTTCGGTGTCCACACGGTCTAAGGCGCTACTCTCGCAGTAGACTAGACTGCCGATGACAGGAAGATCGAGGTTCGAAACTCTATCGGGTATAATAAGGGTGGTTTTCCAACAATCGGTTCTACACTCCCTTCCACGCAAATGCGAGTACGCTTCCTCTAAATAAAACCTTCCTAATCCCTAAAACCATAAGAATAATTATTACATAAGCTTATGATTCAAATGGGGAGTACGACGTGATGCTAATTATTTTTTTTTAACTAGATGACAGATTAAGTTTCACAGCTAATTGAATAATCACGCCAACATATTCTATGATCTACCTAAAAGTTTATTTCATTATCAACCTTAATAGAAAATTATATAACGACATATATCCAAAAACGACCAAGTGATATTGCCTTTTTATAAACTTAAAAAAAAAACATATACAGGGTGATCCTGGATTCCTGGATAAAGGGCTAAGCCTTGGGAAGTGGTAGTGAATCAAAAATATAACTCAAAATGTCGAGGCTTGCTTGCCCTGGCAAATAATCCACAACGGCAACACAAAACGAAAACCTCCAACCTAGGAATACCACCAATGTGAAAATCCATTTAGTAAAAATCACCCTTAGTAAGCCTAGATCCAACCAGGATTCGAGCCCCGATCTTCCCATCATCTGCGGTCCAGTCTATTGCAAGTCTGACGCCTTAGACCATACACCTACCGAAGCAGGCTTCCCTTCCACCCACTCTCCCACCTAAATTTGTTCCTGCAAGTCTCAACACAAATTGCCGCGGATGGGGTCGATACACACGACACAGATTTTAGGGTTAGAGTTGAGCCATCTTTAAGTTTCACAGCATCGAATCAAATACCAACTTATCCGTGACCTTCATGCTATCTATCGTGCGTTTCACCAAACCAAAGGGGAGTAATAATAATAATAATAATAATAATAATAATCACTATGACTGATTGTGTCGTAAGTGTGCACATTCTGTGCGGCATCCTTTTACAAGGAGGAAGGCACCTCAGATGAGTACAACCTGTTCAATAAGTAGGAGCGCCCACCAAAGTAACATGACAAATGATCTTACAGTAACATGATAAAAATACGACAATAACATATAAGGGTCGATACTCATGTGTGACTCAAAGCACACCGAAATGATTTAACAACAATTAATTTAATAATAATGTTATTAGATGCAATAATTACTATCAAGGTAAACAACGCTTTTGGGTGCATTCATTTTGGCAAGCAAAAGTAAAAAAAAAGGGGGGGAGGGGTTCAACATATCTCAAAAGTTGTATCCAGAAAAAATTCTGTCGTTTTACAGAATGAGTAAAGAAACATTTAATATATATTATTATTATTATTATTATTATTATTAGCACCGCGTCTTACTACCCGTTCGGGTTGTACGCACTTAACTAATGTGTAATGGTAGGATGATTGTGAGATGAAATGGAGGACCTACAGTTTAACGTGGGATCCGAACCACGGTGGAGGTCTGGCATTCCACACATTCACAAGTTGTGATTAATACACGTCTTGTCAGAGGGAACGAAGGGTTTGGTAATCAAATAAATCTGTGCCGGGACCGAGGATTAAACCCCGGCCGCCAGCACAGAAGTCTGTCACCTTACCCCTAGACCGCCAGGTCACCCCATTTAATATAACAGTAAGAAAAAAAAAATTGAACCTGTAATTTCAAAACAAGATACAAACTTCAAGGGGTGTGCTGTACCCTGCAGACGTGGCGAGTGACGATTGACAGCCTTGTCATGACACTTCAGTGGGCGCCGACTCATGTTTACACCGTTTTAACCTAAAGATGCATGACGGATGTCAGATCACATGTCACGTCCTTTTGGTGACAGCTCCTCTTAACATCAACCAAATGTTTTGTAATAAACAAATTTTAAACAGAAATTAATAAAATTCTAATATGTTTTATAGAGTCTCGGCGAGTCGAATCATGATCCACATGGGAATAAATGATTAGATAGATAGATAAACTCTGTGAGCAAACATTAAATAATTACTTTAATATGTAACAAATATTATAGAGTGGATAAGTACCTAGAACAATTTCAAGCAGGTAGCTTATTAAATAATAATTGTCTTCACATGTGACTGGGATTTATATTGATATGAATGTGTGGAAAAATAGCGATCTCAAAAAATATATTCATTTTATAATGACTTAAATCTAAACTAAGGTATAAATGACTGTCCGGTATACTCTACTACAAAACACCAAACAATATTTTTCTAGCCAAGAAAGTGATGCGTCTTATAAAATAACGGTATCACTTTCAATAAATAAATAAAAAAATGTAACACGCTTTTTATGTTCTTATCTGAAGAGGCATATTATGTAGGACATCATTGACACACAATCGGATTGTTTAAAAATCTTCAGTTGTGATTTAGAGGGACAGTTCTGTGCGTTTAATATATTCATAAAAATGTTAACAAGAGTATAATTGTCTAAAAAAAAAAAAAAATTGGACAAAACCATAATTCACTAAGATCAAGCAAAACAACAGCAGACAAAAAAAAAGTATGAATTTTTTTTTGTCGAAAATGTATGTAGACTTTTTTTATCTTGTTTTTTTCTATCATGTTTCCAATAGTATTAATTTTTTTTATGCTTCTTCATAAAAAAATAAACCTGTAAACAATGTATTAATAAACTTTGTATATGTACTGTACATAGCTGAAATATGCTATAATGTGTTATAGTTGTTAAATAAAAAAATAATTGTCATAATCGTCACAAAAAAAAAAGAAGAAATCACGACTATTCTGAATAAACGGTGCTAGAAATATAGAAAAAAAAAATTATTAGCGTCACTTTTTTTCTCATTTTTTAAAATAAATATATTAAAATTAAATTTTAAAATAAATGAAGGTCGCATGATACCGGATTGTTTTTTAAATCGTTAATTGCCATTATAACCGCACTGGTAGGCTTATTAACAAAGATATCAGTCTCGCCTGATCTAGATTGCCGGCGATGAGGAGTTGGTTGGTTCAAATGCCGATTGTAAGTACAGACATGTTTCTTATTAGATTGTCTCCCGCAAAGCAAACAAAGTTAAATCATCAATTAGTTTAATCTTCCTCATCCTTTTCCCCCTCAAAGCAAACGTGGCTATATTCCTTCTTACATCCACCTTCCTTATCCTTTAATTCTTAAATCAAATGAGGTTGCATTTACTCTAAATTTAACCTTCAGCATACTTTCTCCTCAAAGCAAGTGAGGCTACATTTCTTATAAATTTCACCTTCCTCTTTTTTACACCACTAGTATAAAAACATGGGGAGAGCGGACCGGTAGTAAGCCAAGGTGCACATAAAAGATATCACGGCTTAAATCAAGCGGTAAGGTCTTTTAGAAGAAATGCACCAGCATAAACATGGAAAGTGGATGAGGAAAACCAAAGAAAGGGACACATAGCATGTGTAAAACCACCATTGGCTGCGATTCAAACCCCAAACTCCACCGTCACTGGCAAAACAATATATTGAGATACTAACGCTCTAGACTGTGTGACCATCGGTACCAGATTTTTAACCTATCACAATATGTGATGGAGTCCTCGATCACAGGTATAGCTCGGCCATATATATTTTTTTTCTCTCATAAATGTTTTATATTTGTATGTTTAACAAAAGGGTTATTAACTGATTCAGAGAGAAATTAGGTGTTGATAAAGTTTATTTGTAAAATAAAAAATGCCCCCAAATCGAAGTAGAGAGAGAGAGTGGTAAAAATCAAATATGTAAAACACACTCCTAAACCCCCCCGAAAGATGTTTTCTTTGTCGATAGAGAGCCGTATTTATACCCTTTTGACCTGCCTTAATTTGAGATGAGTAAATTATATGAATTGTTTTCAAAACATATAAAGGAAAAACTAAAGACATGTTTTTTCATTTATATTTATAAAAGCTACTCTAGAAATTAGATACACACATTTTTCAAAATTAGTTTTTTTTTTATCTATTCCTATAAGTTTTTCATGATTTTTGAAATTGTTAGGATTTATTTGAATCAACTCTCTCTTGAAGTAATTTAAGGAATATTTCGAACATAATTGGTGTTTCAGGTGCTATACATTATCTAAGACACCGATAAGTTAATAAACTGCCCTATGTCTTAAGGAGGAATATAACAATACAAGACTATTCATAATTTCGTGGGGGCAGGGGAAGTGTTTTACTCTTTTTTACACCCCTCTCCAACAAAAAAAAATTCTTCAGTATAGCTTTACAACTTTCTATCCCATATTTAAACATTTTTTTAAAAAGATTTTTCTTTATTTATATACAAGGATTCACAGTTGATAAATAAAATGAAGATTCATCTTTGACCAATTTTATATTTATAAAAAAAAGGTTTTCGCTTTTAGTAACCCAGGGATCAACAAATGAAAAAAATAAATATATAAAATGATTGGTATCAGTACAAAACCCTCTGCCTATCCCTGAAAAAAATTAAATAAATATATATATATATATATAATGACCATTCTTTTTTTTTAGAGAACCCTTGTGTTTCAAATGTAAGATGGTGTATTTCCCCAGCCCCCCCCCCCTTTCCCTCCCCCATTACTAGTTCTAAAAATGACCACCGAGCTTTGTATTAAGAGTGCCTCGTCTCTTGTTGGATTCAACCAATCAAAAAAGGACAAGTTTTCAAACTCTTAGTGTGTATTAAAAAAAACTTATATTTTTTTTCAAAATAGCATGTTGTCAAAAAAAAAATTTAAATATGAAAAATTCCAAGTGTCGTTTAAAATAATTATTCAGGGAAAAAAATATCTTAAATCTTTTTTGTTCGTATTCAAATAAATGGTTGCTTCAGTTATATTAAATATTTCATGTTTTTTAAAATTATTATTTATAGGTTAAGGGTCATCACACAGGGTCTGTCACAATTTAAATCAATTTTGAATATTTAATGTGCAATTCCATATAGTTATATATTCATAAATGTGATTTTAGAAACTTAAAAACTCTGAAACTCTAAAACACCAAATTGGTATATTATTTTGATGTAATAAAAAGTTATATTAATTTATAAACATAGAATAAAAATATGTGTAATGTAATTTGATTATATAATTTTGTGTAATCTTTTATTGACTTTACAGCTAGAAAAATTCTTTACCGATGTATTGTTGTATTTACAACACAATTGTCGTTATCGGAGGAGGATCACATGGGGGTCACCCTCTCCCAATATTTTTGTTTTCAAACAGGATACTCTTATCATAATAAAAAAAAAACAGAATTGTTCCTATTCAGAAAAATTGAAAATTTACATTCGTTTGAGGCAATGCATGAATTCTAAAATGAATTCTTTTATAATATATTAACCATTTGATATGAAATAGTTTTTATTTTCCAATTTAAAGTGAAAATGGGTTCGTTCAACAATAATTATAATTAGCTACCTACACCTATGATCGACGAGAACATAACTTTCTTTACATGTAGAGGTCTTAATTCTGCCGACTTCAAAACAAATGTGTTGCAAACACATTAATTAATTAGATAATCGTGTTTCTAAGAGCCCCCCACCTTTTGTTTTGAACCGTGTGGTTGAGAGATATCGTATTAGGTAGAGCATAAACTTTATGAAAGAAACTATTAGTATCAATTTGTGAGAGCTTTTGTATGCCTGCGCATCAAAGTAGTATGAAGACTTGCCGCCCAAAGTGTCATGGGACCAGCAGTCCGACTTGTATATCTTTCTGTGGGCTTACAAGGAAAACCAAGTTCTAGAAACTTTTTTTTTTTTCATTTAGTCCAAACTGGGGTGAGTTATATGTAACATTAACCAAAATTTCACTTTTTTTTTTCTTTGTATTTAGTTTAATATCGTTTGAATATAATATAATGTAGTTTAAAAAATAAAGGTTCAGGAAGGTCAATTTTAAAACGAAAAAAGAAACCAAAACAAGGCTTGAAACAAGTGAAGGAAAGTCAAATCCAAAGTCGAAGATTAGGTTTTCGATGTGTTTCGCAAAACACTACTTTTAATTTCCAAGCTATCCATTGAGTGAATTTAGGTTAAGAGAAAGGTTTGGAGTGAAAAAAAACAAAGCCCAATATATTATTTTATGTTGACATATCAGAATGTATCTATGCTTACATTGTAAATGGCCTTTAATCACTAGTCGATGTTAAAATACTGTTTATTAGTTGTTATAAAAATGGAAATATGTAGAAATATGTCATTTTTAATGAAACATTTCAAATCTGTTCATAACATATCCAAGATTTCTTCTTCTTTCGAAATGTTCTGAAGATGTGAAGATTATTGTCGGTGTCGAGGTTTAAACGAAGGAGAGTTGACCTTCAGTTTCAACATTTTGAAGCTTCTTAATCCCTTGAAAATAAGTACTTCTGTTGATTCTTTTAATTTATGATTTATAACAATTAATTAAATTTATGTGAATGAATAATTTTTTTTCTCTAAAGGATGAAGAAGAAGATGGTTTTCCTTGTCTGTCCAAATTCTACTAAAATATAAATTAATAACAATGTCAACATATTATATGGAGTCGAAATGATACATGAAATTACACAAAATAGAATTTTAAATTTGAATATTAACTTGTAAACCATACTATTATTTATTTCAATATAATATTACAGAGGGCTGGATCCGAATATTTTCTACGGCTGTCAGCACGAACATCGAAGTGTTTTGCTAAAATGACAGAATGGCCGAATCGATTATGATACAGATTCAAAAAAATCAAGACATAAAAAAAAATTGGTATCATAAACCCACAGAAAATGAAATAATATTATAAAGAATTTCAAAATTAATTATCGATTGTAATCTGGATTTTACATATTCCCGGTCAAAGTTTAGGAAAAAATATATTTTCACTTTACAGTGAGGGTCTAGTTTATATTTTGGTTTTATTTTCAGATGATCCAACATTGTAATAGTTGATAACATGGGAGCCTTTGTTATAATTTTGAACCATCCAAAGATAACCTTCATTGGAAGTCAGATTTACATTTATATTAAAGAAGAAATATTATAAAATTATAAATTGTTCGTCATAACAGTAATAAAGTTCACTATTTAAAAAAAAAATCTGTTTTAGTGATTAATTAAATATAATTTCCATTGGTGTAAACTTCATACGCATTATTTCGACTCTACCAAACAATATATCTAAGAGAATGTTATAGCTACTCTTGAATATAAAAATAATAATAATGGTAGATATGAAGGATGTGTGTATAAATAAATCACTCGTTTTCTATCGCTTTCAAATAAGCTAATATGTAGAAATAAATTGCTAAGAAAATTAACAAGAGTTTTTAAACAAATATATATATAATTATTAAGGGAATAACCTCTGATAGTTTAAAAATAAATTTAAATCCACCCACTATCTGAGGGAATACAAAACAAACGTCTTCTAATAAAATATTTATCTAAAGTTATAAATGACCTAAAAGTTAATGATCACAATAAAATATTTATACATTGTAAACAAACAAATATATATATATATATAAAATTATCATAGTTTTTATTATGATTATTAACTGTACAACACTTGTTACATCCGCTTATTATTACTATTATTTATGTATGTGTTAATTATTATATTAAATAATTATGTATATTAATGAAACTGTTCCACAATAAATAAATAAATAAATAAATACCTAATTCTTAGTATATTATGTGCCTAATTTTTTTTAAGTAACTACCAGATTTATAATCCCTACTGTCCTTATATATTTATATTAAGTATGAAAAGGTGCAAATAAAAGAGATTTCTTTAATTTGGAGATGGAAAGAATCGCAACTTAAAGTCTAAATTTTTATGGTTGATATAAAAAAAATGTGTTTGAACATAAAAAATTAAAAAATGGCTCCAGTTAATGTGACACCCACTTCGGAAGTCGAATGGTCTAAGGCAGGGGTCTCCAAACCTTTTGCTATGCGGGCCACATAATATATTTTACAAATTTTTGCGGGCTAAAGTAACGTTCACCTGTTCTTCAGGTAGTATTATTTTTGCCCTGAATATCTTGAAATGTGCAAATAGATCATAAATCAAATTTGTTTCAACATGCAAATTTAGATTCAAGTCATAATATGACCAGTCGCGTCTGAAAAAAATGCCACTTTCCAAGGACAGTCAGTGTTTGATAAAAGTGATTTTGGTTGATTCTTCTCTGTGAGATATGAATCAATTTATACGTGATAAATTATATTTATAATAATTATTAGTCAATATATATTTTTTTAAATTAGGTAACATCTTTCGGGACTTTACTTTTATAACTCTCTGCCGGGAGACTTGGAACCACCTAAAAATCGTCACAGTCAAACCATTCTGTTGTCGGTATAAGGAATGGCGCCTGCTACTGAAATTGAGGGTTTGAATTCTTACAGCACTCTGGCTTGGTGTCATGGGGGAGGGGGGGGGGGGAGGAGGGGGAGGAGGGGGTGTATTAGCACGCGTGCTGACAGAAACTGGACTTCTCAAATAAACTGCGGGTTAATAAATAACGAAGAGAAACAATTGACTTGTTTTTTTTTTGATAAAATTTTTGAACGGGCCGGATGTGGCCCGCGGGCCATAGTTTGGAGACCCCTGGTCTAAGGCGTCACTCTCATAATAGACTCAACTGCCAACCACGGGGAGATCATGGTTTGAATCACAGACGGATGTACTAAAGTTGGTTTTTCATAAATATTTTCCCATTCTCCCACCAAGAAAATGCTAGTACAATTCCTCTAAATTCAACCTTCCTAAACTCCAACACAATAGCATGATAAATTCATACGCATATAACCCAAGCGGGTAGTGAGACGCGGTGAAAAACTAAATATAATAATAGTCCAACCTTAGTTCAGCATGTCTGTCTGCTAAACTAAGGGTCCCGGGTTTGATTCCTAGCATGGCTGAAAAAAAATTATCATTGGTAAAATGTGGTTTCCACCTTTCACATAGATTAATTAATGGCCAGGGGGCTGGATGTTGTGTTTGTCCCAGATTTAATTCAGTATATGAGTCGTGTGCCGATGTAATCAGTAGGTTCAGTGAGCGCAGGCTAAATACCTCAAATGAATCCCTAGCTCTAATGACCCTTTGAAGAGGAGCTCCCCCTCGAGGGGCATTATGCACCCTGACCTACTTGGGATGCAGAGGGTGCTTCCACTCGATGTTCAGTTGGAGGAAAAGGAACGAGAGAGAGAGAGAGAGAGAGAGAGAATGTTTCAAGTTTCTAAAGAGGAACATTCGCCTCACGCACGTGGTGGGGGTGGCCTACCCAGGGGAGGACACACTAATCGACATCAAGAGGTTTTTAGAACCCTTTCCTCCGTTTCCATCACCCTCCCCTCCCTCGCTCCATATTCTTGTCCTCCCACAAACTTTTTTCTCCGCAACATGCATTCTCTCACACTCTTTTATATATTAAAAAAACTAGAGAATTGAGGTTACTCTGTGCTGGTCTAAGGGGGCTGTCTACCCGGAGCTCTTAAACGCATTGTATTATTATTATTATTATTATTAGCACCGCGTCTTACTACCCGTTCGGGTTATACGCACTTACGCTAATGTGTAATGATAGGGTGATTGTGAGATGAAATGAAGGACCTACAGTTTAACGTGGGATCCGAACCACGGTGGCGACCTGGCATTCCACACATTCACAAGATATCTTGTCAGAGGTGAAGGAAGGGTTTGGTAATCAGATAAATCTTTGCCGGGACCGAGGATCGAACCCCGGCCGCCAGCATAGAAGTCTGACACCTTACCCCTAGACCGCCAGGTCACCTAAACGCATTGTAAACATATATAAAACCCCAAGGGTTAGTTTTATTAAATAATAATGATGATGATGATGATGATACTAAACAGAACCTTTTAAGATTAATTTAAGATTGTTTCAGTGGTTTGGAAGATTAAGAATCACCCTTCCTATAGGAAAGTATAAGAATATTTCCCCTCAAATAGGGGTTGGCCTTAAGGTGGAACTCGCTTTTCTGCCACAAATACTTATATCCTGCGCCATATTTTGTCCGAACAATCGGACTTGAAAAAAAAAAAAAAACAGTGCTCAGAGGTTGGGTAATAAATTGCATGGGATATGATTTAAATCAGTTTTAATTATAATGTTTTGATCCCCACATCAGGTGAGACACATATTTACTAATTACTCTAATGTGTCGTGTAAGAGGAAGGTAGAATTTAGAGGAAGTGTACTCACAGTTGCATGGAGAGAAAGAGGGCCGACACTAATTGGAGGCTCAGTCGTGTTGGTCTGCTTGCGTAATCAAAGGCTAGAAGGTGGTACCGGATTGAAATCGGGACTACACTAACGTGCCACTAAGCGTCCACTCACACTTAGTGGTGTTTCTGCATACCACCAAGAGAGAGAGAGAGGCAGAGAGAGAAACAATTTAGAATAAGCCACGATCAGTAAACCCGACCCAGAATTGAACCCTGACCTCTCCATCATTGGCAGTCCAGGAAATTGGGAGATTAACGCCTTATATCATGTGACCATAAAAGAGGTTTTAACTGTATTAGTTAATAAATATATCACAAGTACAACACGATTGAGTGGTTAAGAATGCTGAAAAACCTAGGTTCTATTCTTAATACTACCTAAACCAAAATAATTTAGGTTTGTGGTGTTTTAGGTTAAGAACGTAGATATAAGAAAATTAGGGTCTAAGCGTTACAAACTAGTTTAACCAAGCACAGTGCATGTAAGTTGTGTTCTATATTATTAGTATTATTGTTTTTATAAAGTGAATATTAAGTATCATGAATTTTTTTTTGTCCAAACATTTATTTAAAATATTTTAATTTAGTAACGAATCGAATTATTAAATACTTTGGTAAAAACTATATCAAGTTGTAAAGCATGATGGAAAGCTCCCCCTTAAACCATCAAATAATTCTTATATACCTCCTATCATTGTTTTCTTAAGGACCTTATCCAGAGAGGATAACAGGATTGTTTTACCGAGCTTTACTGAAGGATCCGAGAAGGACTGACTGCGAGATCTGACTTCCCAACAAAAACAAGGAGGGAGATGGAATTAATCAGAAATCTTCAGATACCTCTCGGTTGAAAAATGACACAACCGCCAGGATAGTAACTTGCAAGGATAGCTCTCTCTGAAGGATGAACAATGGAGATTTGGAATCGATTAGTGTTTCATACAGAGATGGTGTTGTATCCATGAAAATATATGACCTTGATATTATGATGGTTATTGTCGTTTTACCTGTCCTCAAACAAAAAAAGGTGGGAAGTATTTACTAGATATGGGCTAAACAGTGATTTTATGATATCGATAACTACAGCGACTGTGATTTTAAAATATCAGTGATTTATACCAGTGATTTTTCACTGTGACTTGACATTCACAGTGCCTTGATGGACCGATATTTTTTCACTTTCACAGTTTGTTGCTAGGTAGTAGATACCTAGTAGATCGATATTTTGTCTGTCACCGCATTCTACAATATTTATAAATAATTATATTAATCAATAGGCAATAGCCAAGTGTATTTCACCGCTCAACTAAACAAGTAAACAAATCCATTATGTCTGAAAAAAAAACACTTCTTTATTGCCTCTCATCATTAATTAATTACCCAGATCGTTGCTAAACTGAAATAAATTCACATTTTGAATCAACGGTGAAAGAACAACAATTACTTTAAGAATGAATAATATACTTTAGAAAATGTAAATTACCGTACTATATTTTGTCAACCAAGGTGAAAGATAGTATTTAGCTGCTGTCCGACTAGGTAAGTATGGAGTATTTGTGAGTACTGGGTATTTACTCGAATAGACCCACGACAATCTCGGTTGGAAGGAAAACTAATTATGTGGGAGTTTGACGGCTTGCAATGGAATTCAATACTTAAAAAGGCATAACATAAACTCTTCCAGTTGGCAATGACATTGACAGTTGACATACAGCTAACGATCTTCAGGTTCCATCTGTTTCATGTTGCCTGACTAATGTACAGTCAATACAAAAGTATGTGTTTTAAAAAAGTTTCATAAAATTGAAAAAAAAAAATGTTATTTGATATTTTATATTGATACATGTAATTTGGGCAAAAATTAGTGGTCCAACAAACATTATGTTAAACTTTGATACCAATATTAAAATTTATTTGACGTTCTATGAGAAAACAGCTCCAGCAATTATGATAAAAATTCTAGGTAATGTTTTTTTTATGCTCAATAAGAAGTTTTCCAGTACAATTCTCAAATGAAGAACCTTATCCGAACGTAAGAAAAGGTAACCATATCTATTTTCATGTATTTATATGTCAAGCTATATGATGATATGCAACTGTCACTTTTCAATACCTATAAAATAACAATAATCATCATCATCATCATCATTCAATGTTTCCACCTCTGGAGTTCATCTTACACATCCTCTTCCATTCCTGTCTATCTTTCCTAACTTCTCCCTCAACCATGTGTCTCCGGTCCACTCCTTTAGTCTCCATGTCCTTCTAACGATATAACTTCTAAATCACCCCTAATTAGTTCATACCTTATATTATTTGCATTTTTGTATATATTTTTTTTGAAGGGGGTTGGATGTTAATATTCCCCCCTCACCCCTTTCTTCGAACCAGGATATTCAAGATGGAGGAGAACATTGACTTACCTTGATAGAATCTTCCTTAATTCTGACGGTACAGTCCAGTATGGATCCACCAATCACCACCTGTACAGACACAGACAGAATCAGGTAAACCACCCAGGAAGGACGACATTTAGTCCTCAATATACACACACACATGGGGGGGTTATCAGCTCCTGGGACTTACAACCATTGAAACCCGATCAGGTGGTTGTGTGTTCTGGGGCGTCATTCTCGCAATAGACTGGACTGCAGATGACGGTGAGATCAGGGTTTTAATCCGGGTCGGGTCTACTGAAGAGATTTTTTTACCAAAGGTTTTTCCACTCTCCCTGTGTGTACACTTCCTCTAAATTCAACCCTTCTTATCACTAACACATTATCGTAGTTGGCACATAATGAAGGGGGAAGTCCTATTTTAACTCAAATAGAGTTAGTGCTGCCACCTGTTACAAAATCGAGAAACCTTTCTAAATATATATTTTTTAAATCCCCGTGTCTTACCACCCATTTGTGTTATGTACTGATTACGATAATGATTTTAGGGATTAGGAAGGTTATATTTAGAGGAAGTGTACCTGAATTTGCTGGGTGGAGAGTGGAAAGCCATTTATGGAAAAACCCCTTCATAACACCCCGGTGAGATTCGAACCTCTCCATCTAGTCTACTGCGAAGGTCACACGTTAGACCCCACGGCTCCCAAAGTGCATACTAATACACTTTATATGATGGTTAAAAGAGAATTCTGTCATATTTAAATTAATTGGAAGTAAAACTACTAGCTAGGATTTTAGTGGAGTTTCACCGCAATGGTCTACTAGGACCTGTAAAATTATAAAATATATAACACAGCTACAAAAAAAAAAAGACACCTTTGAACCACAAGGTAATTTATTGATTATTATATTTCATATTTTAACAAAACAAACATTTGCCTGGATTTTTTATTTATTTATCAAAATACCGATTATTCCAGTTTTTTTCCCCTGACCACTCCAAATTTCCGGCTAACTCCAGTTTCCCCGGATGGTTTGAGGTATAAGTGTCGTCATCCTGGAGGATGTGTGTAATTAGTACACTACCCTTCTCCCCCTGTATTCTTGGTATGTGTACAACCCGAACAATTCTCGTGTCCGGATGTAAATTTTTTTTCAAAAATATTATATTATTCTTTGTAGCACCTAGATTTCATTAAAATATTCCTCCCCCCCCCTCTTCTGTTACCTCAAGCCAGGAAATGTTACCAGCAGAAAAAAATCCCAAGTCATGAATGAGTCATGAACACATGTGCGGATGTTGGTACAGTCTATCAGTGTTGGGGGGGGGGGACACGCGTTGGAGATGGGCCAACAACACTTTTAATAATTTGGCACCGAATGTACGTGGGTGTGGTATTTATCGGTATCCATCGCCGACACGGGTGGACGCAGGATACAGGAATAGCTCAGGATCAATTGATCAACAAGGTCAGTGAGATAGAGAGCATATTTTTAGTCTAGTCAACCAATCTCACAGTAAGAGCTGTATTTATAGTCTAGTCAACCAATCTCACAGTAAGAGCTGTATTTATAGTCTGGTCAACCAATCTCACAGTAAGAGCTGTATTTATAGTCTAGTCAACCAATCTCACAGTAGAGCTGTATTTATAGTCTAGTCAACCAATCTCACAGTAAGAGCTGTATTTATAGTCTAGTCAACCAATCTCACAGTAAGAGCTGTATTTATAGTCTAGTCAACCAATCTCACAGTGAGAGCTGTATTATAGTCTAGTCGACCAATCTCACAGTAAGAGCTGTATTTATAGTCTAGTCAACCAATCTCACAGTAAGAGCTGTATTTATAGTCTAGTCAACCAATCTCACAGTAAGAGCTGTATTTATAGTCTAGTCAACCAATCTCACAGTAAGAGCTGTATTTATAGTCTAGTCAACCAATCTCACAGTAAGAGCTGTATTTATAGTCTAGTCAACCAATCTCACAGTAAGAGCTGTATCTATAGTCTAATCAACCAATCTCACAGTAAGAGCTGTATTTATAGTCTAGTCAACCAATCTCACAGTAAGAGCTGTATTTATAGTCTAGTCAACCAATCTCACAGTAAGAGCTGTATTTAAGTCTAGTCAACCAATCTCACAGTGAGAGCTGTATCTATAGTCTAATCAACCAATCTCACAGTAAGAGCTGTATATAAGTATAGTCTCAGGAGTCAACCAATCTCACAGTAAGAGCTGTATTTATAGTCTAGTCGACCAATCTCACAGTAAGAGCTGTATTTATAGTCTAGTCGACCAATCTCACAGTGAGAGCTGTATTTATAGTCTAGTCGACCAATCTCACAGTAAGAGCTGTATTTATAGTCTAGTCAACCAATCTCACAGTGAGAGCTGTATCTATAGTCTAATCAACCAATCTCACAGTAAGAGCTGTATATATAGTATAGTCTCAGGAGTCAACCAATCTCAAAGTATAATAATACCATAATTATAGTCCAGTCAGGATACGAGTAACCAGGAGTTCTGGTCAAATGGGGGGTTTAAATCTGGCCGATTGCACTAAGGGGTGTTTTTTGTTTTGGCTATCTTCATATTTACACTAATAGGAGTAGACGTCACTAGGAAGGTCTAATTAATAGAAAGTGAGCCCTATATTTGTGGTAACAGAGAGTAGCCAACCGTTTAAGGTGGGAATAAATTTCCTACGCGAATATGGGTGCACTTCTTCTAGATCAGTGGTTTCCAACCTTTTCTAGCCTAGCTACCACTTACGAGAATTTGTGTGCAGCCTGGCTACCACACCCACGAACATCGAATCACGAGTTCAGTCCTTTACCCAGAGGTCGACCAAAATAATAATTAATATGAATAAGTATCAGTACTTTTATAATCCTTATAAATAAAACACACGTTAAAACATAACTTATGTTAAATGTGAATAAACATGGGTAATTAAACACTGTCAAAATTATAGGACATAAATATTAAAATAATTTCTAAGACCTTGCTGTTGACCTGGTGGTCTAGAGATTAAGGTGAACTTATGAGCTGGAGTTCCGAGGTTCAATCCTCGGTCTCGGCATAGATTTAACCGATTACCAAACCCTTCCTTCACCTCTGACAAGACAGCTTGTGAATGTGGGTAATGCCAGGCCTCCACAGTGGTTCGGATCCCACGTTAAACTGTAGGTCCTCCATTTCATCTCACAATCACCCTACCACTACACATGAGCATAAGTGCGTACAACACGAACGGGTAGTAAGACGTGTTTATTATTATTATTAATTTAAGACCTTTTTATAAAATATTTTATTGCATGTTATTGCTAACATAAAATAATTGTTGTGATATAAAAAAAACTAAACACTATCTTATTATCCCCTTTCAATTTACCGCCCACCTAAAAATCAATAACACCCCCCCCCCCCCCCTGAGGGACGGTACAGCCATGATTGTTAACCATCCAACCTTGATGATACCTTCCCCTCTCCTATTCCATCATTGTAAATGTACGGATGGTCCGGATGGGTGGTAAGATGTGGAGTTCCGAAACCTTAGCCGAGTCGGTAATGTGTCTGTCTACTGG
Source organism: Timema cristinae (assembly GCA_039000515.1). Taxonomy (NCBI): domain Eukaryota; kingdom Metazoa; phylum Arthropoda; class Insecta; order Phasmatodea; family Timematidae; genus Timema; species Timema cristinae. The sequence goes on from JBCFYV010000100.1 coordinate 58,482,471, forward strand.
TATACAGGCCATTGGTTTCCCTCTTTCCCAATGAGGAATTAATGGTCGGGGGGGCTGGGTGTTGTGTCTGTTCTAGATTAAATTTAGTTTGTAATTAATTTGCTGATATAATCAGTCAGCTCAGAAAGTGCATGTTAAATCCTGCAAATAAATTAAAAACTATGTGGAGCATGGAACATAAAAACAACAAAATTAATACAGTCCAGTTCCCGATCAATAACTATCAAATAATAATAATAATAATAATAATAATAATAATAATATAATAATAAAGTAAATGTTATAAATGTTGACACGAAATAAATGTGTTTGTATTTTCCAAAAAAAGTTTCTTCTAACCAGAATTCTACTGGTTTTTTTTAATTACAATATTCCGTATAACATGCTACAACTCCCACATTCAACTTCACAATGCCTTCAAATATTCCGTTTGCCACCCCTGTATCACCCCTTCACACACACGCACACAGTCAGAGAGGGCGGTTCTCAAATCGAGGACAGAAGACTTTAAGACATTCTGTTTGTGTGTGATCCATATTACATGCATCTTTCATACCCTCGATAAAATAAAACATGTTGTGTCTACAAAACTCCGCTTCCCTTCAGAAACCAACCTTCCCCGGCGAAGGCAGGCAACCTGCGATACCATCCACATGGGTTAAAATACCTCAAGTTGGGATAGGCGGGAATGTAAGGGAGTTAATGCTTTTTATGGCAATAAGCATTTATTGTGCAAAATAAATAAAATATGGCTCCAGTAAATATGTTTAGTTTAATTTTCTACAACACTTGGTGATATCAACTTATGCTTATGACAAATATTCAGCTCAACTGTTGATATCGCCCTGGGAAGAAAATTAAACTCAACATAATTACTGAAGAAACATTTTATTCATCTGGAGGAAAATGTTTTTGGTAGAAAAACGTCAAAACTATTAAACCTTAACTCTCGTTCAATCCCAGCTACCCCTTAACTATGTTCTTTAACTCTTACCACCTCGGATTACTACCCATTCCCGTTATACGACTATGCACTATTTAGTAGTTATGCTAATGGTTTTAGGGATTTAGAGGAAATGTACCTACATATGTGTGGAGGATGAGTGGAAAACCATTTTGGAAAAACCCCTTTCAATACACTCGACAGAGATTCAAACCTCGATCTCCCATCTAGTCTACAGCGAGAGTAGCACCTTGGACCATTGTAACGTTCTGGATTTACGTTACCGCGATGGGTGCCTATTGACGAATTATGATTAATACACTTTTCATTTTGACATGTTTTTTATTGCTGAATTAGTTTAATTAATGCGAAAATAGATCATGTCGAAATATATACGCGGGCTAGCGCGGACAGGTGTTGCTAGACGCCAAACTCCCAACTCCCAACTGAACACTGAACACTGCCTTTACGTTGCACCATTCTTTGTATATATTCCATGCACATGGAAGCTTCGAGAAGGTTTAGTTTAGAAAAACAAAATACAAGACAAAAACATCTCTGTTTTACTCGAAGCTTCTAGAGCCGGAAAATGACTCAAGTTACATTTTAAAATCTCTCTTCGAACCTTCGAGAAGAGGAAGTTACTATTTGAAATATATATATTTGTCAAACTGACTTGACTGGTGTCACGTGCGTGACGTCACTGATCAGTGGCTTTTGCCTTCTTAGAAGAAGAAGTGCTTTAAGCGCCATTTAATATACTATATAATTTAAATGAAATAAGATACGTTTATAAAATTAGGACGATATTCTTGTCAATGCTTTCACATACTTTTCAGGGGCAAATCAGTTACATTACAATACCCCCCAAAGTGTATCTGAAAGTAGAGACTTTGTCGTATACTTTTTGATACGCTTTGCTAAAAAAATAAAAGACGAGAAAAGACGACATGATCATTTTTCGCACACCCTGTATAAAATTTCACAAATAATATTTTGAAACATCCTGTATAAAATTTCACTAATTTGATAAATTCCAATAATTTGGAACACTCTGTATAATGTTGTTCTTGAATGATAATAATATTTGAAGTGGTGTTCTCCGACTGTAAGTTTACATGAAGTTATATATATATTGAAGTTATATAAATCAAACATTAAAATATAAAATGTTAATCAAAAAGTTGAAATTAGATAAATCAAATATCAAGATATAAAATTGTTAAGTATAATTACAATTAATTGAAATAAAATAATCTAAGTTTATTATATAAAAATTTGGATTTAATATAAAGATTTGAATTTAATTATTACTAATCAAAGTTTTTTATTTTTTATTTAAAAAAAAACTAAATTCGTTGCTATAACGTCCTTAAGATTGATTAAAATACATTAAACTTTTTAATAAAAAATGGAATTCAATTGTCACTAATCAAAGTGTCTTTTGATCATTTATTGGTTTAAACACTTCGTTGCACTTTTTATTTCAATAATCCTTCACGGATCCACTTTTAATTATTAGTATTACGATCACGATCCTTCACGGATCCACTTTTACTATTATTTTAACATACTTAACAAACACTCTTAATGCTACACATACCCTTAAAAAAGCCTGACTGCCAAATTCGCTATATGAGCCACTATTATACTCTTAAAAGCCTGACGGCCAAATTCGCTATATGAGCCATCACTTAAAATACATTTACTGAATAATTAGCTTAAAAACACAAAAAAGAATTTACAAAATAAACCCAATTACTTAAAAAATATATAATTACATTGTTTCGGACAGAGAAAGGATAATAACAGAACATCTGAATCACCTTACCAAAATCTTTATTTATGAGAATCCCTAATCTCAAAACAAATTTAAAATATTTGAAATATATAGACGATAATCTTGGAATCATAAAGTACGTTTAAAATTAGTATGAAATCATATATCACACCATTATAAAATATTGAACATTATTTTCCCCCTTCTTAATTGAATAATTAATTTCACATTAGTGAAAAAAAATCTTTACCTGCATCTTTCTGTTGATTACAATCTTTTGACTATTGCCTGTTAGCCTTAGGCATTTAAAAAATAAAATTATAATAAAATCTTTTATAGTAGCCTAATTAGGTCTAACACCCTAATTAGCTCTCATCCTTGTTAATACATTAGCATTATTACATTAGTAATCACAGAATACCCTTTTAAACTTCTTCACAATCTCCTCAATATCTTTAAATTTTAATCCAGAATTAACCATTGGATATTTATCGCATATTATATAGTGGAAAGCTTAGGCTTCTGCCTCATTTATTATAACTGACTCTTTGTTGCGTTGTGCTAACTCTGTTTTGTGAATACCTGCTACCTGAACTTTGTGATCCTTTTGACTCACCACTTATAAAAAAAATGAAATTATTCATCATGGCTTACTACATCTAAGTCCATGGCTTAATACACCTCAACTTCCTCACTCAATTCTCCTCAACGCTGCTAGATGCCCTCGGGCCATCCTTAAACTCATAACGACGATTAATTAATCTAGATCATGGCTTGCCCATAGCTAAGACCATATCTGAAAAAACCTCAACTCCACTTTCTCAACCTATATACCTCAATGAAAAGACCTCAACTCCACTATCTGAGAAAAATGCTTTTAAACAAGACTACTCGCCTCTTATTTCCACTCACCTTAACATACTGTAATAAGCACTCAAGTGCATATCTAAATTAATTTCTCTAGATATCTTAGATCTTACTCTTCAGCTTATCAGCCTACTCTGTGATTTCTTTAATATATGAATCAAAATCGTTGAATTTATTGCCATTTAATTAATTGAATTAAAATAACCCCCCACATAAATATTAAAATCCTTATCTTGATTATAAAAAAATGCATCATTGATGAAATAATATATTTATTCAGATTTCCAAGATCGTCTATTAATTAATAAAATTTCCTAACTTTTTTCTTAAATTGAAATTATATAAATTTTTTAAACTCAAAATTGCCCTGTTAGCCTAATTTTTACTCAAATTATTACCTAAACAATAGTTTACAATTAACAAAAATTATGACCTACTCTTAGAATATATTTAGACCCTAATCTATCCTCGCGTGATTACAGGCTTTCATGCCCCCTCCAGCTGACAAACTTATCCAAGCCCTCACCTAACCTTCTATGCGATGTTATCCCTTGCATGCTTCTAAGGGTCCATGCCCCCTCCTTATCTGTTCTCCTATTTTGATTTATACAACTTTCTAAAATTATGCTAAGTCCAAATGTTATTAATCTAAATTGATAAGAATTTATATTTTTATACTTATAGATTTTATACTTAATGTACCGGGTTTGACTCTGACTTATTGAACTAATAAAAATAAGTGATTTTATCTTTCGTGGCCAAAGTCAGTTTGTGTTGTCGTCTTAGCTTTGCGATGTAGGAATGACAATAGATGACCGACCACCTGTATTAAGTGCGACGTAGGAATGAATGTATAGAATTTGTTTTACAACCCTCTCAATTTTTACAAAAGAAGGTTTAACTTCCTTTTCAGAAACTAAAAGATTAGTCTCACTTTTCATGTTTGGTCGTTTATGGTTTCTTTACAATTTCATTTTGAGGTGTGTCACCCTCCTTACTTCAAAATAACACGCAGTTGCCTCAGAAAGAGGTGACTCCTTCAACATGTATTTTTTCTAGTTATTGTGCTACAGGTCCAGGTTCGAACTCTTGCATAGTCATTTTACTATTTAATCATGTAAATACAATCCTGTTCCTATCCTTTATAATTAATGTAGCTGAAAAATGTTTAGATATCTGTCTTGCTATAATAGGGTTTTAATTCTGTGACATTAAAAACACCTCTAATCTTAAGAGTCTCAGGGTCTTGAATTAAGTATACATTTTGACCTATTTGATATCTTACCTGATATGGTCCTTCATATAGTAAAAAGAACTTTTTTACTTTCTTATTCAAAGCTGATGATAATTGATGATTTTTTACAAGAACTAACTGGCCATTTGCATATTCAATAGGTTTAAGAATCTTTTTATCATGATACCAGGTTCGCTTCTCTGCTGTATCTTTTAATCTTTTTACTGCTAGATGTAATTTAGTTTGATGATCTATTTCTAACCTTGCTTGTTGCTACTTATAATTGTTTACTTTACAATTTCTACAAATACGCACAACCTTCTCTTGCACAGGAAATATTACTTTTATTTCACTGAAATTGTACCTTTTAAATTTACTTAAATTTCTATTTTAAACTTTTCTTACTACGACTAAATGATTATAGTTACCCTTATTTTACTTATTTAAAATTTAAATCTTTAGTTAAACTGCTAATTTTTTACATTTATATAATCCGAAATTTAAAGTTTATTTAATTGCCTCCTGGATCAAATATTTTTTGTGAGTCGTACTCATTCAAATTTGATGTCCCTGAAAATGGTGGTACATAATTAAAATTTGGAGGGTAATGTACTTGATTGGTTGTGAATCTGGGGTTACCTGCATTGTTATTTCTAGTAGTTTGTCTATCACTAGAATTTATTTGCCTCGTAGGTCCTTGGTTCCTCTCCTGTCGATATTCTATTCTAGGATGTGGATATTTTCTATTTTGCTCTGGTATTGGATAATATTTTGATATCTCTGCCTATCTTGTCCATTATTAATTTCTTTGAATTGAGGGTTTGTTGATTGCCTATGCCTATCAATATTATATTTGTTTGTCTGATCATTGATTTCTTTGTTTCTTTGATATCTATCGTCAAATGCCATTAATACTCTCTCTACTTCTTTGATGTTCTGTTTATTTATGCTAATGAGAACGTCTTGTACTGGAGTTGGAAAATGATTCACTAGAAGACCTATCAATCTATCCTCTACTACTGGGTATCGTAAATATTTCGCTTGTGTCACAAATTTATTGAAATATTCACTCATAGTACCATCCTTGTCGTTATATTTTCCATTAAAAATTAATTGTAGAAAATCATCCTGCATATTTTGAGACCAATATTTTTCCAAAAATATTTCCCTAGCCTGCTCGTATGTCTCCCATTCACTCTCTATACTATCTGTCCAGGATTTCGCCTCATCTTCTAGGCCTGATAAAAATATCTCTATTTTGACTTTTTCATTTATTCTTTCTCCTTTAAATACTCTTTCTACTTTATTTATATATTGTACTGCTGAAATGTTTCCTCTCTTTCCTTTAAATTTTGGAATCAGTGCTAATGACGTTTCTCTTAGTCCCTTAGCAAATAGGTTGGTAGTATCGTGTAAGTTACTAGATTCCCCTAGATTTGTTTGATTTTCAACCACAAAATCGGTAAGTTTTTTATCTAGTTTTTCTACTGCCTTATTAACGATCCCATCTATCTGTTCTTTAATTAAAATTTTATTCGTGTCTTGCTGAGAATCAAGTACTGATTTTACCTCATTTATTTCTTTTTCAAGGTTGTGTTGGACTACCTTAACGTTAGTTTGTGTATGTTCTACCTGTTCCTTTAACCCTTTAATTGATTCTTGTTCTACTGTTTCTATTTTATTTTTATTGGCTGAAATCTGTTCCATTAACTTGAACTGTCCTTTCCTTAGGTTTTCATGCTTTTCAATCAAAATCTGTTTTACTTTTTCCTGTTCTATCACTTTGGTATCTACCTCATTTAACTGTATTGCTAAATTTTGATGAACCTTCTCTAATTGGTCTATTTTTTGCTCTACATAACCAAATCTCTGATCACAAACCTCTTTACTTAACTCTATTTTAGCACTTAATTCTTTATTAATCTGTTCAAGTTTCGTCTGATTTGTATCTATTTTCTGATTAATTGCCTGGGTATTTGCATATATTATTTGATTAATTTCGTGTCTACTTGTATCTATTTCCTGTTTAGTTGCATCTATTATTTCGTGTTTAGTTTCCTGGCTACTTTTATCTATTTTCTGATTAATTTCTTGTAACATTTTCATAAGTTGATTCAAATCTACTACAGGTTGCTCCATTTTTTGTTCCCTATTCTTTTCTCTTTCTTCCTCATCTACTATAACATTTCTTTCTTTTTCTGTCCTATCTCCTTCTCTCTCTCCCTCTGCAAATGACTCTTCATTGTCCTGTTCACTTTCTCTTATTTCCTCATCTGATTGTTCTAGACCTAACTGATTCCTAGGTCTATTTTCAGCTACCTCTTCAGAATAGCTACTCGCGTCACTATTATCATTTGAATCTGCCATTTTTTAATTATTGTTCCCTTAATTTAAATCATAAAAAAATTTATACTGTTCCACCCCCAAAATGCACAAATGACATAAATTATTTTTCACTATTTAATTTAAGTTTCTGTTGATGACTTATCTGTGATCTTCTTTAGACTCGTCTCCACCCCTTGTCTCCTTTGGTGATGGTAAGCTGCTTCTGTCGGTCCTCGACGCTGCTTACTGCTTATCTTGGTCCTCGGCGTTGCTTCCTGCTTTGTCTCGGTGCTGCTTACTGCTTATCTTGGTCCTCGGCGTTGCTTACTGCTTATCTTGGTCCTCGGCGTTGCTTACTGCTTATCTCGGTCTTCGGCGTTGTCCTCTACTGCTTACCTCGGGGAGGTAATTCGTGCTGTATCTCGTGCTGTATCTCGGGGAGGTAATTCGTGCTGTATCTCGTGCTGTATCTCGGGGAGGTAATTCGTGCTGTATCTTGTGCTGTATCTCGGGGAGTTATCTCGTGCTGTATCTCGGGGAGATAATTCGGTGCTGTATCTCGGGGAGGTAATTCGTGCTGTATCTCGTGCTGTATCTTGGGGAGGTATCTTGTGCTGTATCTCGGGGAGGTAATTCGTGCTGTATCTCGGGGAGTTATCTTGTGCTGTATCTCGGGGAGGTAATTCGTGCTGTATCTCGGGGAGATAATTCGTGCCCCTAAGTTGGGAAGCCAATTGTAACGTTCTGGATTTACGTTACCGCGATGGGTGCCTATTGACGAATTATGATTAATACACTTTTCATTTTGACATGTTTTTTATTGCTGAATTAGTTTAATTAATGCGAAAATAGATCATGTCGAAATATATACGCGGGCTAGCGCGGACAGGTGTTGCTAGACGCCAAACTCCCAACTCCCAACTGAACACTGAACACTGCCTTTACGTTGCACCATTCTTTGTATATATTCCATGCACATGGAAGCTTCGAGAAGGTTTAGTTTAGAAAAACAAAATACAAGACAAAAATATCTCTGTTTTACTCGAAGCTTCTAGAGCCGGAAAATGACTCAAGTTACATTTTAAAATCTCTCTTCGAACCTTCGAGAAGAGGAAGTTACTATTTGAAATATATATATTGTCAAACTGACTTGACTGGTGTCACGTGCGTGACGTCACTGATCAGTGGCTTTTGCCTTCTTAGAAGAAGAAGTGCTTTAAGCGCCATTTAATATACTATATAATTTAAATGAAATAAGATATGTTTATAAAATTAGGACGATATTCTTGTCAATGCTTTCACATACTTTTCAGGGGCAAATCAGTTACATTACACCATGCGGCCACCGAAGCGGGTAGCCAGACTTACCAACAGCTCTCAAAAGCTACAGACCTATATACAGCCCAATTATCATAAAAATATCCTTATCTGACATAAGTTATTGGCTCTTACTTTCAAGTGTTCATACATCAAGTCATGTGATGTGCAACTGTTAGTTGTTGATAATATCTTTCTAAAGTATCAAATAACAACAATAATAAATTAAGACGCCATTAAAAAATAGAGGTGTTCTGAATTCAGTAAAAACCGATTACTGATTGTTTAAAATAATCGTTCATGTTACGATTATTTACACCAATTAATCTCGATTATCAAATATTTATTATTAACTATTGGGAAATTTGCTTAAGAGAATAATAAAAGTTGATGTAATTAATACAAAAAGATAGTTTATGCCTGGCCGGCGAAAGTTGGAACTGGATTGTTAGTTTCATCAATGGTATGAACTTATATTTTTTTTATCTGATTATGTAATCTTTGCATGGCCCGAAACCCAGATGAAGTGTGGATATAAGTGTTTTATTGTGATTTTAATCACTAAACTCCTACCTAGAAAATTTTGATTTAAATTCTACTTTAAAAAACAAACAGATTAATAGATATAATAATCGTCCGATAATGATTCATGGGTATTCACATCGATACACCCCTACTATTAATGTTGATCGTTAAAAAGCCTGTGTGTATACTCTTAAAGGCTCTTTTCTACCAAAATACTACTATACACACACATGACGAGGCTGGATGGTGAAAACACTTGTGTTCCAGAGCTCCCTAGTGTAACACCTTGTTCCTGGCGGCAAGCCAGACGGAGGAGGGGGGGGGGGAAAGAGAAAGAATGATCTGTAGGGGATCACAGCATCTCGTCCTGTTTGAAGTTGTTATTACAAGCAAGGATCAAGAGAAGGTAAGCTCAGGATGAGATAGACTACGGTTCCTCCTCGATCTTTTGTCAACACTACATCAAGACCAAAAAAAAACAAGCTCTCTCTCTCTCTCTCACACACACAGTCACAAGGATAGCTAACTTAACTCCTGAGAAACTTGAGGCCCTTCAACCAAGAATAGTCCACATTTGGTGTCGTGTCCTAATACCCATTCGGATTGTACACGTATGTACTGACTACACTAGTGTGTTAGGGATTATAGCGGTTGAATTAAGAACAAGTGTATCCACATTCGCGTTTAGGGAGTGTAAAATAATTTAGGGAAAAACTACCCTCAATAGATCCGATGGGGGTTCAGACCCAGATCACCCCAGTCATCCAGCAGTCAAATCTATTGCGAGTTTGACACCTTAGAGTAGTTTTTCCTCAAAGTTTGGTTTGCAGCGGCATACATAGTGATCTGTGGGATTCTGGGAAGTTTAGAATTAAAAATAAATTTAAAAACGTTGATCACATTTCATATAAAAATTTAAATGCAAAATATTAAATATCCATCATTTGCTTGTATTTCTTTCCTCGGTAGACAAATCAAATATAAAACAAAATCAGTACCAACCTTAAATAAACAAATGTGAACAGTTTTTCATCAAAAGTTGTGAGGTTTAAAATGTTAGATATATTTTTTTTAAACTATTAATTACTTTTTTTATTTATTTGGGGTATTTAATCTGCAGTTTCTGAACCAACTGATTATATAAGCACACTAGAATTTATACGAGTGAGCGCAAAAGGATCTACCAATTTTGCCGGGAAAGTTAACACACCTCCCAGGGTTATTTTGCAAGCCACAATCGACACGGGACTGAAGGCTTTACTTCCCCTCCGAAGAGAATTGTGCTATGGATTTTTAACGCTCAAGAAAAATTCGATGACCCCGGCTGGGTTTGAACCCACGAACAACGGGTCCCGAGGTGAATACCTTACCCCAAGAACACCAAGGTAGAGAATTACTTACTAATTCAATAAAATTATGTGATATTTTTATACAACATTTTATTTAATAAATTAATTTTGATCTTGTATTTATAGTCATAAATAGGTATTGCTTGAAAAAAATATGAATTTCCTGTATTACTTTTAACCCCGCCCCCTTCCCGGGTGTCCCACAGTTACAATTACCAACACTCTGAGAAATACTGGTTTAGACCTTGCGGCCATTCAAAACTCGCGTTCCCTCCAGTTTCATCTTCATGTGGTGACTTATCTCTTTATTGCACTCAGCGAGGGAAGTCTTGACACTGAACATTATGAGAGAACAAAAAGAGGGAAAGTACAGCCACACAAATAAATGGGGGAAGGAAGGATCAAAGAGGTTGGATCATAATAGATAAAGACGAATTACAGACAATAAGGAAGTACAAGTAAGAAAGAAAAAAATTAGATGAAGGGGGGAGGGGGGGGTAATTCATTAATTGAAGTCTTGAAGAGTGATGGGTCAATTTACATCCCATTGATTCTTTTTTTTTTTAACATCTTTTCATTCTCCAGAGTTTCGGAAGAAATATATAAGAAAGAAATAAAGGACTTCAAGTGGGGGAAAGTTTCCACCTAAAATTTTGTGATCTTAATATACATGTTGTGAAAAAAAAATAGAGAGGTTTCAGAAATGTAGGATCTTTTAGTCCTCAGTAAGATTAGTAAAAATGTCTTATTGATTCTAGGTCCGCAAACCAACTCACAGAGCTCTAGAATAGGAACAGGATGTCTAATTGTAAGGGCCCCCCATTCAGGTTATACACTCATGTACTAATTGTTTTAAGGATTAGCCTATGTTTAAGAAAGCATGTTTAAGAAAGCATATCCGTATTTGCGTGGAGGAAAAGTGGAAAACAATTCTGAAGAAAAAACACCTCAGTACACCCGACCGAGATTCGAACCTCGATCTCCCCATCATCAGCAGTCTAGTCTACTACGAGATTAACACGTTAGACCACACAGTTAACAAATCAGGTAATAATAACGATATTAGAGTGACATTTAGGAACAGGTCAACTCGAGATTGTGAGAACAAATGATCTACTTGAAGTTAAAAGTAGTGGCTAAAGTTTAGAAAACTGAGATTAATGGATGTATGGTTCGTTGTGCTGAACGCATGACAACCTCTATCCCCTATAGTGGATATTAAAGTATATTCGCTGACATGCGCGACCCGATCGCTCGGTCCGGGGTTACGACTCGCTTGAGAGCTGACATCATGGAGTTTGTTAATGAGTACAACAACATTTTAAATTTATGAACCCATTTTTTAACAACTAATACAGTACTATTAAAAAAAAAAGTGTAGGACATTTTTGTTTGTTCCGGCGTAAGATTAATTACAGCTCATGTAAACAAACATCCTGGGAACTTTGGCAAGTGCAGAAAGTTAATCCCCGATAAGAGGAGGGAAGGTATTATTAGATTCTGAATATCATAAGAGGAATGGAGGATAAAGAATCAACGAGAGAAAATGGGTTGAGGAGAAAACAGAAAGGGGGGAGGGGGGGGAGTGAGTTTCTAATCCATTCATGCCATTAAGAGATTCTCAATAGGATATGTAACAAAAATATATATATTAATTTTAAAGGTTATCAACACTTGTGGACCACACGAGGTTTACTAGAGGAGCGTTTCACAAACTGTGGGTCACAAACCGATTTTTGCTGGGCCGCGAAAAGTTTTTTAAATGTTAAAAATGTTGTAGTTGATTAAAAATATGACATCATGGAAAAATGAGAAAAAGAAGAAACAAAAAAAAAAAGAGTGGCTGGAGAGGGGGAGGGGTGGGAAGTTAAGCCTGGTAATTAGTGGATACGATAATAATCTGGTTTTCATGTTCGTGCTTGTGACTCTGACGTCAATTACATCAACAGGAAACCAGCGCTGCCTTCGCATCACGCCTTCATTATGGGAAATAGATCCATTTTTTTGTACAATTATTTTGAACAATAACTACTTTGGTGGTTGAATTATTTATAAAAAGGCATCACTCTCGCAGTATAATACCATATTGACAAGGGAAATCATGGCTCGAACCACAGTCAGGTGTATCGAATGGTGTTATTCCTAGATGTTTATCTCTACTGTCCCTCCATGCAAATGAGCGTACATTTCCGCTCAATTCAACCTTCCTCATCCCTAACGTACTAGCGTATAATTAATATTTGTATGTACAACCCAAACGACTATTAAGATGCGGAGCTTAAAAAAAACAAGCAAGTCATAATCTCATAATTATATTGATTGTGCTGAGCTGATTTCCTTAAACTTGTTATTTATAAGAATTTTACTGACGACATAAAACACAGCTATATTTAATTTACAAAGATACACTACAGTGACAATATATACGGCACACACCAGCACCGAAGGACTTTTGAAAGAGAAACGCCAGAGAATTATAGATAAAATTATATAAATATAACACTGATGATCTAATAATAACTCTTCTTTAGGTTAAGAGTGCAAAAAGTTCAAAAAAACATGTCTCAACGCACATAAAGGGTTTTCTGTGGCAATGAAAAACAATAAAATTGACACACACACACACACACATATATATATATATTAGCAATCCACCTTCCTACCCATTAAGGTTATACACATATGTACTGATCACGCTAATGAGTTTAGTATATATAAGTTTGAATTTAGACAAAATGTACCCACATTTGCATGGAAGGAGAGTGGGAAAACCATTTTGGAAAAAACCTCTCAGTAAACTAGACCTGACTTATTTCAAAAGCTCAATCTCCCTGTCATTGACAGTCTAGTCTAAATTGACATATAAACCCCTCTAAAGGTGAAGGGGTGGGGATGGGGGGTAACTATAGAAAGAAGTGACAAAAAAAAAACACATGAATAATAGATTAGAAATCAAGAAAATGTATAAATAAAGTAAACATAAACATATATAACATTCGTAGTTTGGGAAAATAAAACTGTGAATACAAACTAAAATGTAGTTACTAAGAGTAAAATAGTTCTTATTTCATAGAACTGGATGCAATGAAATCAATCCGCCTTGCTGCGTCGAAGAAACTAGGGGGAGGGGGAGGGGAGATCCTTCAGAGCATTAAATCAAGTTCAATAAATCAAACTGCTTTAGAACGACTTTTGTGCCATCTGTTGGGTGCTAGTAGAACTAGAATCACTTCTTCTTGGATGGCTAGAGTGGATCGTTTGGTAAGGATTGTATTTAATATGTGTTTTTAAATATCACTAAGACTTTAACCCAGGGTTTTGGTTTCTGTGTTCCCAATTTGTGATGACCTTGAAGTCAATATTATTCATTTACTTTTTAATTTACTATAACTATATATTATATTATGTGTACATTCTGTAGAGTTAAAGACAAATAATACTTAAAAAAAGATATTATATAGAACTAGGTATATTTATTTTATAAAAATAATTACATGAAGTATTAATGATTTTTTTTTAAGTAGCAATTATAAAACTACTTCTTTCACCTTAAAGTGGAACAATATAAAAACGTTGTTTAGATACCGTTTTCAAACATAACGACTACTTGCAAACTGGCCTTTTGTATCTTTTTATTTAAATAGTAGTCAGACAGTCTAGCCCAATTGGTAGCGTGTCTGACTACTAAGCTAAAGGTTCCAGTTTCGATTCCCGGCGTGGTTGAAAAATTTATCATAGGTAGAATGTGGATTTATCCTTTCACAGTGATGAATTAACGACCTGGGGACTGGATGTTGTACCTGTCCTAGTCTTAGCAAGTCGGTAGTGGAGAATATATGGCTTGGATAAATAAAGGTAAGTAACTAAATAGTAAAGGGGGAATCCCTTAAAACAAACTATATGAACACTTACTGGAGCTCCTGGAGGTGACTGAACCGTCAAGAGGGGTTGGAATCCTGGAGAAACTGAGGAACTTGATGATGAACTGAAAACAAATATTACTGAATATAACGAGGAAAGGGGATTACCATACCTCACTCCTTCAATCCTGTGAGTCGGGATTCATCCTCAGGAATGATTCTAGGATAGGATCGAAGGTGGACAAAGGAGGGGCAGGGATGCCAACTCTCTAGTCTCAAACAAGAGCACACGGATCTGAAACGAGCATATATCTGCCATTATATTATATTATAATCACAATAGATCCAAACACATGAAAGTTAATTTTGATCTCACCGAGATACAAACCAAAGGCTCTTTCAATTGTCTTATGAATAACTTGCGAGTAAGATCAATATAATTTAAAGCCCGCTTCGGTAGCAGCGTGGTTTAAGGTGCTATTCTCGCAATAGAAAATACTGCCAATGACTGGGAGAATGGTGTTCAAATCCCGGTCGGGTCCACTCGAGGTGATTTTTTTTCCTAAAAAGTCTGTCATTCTCTGTGACTTTATATTGGAGCCTTCTATATTACACTTGACATTGATGAGGGAGAAAAAGAAGGGGGAGGGGGGGTAAAATGAGGGGGAGGAAAGAAAGGTGGTGGTGGAATAAAGGAAGGAGACCTAGGCAGGAAGAGGGAACATAATAGAGAGGAGGTGGGGAAGGCGACAAACAAAATTTGAAAAAAATAAAATAAATTATATCTACATCTAGGGGCGTGCGAAACTTTGCAAAATAAAAATTACAGACAGCTAAATCACTAAATTTGTGTTCAATTATTACCATTCTGAGCGGATGTATACTAAAAAAAAATTAATCTTAAATATAAAAAGGATCTTGAGAATTTTATGTAATATATACAGTAAAAACAATATATTATTTTGGCGAGCTAAAAAACCACCAACCAAAAAAAATAACTCGGACTTTGATTCGGTTTGGAGAATATTTCATATTATTCGCTTCGAATTCAAAACAAGGGGACCTTGCACAACCCTACTTATACTCCAATCACGGTACGAATTACTCTCTGAAAGGTCTTTTTTCCTAACAATATCCTACTATTTATTAGATTTCTGATAGGGAAAAAGGCCTTTCAGAGAGTCATTCCTAGGATGAACAGACTTTATAACCCACGGAGTAGGCTAGAAGTCACCGGCATGTGGTAGGAATGTAAACCAAAAGGTGAGAGAAAGATTGTGGTACGCAGCGAGGTTATGTCTCACCTGGTGAGTCTCTGAAGTTCCACAGCTATTTGCGCCCCGACCTTGGCGTTGTTCAGCATCAGAGCCACATCTAACAGACATTAAGGACAAAAGCTTACCTTGTCTCCACCGTAGTGTAGCTTATAATAGGGGTGCACAAACTTTTTAGGGCAAAAGAGCACTTGCATAGGGAAAAAAAAAAAAACATGTTGGAGCTCTCATAGAAATTTTCACAATAATATTTATGAAAACTCAATAGTGACAGTTAAATTTTACAAATTTAAAACAAAAGGAGAAAATGGCATGTTCTGTCTGTGTTGTTGGCAAACATCCAGCTTACATATTTGAATAACTTGGCAATCCTAATTAGTAATAAACAATGCCATTTTAAAGTGTGAAAAACAAATGAATATTATAAAATTACCTCACGGTGTCCGACATAATTATGGAGCCCAGCGGTTCCATGGAGTAGTTTGAAAAACACTGGTTTATAAGATAGGACCATAGTGTAATCAGTCAAGGTAAGACTGCTACCTTGCTCGGTTCCACTATGGTGTAGCTTATAAGATAGGGCCATAGTGTAATCAGTCAAGGTAAGACTGCTATCTTTCAGGTTAAAGTGAGTGTGTGTACACTAGCTATTTTTTATCATTGCCGTTTAAAGGCACATCGACACTTAAAGGTCATTAGCTTCAATAGCCAATATAAATCAAGGTCTCTTTGTAAATAGGTAAACCTTGCATTTATGGAAATGGCCACTGAAGTAGTTCAAGTAGTTAATATTCGTGCCACTAGGTAGAAATTCATTGAAACAATTAATATGATTGATAATGAGCTCTAGTCTAATTTTTAATCCAGTAAGTTGTATTTAATATAATTAACTATTATATTTAACTGCTGACATATATTTTTATTTATAAAATCAGACAAATACAATGGCATGCGAGTTAATATACATATGTAGAAACAAAGAAAAGAAAATCTCCAGTGAAATGTACTGTTACATGATATTTTATATTTCAAAGTCACATTTTTGTAGATAAGCGTTGACAACTAAGGGGTGTGTGAAGATTCAAAAAATGTCGATTAAATTTAACATTCGTCAGTTTCAACTTCGGCTCGAAAGTAACATTCTGGATTCAACAATAATTATTATTAAGCTTTGCCCGTTTAGAAATATATTTGAAGTTAAATTAATGATATATATATATATGATTAATTCCCCCCCCCCCCCCCATACTCCCCTGCCCAAATTATGGTTGTTATTTACATCACTTGACCCAAATCAAAAATAATAAGATTATAGGTATGTCTTTATACATAGTTTTACTATAAATTATTTTATTAAGGTTTTAAATTCATCATTTTGGAAATTCTTTTTTTTTTCCAAAAATTATATAGCTATGCAACAGAAAATATTTTTTCTTACATTAGAAATTTCCTTTTTTTTTTTTTTTTTTTTTTTTTTAATTTGAACTTCGATTTGGGTTCAGGAATATATCCTATTGTTCGATTCAACATCACATTTAAATAGTTTACTTTGCACATTTCTAGTGATGATGATATTAACTTAACCTAAGACAGCATATTTTCTACTCAAGCCACTAACATAAGCACCAGAAGAATTTCAATATCCAGGCAACAGAGACATAATCCGATATTTTAAAAACAGCTCGGGATAAAAAAAAAAGTTTCTTCCGCTTCCTTTAAACCTGGGAATAAAACATTTCCCACCTGATCAGTTCATGATTTAATATCAGCACGTAAACCATAAAAACCAATCACATGGATACCAACCCTCGAGAAAAAAATAATTGTGGACATTATGTTTTTGTTTATTTTAGACCCGTGTCTTACTACCCGTTCGGGTTATAGCCTACACATATGTACTAACTACACTAATGGATTAAGGATTAGGAAGGTTGAATTTAGAGGACGTGTACCAGAATTTGCATGGTGAGAGTGGGAAATCAATTTACGAAAAACCACCCTTCGTACAACCGACCGGGTTTTCTTCTCTCCCGGTCATCGGCAGTCCAGTCTACTGCAAGAGTGACGCCTTAGACCATGCGGTCATCGAAACCGGTCGTGAACATTACTAAACTGTTACGATTTACTAGTTAGAATATCTTATTATGATTTAAGTGGACTGTATAGCACGCTTCAGTGAATGCACGGTCTAAGGTGTCACCCTGCTGATGATTGGCAGCAGGATCGAGGATCAAATCCCAGTTGGATCTACTGAAAGTGGTTTTCCCTACATTTAAATGGGGTTATATTACCTCTAAAATGCTTCCTTTCTAATCCCTAACAGATTAGTGAGTTTATAATAAAATGAATTATTGCCTCAGGGCTTGGAAATGAATGATAAGACCGTGTATAAACACTGTACGATAATTAGGAGTGTGCGAAACTTCGACTTGCTTCAAAACAAACATCATATTCGACTTTGCTTCGAAACAAATTATGGCTTCGTAACTTTGCCGATAAAAGTATTGACAGATAAAATACTAAATCTATATTCATAAGTATGAAAAAAGTGCATGGAGCAAAAACATTTAGTAATGAATAAAATGATAAAGTATTAGGAAAATGGTAGAGCACAAATAAAAGAAAAGACACTAACCCATATTTACACACACTTTGATATTTCTGACTGCAGTCTAGTTACTACTACTCCCTGAGGAAGGTGCTTTAATAGCATCGAAATATCAAAGTGTGTGTAAATATGAGTTAGTGTCTTTTCTTTTATTTGTGATCTACCATTTTCCTAATACTTTATCATTTTATTCATTACTAAATAAATCTATATTCAGTTATAGCCATCCTGAGCTGTAGTGTATATTACAAATTAGTGTTCATATGGGAAAAAACTGAAGTAATTTAATTGTAAGTTGTGATAAGAACTTGATATGTCAGATTAACACAAACTAATACAAACATTGGCGCAATAAAATATTTTTCAAGTAGTCTTAGTGCATCAAGTTATATAAATAACCAGAATATAATATTCTTTCAAGTAAAAAACAACTAAAAGAAAATATTCAAGCTTCGATTCGGCTTCGAGAATATTTCAAATATTGAATTCGAGTTCGCTTTGAATTTAAAAAGTGGACTTGGCACACCCCTAACAATAATGTAAAGCAAGTGATAGTGAAGGAAGCCAACCTGAAAGGATAGTTAGGTTAGGCCGAGATAGGAATAAACACACTTCTCTCTTCATTTCTTCTTAAACTCTTACACTTTCCACTTCTTCACATTTACACAGTGACATTGTTTTAATTTTCAGCAATTTACCTTTTTCATATAAAGAGACACATATACTTTGCATTCATTATTATTATTATTATTATTATCACGTCTTACTACCTGTTCGGGTTATGTGTAATGGTAGGGTGATTGCGAGATGAAATGGAGGACCTACAGTTTAACGTGGAATCCGAACCACGGTGGAGGTCTGGCATTCCACACATTCACAAGTTGTTATTAATACACGTCTTGTCAGAGGTGAAGGAAGGGTTTGGCAATCAGATAAATCTGTGCCGGGACAGTAGATTGAACCCCGGAGTCCCAACAAAGAAGTCTGACACCCTACCACTAGACCGCCGGGTCACCCTATATCTATTACTGTTTCCAGATTATGGTCCAGGTCAGTTTTTTATTCAAGTCATATATTTTCCACTACCGGTTGGCTACGGCAAAGCGATACATATAAAACACATAAAACATAGAGAAAGCTACTATATGTAAACTAAATGCTAGAAGAAGTCCTCAAAGCTACAACATTTGTTACATATTATCTAAGGTTGCAATAATAGGACACAGTCGGGTTTTATAAAGAATGTTTTTGAGAAAAAAGTGTGGTCTATTTTCAGATCAATACTGGACCTTCATTACTGAGAGTGAGACAATAAAAGGATACTCGTGTCAAGGGACTTTCCGGAGGTCAGAGCGCTTACTCTGCTCAGAATATATGGAGTGACCTCCTTGCCCATTATGTTCTTCTGTTCTGCCTCGGCTACTGCGGCGTCTATGGCCGCCTCAATCTCCTCGCCTGTCGGAAAAAATCAACAAGTTTTTTTATGGGAAGAATCTTTAAGAAAATACAAACTAGGAGTGAGGGAAGCTTCAAAACATCGACAAGGCTCCAGAACAAATATCAGCTTTGACTTTGTTGAAAAAAAAAAATAGATTTGAAGCTTCATTAATAAAAATATTGCCAGCTAAAATACCCAATTTATCGTCAATTGTTTATATTCTAAACTGTTATGTACATCATAAATTATTATTTAATATTAATTTTAAAAAAAAAATTGAAATAATCGTTTAATTCTAGTTTGTGATAATTATGGTAAAATAAAATATTAAAAATAATGAAATATAACATTTTACAAATAATTTTAGTGCATCAAGTTTAACAAATAACCTCAATATAATATTTATTCAATCATAAAACAATCAACCAAAAATATTCATGATTTTGAGAATATTTTGTACATTTGATTTGAGTTTGCTTCGAAATGAAAAAAGTGGACTTCACATACACCTAATACAAACTTTTATTGATAACAATAAAAATACTATTGTAAACTAAAGTGTTATTTTATAATTAATGATTATATTTACAAAAAGTGACAGATGAAGATAACATGAATATGTATGAATACATGAAAGTAGATCTATTATTATTATTATTATTATTATTTAGCACCGCGTCTTACTACCCATTCGGGTTATATGCTTTAAGTACTAATTACGCTAATGGATTAGGAATTGGGAAGGTTGAATTAGAGGAAGTGAACCCGCATTTGCGTGGAGGGAGAGTGGAAAACCATTTAGGAAAAACCACCCCCAGTTCACCCGACCGAGATTCGAACCTCAATCTCCCCGTCCTCAGCAGTCAAGCTCAACGCGACTAGCGGGTTAGCCAACTACGCCACCGAGGCGGGTTAGATCTAATAACTTTTCTAACTGTAAGATAAGGATCTTTAAAAGTGAAGTCTCGTAGTTATATTTTGATGGATAAATATACTCACAGAATACTTTAAACAAAATAAAATGGGCGACAAATGCCTATTCAACATTTATGCAGCTTATTGAGCCGTTAATGTACAAATGTCTCACCTGCCATGGAGAACTGTCCCGGGACGGGGACACCCAGTAACACTCCCGACTGTAGTCCCAGCTCTAGAAGGCTGTGGATAAGACCTGCGGCTTCTTTCGGGGACTCCACGTGGTACGGGGCCTGGTGCGGGCTACAAGGGGTGTAGAAGGAGGGGAAGTCCTTGGTAGGGCCGTATGTGGCCACACAAACCCCTTGACTCTCCTGGGAGGAACACAAAGGTATCATTCACTACAGATGTAAGCAATTTTATACAAATATGTTGACATTTAACTCTTTGAAAACAATTTGCGGAAAAGTAATTAGAGATAGAATTTCATTTGAAAATTTAAATCACACTAAGGCTAGATTTTTTATATTGGTAACTTTTTTTGCATTGCAACTTACTACCTTTACAGGTTATATGCATATGTACTGATTATGCTAATGAGTTAAAGATCAGGAAGGTTTAATTTAGAGGAAGTGTACTCACATTTGTGGGAGGGAGAGAGGAAAACTATTTTTTTTTAAACTCAGTAGACCCAACCGGGATTCGAACCTCAATCTCCCTATCATCGGTAGTCAAGTCTTATACAAGAGGGATTCCTTAAACCATGCGGCCACCGAAGCGAGTTATACTATCTTAACTTTGTAATATTGTAAAGAAAATAAACTAAATGATCATCATCGCTGATCAGAATGATCGGCTGCAAATGATCGGCAACAGCGTAAACCTAGTAAATTTTGTTCGCAGGACTCTTTAGGCAAAATAATGTTGGGAGCAATTTTCTAGCCAACATTTCGACTTTCCCTTTGATGCATGTTTGTAATCATGTGTACCATCCTTAGAAAAAACACAACAATCTGTGTTGTTACCAGGTATTCCAATGTCCTGCCGATGTCAAGGATCGACTTGACCCCACTAGAGACCACGGTCACGGGGTTGCGCCCCAACTCCGTCAGATCAGCGCTAACGTCCATGGATACCTCCCCGCCTCGGTGAACACCTCCTATACCCCCTGGGGGACAAATAATTTGGAGCCAGTGTTACGCTAAGTTGTGATTTACTATCCTGGCCGTGTTGATTTAGTTTGATCATTAATATTATAAATACATGTATCAATTTCAAACAACCGAAAAATGGTGCCAAACAGCTATTTTAAATTAAAAAGAGGATAAAAGGGCAAGGTCTTAACACTTACTATAAATTTTTAGGCCTTAACCTTCACAAATAAAACACAACAAAACAGCTTGGCATTCCCTAGTAAAATAAAAATAAAAATGGCTTTAAAACTAAAACAATTAAATTGATACGACTTTAACATATGAGATGAAAAAAGGTTTATAATTAATGAGTTGTCTTAATAAATATGTAGAGTAAGGTAAGTCTCAAGCGGCGCATAGAGAGAAATAAAATTAGCGGAAAGAAAGACTGTCGACTTCTCGCCGAAATGGCCTTGGCGTACGTCCAAAACTAGTCACGTTTCTCGCACCCACAATAATGTCAACTCACCTGTGGCAAATACTTTGATCCCTACCAGGTTGGCAACAATGATGGTTCCGGACACGGTAGTACCGCCGTTCAAACCCTGAAACCAGTGTATAATTAACAAGAGACTTATTTAATTTTCTGGTTTAGAAAGTTGATTTTTTTTTAAATTCAAACAATCTAATGAAAATATCGTGCTATACACCAAAGATAAATTATTATTAGCACCGTGTCTTACTACCCGTTCGTGTTACACGCACTTACACTAATGTGTAATGGTAGAGTGATTGTGAGACGAAATGGAGGACCTACAGTTTAACGTGAGATCCGAACCACGGTGGAGGCCTGGCATTCCCTACATTCACAAGTTGTGATTAATACACGTCTTGTCAGAGGCGAAGGAAGGGTTTGGTAATCAGATAAATCTGTGCCGGGACCGAGGATTGAACCCCGGACTCCCAGGACAGAAGTCCAACACCTTACCCTAGACCACCAGGTCACCTACCAAAGTTAAAGATTTAATTTTTTTTTCCCCTGGAGATATTTTAATAACATTACAAACACAAATCTTTCTTGATTAAGACTAGTGTACGATAAAAGCACATACATGGTTAATCTTTGTTGTTGTTGTTGTTGTTGTGACCGCCTATGTGGTATATTGGTCACAGAACCTGAGGTTCATGGTTCAATTCCTGGCGCTTCCAGATATTTCTGTGAACCAGTGGATCTGTAACCAGGTCAACTCAGCCTCGTGAGGACTAACGAGAAGTTACTTGAATTAAGAAGTAGCAGCTCCAGTATATATAACTGAGATTAACAGCTTGAGGGTCCGTTGTGAAAATGTTTCTCAAGACCTCCACTTTCCTAGTTGCTCTCACATTCAATGTCCGTGTTAGCGTATCGAGTTTAAATTATGTGGTAATTGGTGAAAGTATTGGCTCAGTGGGTAGAGCAGCGGCCCATAAAGCCAAAAGTTCCGGGTTTGATTCCCATGAACAGGTTGTCATTTTTCACTTAAATAATGTTACTAATTTACATTTCTAGATTACTAAGGCTCTATATGACTCACCATGTTGTAGTTTTTAAATCACAAACTCTACTCACCTTACTGAGTACATAAGGGAAATCTCGCCTGGAAGTCTTGATGGCTGGTGTCTTCAAGGTCGCCAGTTCTACCATCGAATCTCTCTCCAGACCAACCTTGACCCTTCCACCAATGATACCAATGGTTGCCGGTACCGCGCCCTTAAAACATGTCAACTTATCATTTTCGTAAGGGCGCGTAAATTTGGCGGGTTGCGACGTTTGTCTGTCTATGTTTGCCAGAATTTACAAGTTTAAGAAGTGAACATTGACAAATGACTAATCTCTATAGAGTAGCCTGGAGTAGAATATTGTTTACAAATTCAGGTATTTATTTTACCGACTAGTCTCAAAATTGAATCCTAACATTTGAAAAAAATTATGTGTCTATGAGTAAAGAGAAAATGGAAATACTGTGTTGGTCCAAATATATTGCAATGTTTTCCTCCTAAAAATGTTCTTCCAAAAACTGCACTAATATGCAGCATAGCTACCCATCATCATCTCATCATCATCATCATCATCATCATCATCATCATCATCATCACCACCATCACAGCGTCTTACTACCTGTTCGGGTTATACACACTTACACTAATGTGTAATGGTAGGGTGATTGTGAGATGAAATGTAGGACCTACAGTTTAACGTGGGATCCGAACCACGGTGAAGGCCTGGCATTCCACACATTCACAAGTTGTGATTAATACACGTCTTGTCAGAGGTGAAGGAAGGGTTTGGCGATCAGATAAATCTGTGCCGGGACCGAGGATTGAACCCCGGAGCCCCAACACAAAAGTCCGACACCTTACCCCTAGACCGCTAGGTCACCCTTTAGTTACCATTTAATTTTCATGTAGAACACCTTCAAAATTTCAAAGTCTTATTATGTGCAGAGCATTATTAAATTTGGGCCAATACGATGGTTATTATTATTATTATTTGACGTTTTTTGACATGTCTGTTGCTCTGTCCGAATTGTGTCCTTCGGCATGTTTTATCAGCCGCTTCCTCTTTCAAATACTAAGACCTCATCTTCTTATAGGCCTACTTACTAAGTGATAACATTTTGTTCTTGTATGCCATTAATTATAACATTCACACATTCAGTTAAGTGTTAAATTAATGAGCTGGGGTCTAGTTGCTGATCTTGCCATAAGCAGTCATATTTATTTCAGCACTGCATCTTAATACTTGCTCAGGTTATACGCTAATAGTTTTAGGTTTTAGGAAGGCTATATTTATTGGAGGTGTACACGCATTGGCGTGGAGGGAGAGTGGAAAACAGTTTTATAAAAACCACCCCCAGTACACCCGACCAAGATTCGAACCTCGATCTCCTCGTCATCGGCAGTATAGTCTATTGGGAGAATAGCGCAGTATACCATGTGACCACTGAAACTGGTTAAGCAGTCAAATTCTAATTTAAGATTTGAAAGATGTACTATGTCAAATCTTAAACCAGATTTTTTCTCAAATCCTTGAATCTCAAATGTGCAAAGAGCACAGAAGCCAAGACAAAAAAAAATTGATAAAACTATTTTTACTGCGTCTTACTACCTATTCAGAATATGTTATAAATGTTTACTAATTATGCTAATGTGTTAGAACTAAGGAAGCTTTAATTTAGAGGATTGTACCCGCATTTTTGTGCAGAAAGAGCGAAAAACCACCCACAGTACACCCGCCAAGAATTCAAACCCTGACCCCCTCGTCATCGACAGTCCAGTGTATGGCGAGAATAACACCTTGTACCATTCGACCACCGAAGTGGGTAAGCTAACCTCGAAGTTAGTAGAGAGCACTAGCAAGCAGTGGAGTTACCTGTTCTCTGACAAGCTGCTCAACACTCTCGGCCATCTCGAGGTTGCGGGGGTACGGCATGCCGTGAGTAATGATGGTTGATTCGAGGGCGAGCACTGGCTGGCGCTCGGCGAGGGCCCTAGACACCTCCTGGGACACATCTACAAGTTTGAAGGTGGAGATACCTCTTGAAAACACTCGCAACACCTTGTGGTGCATCGCTACAAATTCAGGGAGTCTTTCGCCTGTCCCGAGGAAGAATGAGAGGCTGTAATCGGATATTCAAGGGAGACATAAAGAAACATCAAATGTTACTTTATTCTACTACAGCACACATATGTAGAAAGAATGCACTTAGTTAAAAATAAAATACAAATAAGGTGTAGAAATTCGGCCGTCTACCTAAGTGGATGGATCTACAAATGGAAAACCCCGAATAAGTTCCCTGTATGGCTTATGATCCTCCACAAGTTTAAGTTTGTCAAATTTTACTGTTGTGAGTCACTAGATTATCCACTCGTGCTAATAGAGAGCTGTGGAGGGGAATAGTACACATTAAGGGCGGGATAATATAATTTTATTTAATTCATACTATTTGAAATTTGATAATTTTTTCTTAGCATCTACACACATAAAAACAAAGTCAAATTTCCAATCACAAAATTAATATTGTAAGGTAATTCTACAGTAAAAAAAAAGAAAAACCACAACTAATTTACTAGAAAACATTTGGTCATATTATATAACAATTCACGAAATATCTCAAATTTATGTCCATTCACATAGACCTATACCATTTCTTGTAAGTTAATATCCTTTAGGTATTATATTTTTATAACACAGTTAACGTTTTTTAGTGAATTACATGAGTTCCCTTTAAAAACAATTAAATTAAATTATTTATAGCTATTTTGATAGCTTAATTTTATTATTATTATTGGAAATTTGCTTTTGTTCTTGTGTGTAAACATGGTCAAAAATATTTAATTTATCATTATATGACATCAAAATTAATTAAAGAATCTCGGCCTCAGTGCGCACGGTTCCCAATGTGCAAAATTACATAACCTCAAAATTGTAGCATGATTTTAACCTTTATAAGAGGCTTTGTATATTTTCAACTGAAAATTATTAAAAATTACTGTTAATAAACACAGCCGAGATTCGAACTGTAATCTACTAATAATTTGGCGACAAAAAAGTCAGTATTTGTATCTATAGGTGTTCGTTTTTGGTTTTTTTTTCCAAACTGGATTATCACCGCTTTTCCTAGCACGTGTGGATTAATTTACTCTATATTCTGACTCATCCCTACCCAAGAAATGTAATTAAATGTGTATGACGAGTAGTAATTTTTATTAATAGTATATTCATAGCCCCAACAAATCTAAATACGAGTATGTTATTCTCATTTTTAGTTCAATAGTTATTTCACGAATAGTAATTTATATTTATAATTGGTGAATATTTGAAATACATGACTCAATCATGCCAACTCATATTACAAAATTCATGCTAGACGCGATCTAAATTATTTAATTTCCCGTCTGAGTTAACTAAATAAAGTTAGTTTTTTCAATGATACTTGTTTTAAGTAAGTTCTCTTGACAAAGAAGATGGAAGTTTTGTCTAGTTTAAATAATTGTGAAGTCAATATATTCTCAAAATGAATTTCCCTGCAAAAATACCTGAGCCAAGATAAATATGGTAGGAAATTAGTATCCTAGAGTCTAGGACAACACAATGCATAGAGTTAATAAACAAGGACAGCGCGACTTTTAAAGAAACGCCCCTTCCTTAGCGGTTGAAAGGTAAACTATTTGTACGAGACATCTAGTGCGGAGAGCACTCTGTGAGTCTGATTGTAAACTAAGTACTACAACCGTGGGGAAGTATTCATTCTGGGTTCTGATATATTTTTTTCACCTAATTTAGGTTTTTTTCAGATATGCGCACAAGAGCCGATAACTATTATATACTGCCTCGATGCAGCACATTTTACCTGGTAATAAAACGCAGTACTTTGTCGGAATCTTACAATGCACGAACTAAAAACAGCTACCACTGTATCGCTTAGAATTCAAATTATAAAAAATAGCTTAATAAAACCAAATATAAAACTGTGGGTACCGCCTTTAATAGTCTCAAGGATGGAAAACCGTTGTTTTCATGCGTAGTTTCATTAACTTAGAGAATACAATATAATACGAGTTTTAAAAAGTATATTTCCGTGTGTCAGCATCATATTTTGATGAGTTGTGTAATATATGTATTTTTTTAATTGTTCATTCCAGAAACGTAACATTTCATTTCCAACCAGCCTGAAGTTTCTTTCGTTCGGTTACTAGTCATTGCGGCTGCTATTTACTCCGTACAGCGCGATGCTAACAATGCAACATTTCATCAGTTTCTTCTTCAGTTTCAATCTCAACTTGCTGGTCAGCAGTAACCTTTTCTTGTTGAAAGCTCCCTTGGTCCTGGCGAACCTAGACCTAATTTCCTTGGTGCAATCAGCAGTAGGCATCCTTTGTTAATAAACTTTCCAGGTACATAGACTTATCTATGTTTTCCAACTCCTGGTTTACAATTATGATTTTCAGCGGCTCTTAATTTTTGATGAAATCACCATTAATTTTTATTTCTCACTGTTGATCTCCATGTCATATTTTCTCCTTGTCTCCAACCAGCCGTTTCATCATTTCCTGCAACTCTTCTTAATTTTTGGCCGGCGATGCTAGATCATCTGTGTATTTTGTTGTGTTGGTGACACACCCTCCTATCATGAAATTGCCACGTCCCCCTAGGGATTCCCTGACCATCCACTAACAGTACAAGTCAAACAGACTGACTGAAAACAGCATCTGTGCTTCCCTCCTCTTCCTCTATCTTACGCTATTGTTATCTATTATATTTGTGAGCTAAGCAGGCAATTATCACTAACATTATCGCTGGATATATAAGTTTCAATCAAACAGATAATAGAACACTCATTCGCCCATACATAGGGGAACAGTTCACTAACTTTGGTTCTAAGAGCACGATCATTTTGGTAATAGTCACTTGTATCCACTTGTGAACTAGGGCCTACGGCTTCCTTCATCTCTCCATGGTCGGTCGAGAGGGGGGGGGTTACAAGAATTGATGTCCTGAGACTCGATGACGATTGCTGACGTTGATTTCTTGAGGATAGATTCACAAAGTTGTCCCTCGGAAATAGTCTGCGCAGAAAGTATTCTCCTGTAGAAGGGGGTGATGAAGATACAACCCGAAGGTTGAATCTCATGCGTGGTTAATTAAAAGGGAAATCGTTCTATTTTACAAAGATATGGATTAAAGAATAAGAGTTAAAAATTTTGTCATTTAATTTCAAACAGTGCAGAAATTTAAGTTTTAAAACTCAAATGTCAGAGGCGGCAAATTCAAGGGTGAATCGAGTGACCAACACACTTTTTTTTAAAGATCTTATTAATAATTTGTAAGTTAGTAGCCTTCCCGTCCCCCCCCCCCCCCCCCCCAGTCAGCAAATTACGCGTATGAGAGCGCTTAGTCAGCAAATTACGAGTATGAGAGCGCTTAGTCAGCCTTTCTTCACCCGAACCATTGTTACGATGTTGTTGTTGTTTTTGTTTCCTGCGTGGTGATAGCAGACTCGTGCGGTGGGCTAGATGGTGGTTGTGTAGTGGCCGTAACCGAAATTAGATCCTTTTATTCTTTTGTCTCCGTTTGGTTATGTCACCACCAAATTTAGTGAAGCAGGGCAGGGGGCCTTCATGTCCCCGAGCTGTGAAATCTGGGTCGTTAGGACCCCGTTGTCATCGCTCAAAACCTGGACTTGTTTGAGGGTGATCAGGGAACTCAGTAACTGTGTATTAGTTGGTCCCTAACCGGCTCCTGATGTAGTGGTCAGTTCACCTGGTCACGAGTCTAGAGGTCCCGGGTTTGATCCCCAGCTGGTACCTTGGATAATTTTTTTTCCCCCGAAAGGGAAACTACACAAACCGTCACCAGGGTTTGGTTGGCTTGATTTAAGTTAGTTTGTAAGTGTGTCCACTGATTTCATTCCTTCAGACTCACTAACACCATCACCTTCTATCATCGGGACATGGAAGGAGCCTCCACTGAAAGGATGTACTACTGTTAGTACATCAGTACGTCCCCTGGACTGTGCTAACTAGTACTGGCTGATATTTCAATTCTTGGGCTAACAATGGTGGGATCTAGACGCGCAATATCATTATAGTTAGTTCCCGATCAGCATAAGCCTCAAATACTAACCACACATTTAGGGATTAGGAAGGTTATATTTAGAGAACGTATACCCGCATTTGCGTAGAAGGAGAATGAAAAACAATTTTTGAAAACCACATTCATTACACCCGACCGAGATTCGATCCTCAATCTCCCGATCTACTGCGAGAGTAGCGCGTTAGGACCACGCGGACACCGAAGAGGGTTACAAAATGTTAATGTTTCCTTGTAAAAGAAAATGTCTCGTGTATTAAATTAAATTGGAAATGTCAGTGGGGAGGGGGTAAGTGCCCCCCCTTTATCCGTTACTACGTCTTGTGACGTAGCGGGTAACGACCATGATCCCTTATATCGAGGGGAGTAGTCGTTACGTTAACGAGACGAACAGGAGGACATTTGCCGAGGCTACAAATATACCGCCATAACGACTCGAGGCATGAGTGAGAGGGTAAGGTCACGTGACACGCGAGGTCGACGCGTCACGATAGAAAAAGCCGACGGACGCAAAGAACTAACTAGTTCCGTTCAGTCGTAAGCCGCTGGTAGTTGGGTGAAACATTTCTCGCGCGTGTTTTTATCAAAGACACATGATGATGTGTCAGGTTAAGATCTCGTCCTATCTCCTCGTCGTAGCGACCGTCCTACTCGCCATTGCTGTCCAGAAAGGTGAGAGTCGCGGTTCCTTTTGTCTTGTCTTGGGTGTCCGTCTCCTGTACAGCAGCTAACAGGGGAAGCCGATATCACCTCGCACTTTTTTGTTGTGCTTGTGACGTCACGAGAAGTGCGCGTGCAGGTTGGCCGACTCGCCCGTAAAAAAAAAACCACCACCTGTCACCCAACGGACTATGATACCGATATTTATGTTCATTTGTTTTAGGATTAAAAAAAACTGTTGGGTGGGTGACCTGGTGGTCTAGGGGTAAGGTGTCAGACTTCTGTGCTGAGAGTCCGGGTTCAATCCTCGGTCCCGGCACAGATTTATCTGATTACCAAACCCTTCCTTCACCTCTGACAAGACATCTTGTGAATGTGGGGAATGCCAGTCCTCCACCGTGGTTCGGATCCCACGTTAAACTGTAGGTCCTTAATTTCATCTCACAATCACCCTACCATTACACATTAGCGTATGTGCGTATAACCCGAACGGGTAGTAAGACGCGGTGATGATAACAATAAAAAACTGTTGGTTGCCCATAAGACGAGACGTGATACTGGAATCAAATTCAAAACGGGGTAAAAAAAAAATTACGAGCCGGGAGTCAAACCCCGGCTTTGGGCCTCAATGCTCTACCAGTGCTGAATGTTGATTGTTGAAAGTCTCGGGTTCTATGGTCATTGTTTCTCTTAGCACCACATCTTACTACCCGTTAATTACACTAATGGTTTTAGGGATTATGAACGTAATATATATAGTAAGTGTAACCGCATTTGTGTGGAGGGAGAGTGAAAAAACAGTTTTGGAAAATCCCCACTTAATACACCCGACTGAGATTCGAGCCTTGATATCCTCATCATTGGCAGATTAATCTACTGCGAGAGTAGCACCTTAGACCACGCGGCCACTGACGGAGCGGAACTCTATACTCCATTCGCGGTAGGAATTACTCTGTGAAAGGTCTTTTTTCCTACCAATATCCTACTATATAATAAGATTTCTGGTTGAGAAAAAGGCCTTTCAGAAAACAATTCCTACGCTGAACATGTTATTAAAAGGGGGCTCATAGGCTTTTCAAGGTATGAGGGGGAGGGGCAGTGCTATCCCCCTCTCTCAATTTTTATACGAATTACAAGCCTACAAGTAGCCGCTGGGCCACCTCTAGGGGTTCGGTGAGGGCCCCTCTAGGGGTTCTGTGAGGGCCCCTCGCTTTCAGATAACAGGATAAAACAAGTTGGGGAGGTACATTTTGGTTTGCGCACTCGTACTGTTGGCACCCTGTGTAGGCGATCTAGCAAATATTGTCAGTGTGTAGAAACACATAACCATGTGGTTTGATATATTGAACGAGTGAAGCGGGTTCTCAGTTTAACTCAACAGATTTGTATTTGTCCGTCTGTAGTGAATATGACTCATGATAACTTTTGAACGCATTAACCGATTTAATTCAAAATTGGCCCAGTTATTCTTTGTACCTTTATACATATCGAGTTTGATGGGGAAGAAAATCTAACTAAGGTTTGGGGACAAACCAACACTTATATGTATAAAAACACGGATTCTAACATTAATTATTGCATATATTTATATTTTAGGTTATTTCCTGACACCTCATACATATAGGTGAAAAATATTGTGTTAACACTAACAAAAATTAAATTATTTAATTAGTTTATTTTTTGGTAAGGGAGAGGTGCCCCGCAAATGAAGTTTACCCAGGTTCCACGTCTGCTAATATCAGCTCTCCCAGCAGAGTACTGTAGTGTCACTCTAACCACTCGACCCACAGACTGCTAATATCAGCTCTCCCAGCAGAGTACTGTAGTGTCACACTAACCACTCGACCCACAGACTGCTAATATCAGCTCTCCCAGCAGAGTACTGTAGTGTCACACTAACCACTCGACCCACAGACTGCTAATATCAGCTCTCCCAGCAGAGTACTGTAGTGTCACACTAACCACTCGACCCACAGACTGCTAATATCAGCTCTCCCAGCAGAGTACTGTAGTGTCACTCTAACCACTCGACCCACAGACTGCTAATATCAGCTCTCCCAGCAGAGTACTGTAGTGTCACTCTAACCACTCGACCCACAGACTGCTAATATCAGCTCTCCCAGCAGAGTACTGTAGTGTCACTCTAACCACTCGACCCACAGACTGCTAATATCAGCTCTCCCAGCAGAGTACTGTAGTGTCACACTAACCACTCGACCCACAGACTGCTAATATCAGCTCTCCCAGCAGAGTACTGTAGTGTCACTCTAACCACTCGACCCACAGACTGCTAATATCAGCTCTCCCAGCAGAGTACTGTAGTGTCACTCTAACCACTCGACCCACAGACTGTCTGCTGTCGATTTCTCTGGACCAGTTTTTTTGGCAATCTTCTAGGTCTGTTCCACACAGGACGCTACCAAAATAAATCGTCTCCGTTGCAGAGTTTGGTAAACGGACGGAGGTTAGGTAGAATTCACAAGATGTTATTTAACAGTGTTTGGCCCAACAACCCCCACCTTCCCTTGAGGGGTGAGGGGAGCACACCCCCCCTCCATTTCTCCATTTTATAAAAAAAAAAGGTACAACTTGGTTAAATGAGATAAATATGTTCGTCGGTATCAAAGATGATTAGTATGCGTTTTAAATTTTAGTGAGGCCTAATTATTGTCAAGTGTCTTACAACCATAACAATTCACCCCCCCCCTCCCCTTTCCACACTGCCCCCCTTTTGACTTATTTTTGGACAACCCCCTTGAAACTCTCCTTTATACTAATTAGGTTAATAACTGATTATTGGACCTCCGATAAAGTTCACTATTCTCAGGAAAATTCATAGAATTAGGGTATCTAATTTTGAATTACCCTCATCGGTGGCCACATGGTTTAAGGCACTACTCTTACACTAAACTACTCTGCTGATGACAGGGAGATCGAGGTTCGAATCTCTGTAAGATTTACAGATAAGTTTATTTACCCAAAGTGATTTTCCACTATCCCTCTACGCAACTACGGGTATTATTATTCTAAATTCAACCTTCCTCATACCTAACACATTAACGCAGCTATGTACAGACCGAACGGGTAGTAAGACGCGTTGACAAGCAAATAATTAGATAGGTATTCTACTGATTATTATTACTATTGTTACCTGGAAAATATGACGACGGTTTGGAGTTCACTAATGTCAGGAGGTCCCAAGTGCTACCGACTTGTTTCTAGAGCACTTAAGTGTCCAATCTGAAACCCTTACCTACCACCCCGTCCTAACGAGTTAAAGAAGTCACTTCAAGACGACAGATAAAAGTTTGCTTGGGAAAACGTTGTGGATTTTATTTTTTTTTTTTTTTTTTTCTCGCGAATCTTCTGAGGATTTACAAATTATTTCTTTAGGGTCAAGGTTGAGCCCCACCCGCGATCTAAATCCAGCCTCTTCGACCCAGTTTTATGGAACTAAAAGAGGAGGGAAGGGGCGGGGGGGGGGGGGCGTCACTTAAACTCAAACAAAGTCTGTTCCGTCTATAACGGATGTTAGCCAACAAAATATAAACAATGAACTTGGACCTTTCTTGCCCGGAAATTGAGGATTTGATTTTCCAAAGCGTTTCACCCTCCATCAGATATAGTGTCATATCCACCCTAAATAGGGTGAGGATAAGGAAGATATCATTCTGAGGATATGTATCAGAATATACGTGAAGACAGTGCAGGAAACCATTCTGGGCTTCGGTGCCCGCGTGGTCTAAGGCGCTACTCTCGCAGTAGACTAGACTACCGATGACGGGGAGATCGAGGTTCGAATCTCGGTCGGATGTACTGAGGGTGGTTTTCCCAAAATAGTTCTTCACTCTCCCTCCACGCAAATGCGAGTACACGTCCTATAAATATAACCTTCCTAAACCCTAACACATTAGAGTAACTAGTACACGGGAGTATAACCTGGACGGGCAGTAAGACGCGGTGCTAAACAAACAAACATTTTGGAGAACAATATCCCCGGTAACCCTGTTCGGGATTCACCCCCGGACAGAGCAGACGCGACGAGATTAGCGCCTTTGTCCACGTGCCTATTGGAATGTGTTTGTATGCTCTTTGGACCGTTTACTGAAACAAACTAGCCATTACAATAGACATTGTTTGGTTTCGTTACGTGTACTTTCTAAACACCATATCATCACACACAATGGTGGGGTTGGCTCAGTAGCTAGCACTCCTCTCTCTTATCGTGGTAAGCCAGAGTTTCATTTCCAAATTATTGAACTAGATTATTATTATTATTATTATTAATATTATTATTATTATTATTAATATTATTATTATTATTATTATTAGCACCGAGTCTTACTACCCATTCGGGTTATACGCACTAACACTAATGTGTAATGGTAGGGTGATTGCGAGATGAAATGGAGGACCTACAGTTTAACGTGGAATCCGAACCACGGTGGAGGCCTGGCATTCCACACATTCACAAGATGTCTTGTCAGAGGTGAAGGAAGGGTTTGGTAATCAGATAAATCTGTGCCGGGACCGAGGATTGAACCCCGGACTCCCAGCACAGAAGTCCGACACCTTACCCCCTAGACCACCAGATCACCTAATAGGTTAGGGATGAAGAAGGAAGAATTTTAAAGGTAATCTACACATATTTGCGTGGAAGGATAGTGGGAAAATATTTAAAGAAAACCACTCACATTAGACCCGACCGAGATTCGAACCACGATCTCCCCGCCATCAGCAGGTCATTCTAGCAAGAAATTGACGCCTTAGATCACGCGGCCACTGAAGCGGGTAATTTTAAAATCTTATACGTAGATATGAACCACCCTCACAGAGGGGTGCAATGAAATCTCTCTCTCTCTCCGCGACCCCCTTGAGAGTCTGAGAACGGCTCCCTACCCATAAAAACTCATGTAAATACACTCAGAAACCCATTAGCCTACATTCACATGGACAAATATATAAAAACAATCTTTACAACGACCCGCTGCGGTGGCCGCATGGTCTAGGGTGTTACTCTCGCAAGAGACTAGACTGACGATGACGGGGAGATCGAGGTTCGTATCTCGGTTGGGTGTACTGAGGGTGGTCTATCCAAGTTTGTTTCCCACTCTCCCTCCAAGCAAATGCGGGTACTCTTCCTGTAAGTATAACCTTCCGAATTCCTAAAACCATTAGATTAATTAGTACATAAGCGTATAAACCGGACGGGTAGTATAATACGCGGTGATATAAAAAAACAACTGATACTAAAATCTAGTTTGGCGATCAGGGTTTGAACCAGGCTCCCACAGATCTGGAGCTGGCTTGCCCACCTCTAGGTTATTAGGACAGAAGAACGGGCAACTCGAATGTTCGCTGGAAACTGGTAGACCGGATTAAACACGGTTATGTAAACATCTCCTACGGCGTTACCAGAGCTATGTCTGCTCACTGCGCATGCGCTAAGGAACCTTCATACATGCTTGGTTGGGATAAACACTTGGATCTTACCAAGGTCATCCGAATCACCGACTGCTGTTACACGACTGATAGCTCTCACAGACTGTTCCTATTGCTGTTACACGACTGTTACCTCTGACAGACTGTTCCTATTGCTGTTACATGACTGAGAGCTCTGACAGAATGTTCCTATTGCTGTTACATGACTGATAGCTCTGATAAACTGTTCCTATTGCTGTTACACGACTGATACCCAGGCCTCGTGTAATTGTTCAGTCAGTTGAAGGGAGATTCTTAAAGAAATCTCGTGAGCTTCATTTTGTTGAAATGCATGCACAAGTTTAGCTATTTTTTAGTTTTATTTTCACACGAACCACAACCAGAGCCCAGACCATTCACGTTATAGAACGGGGGGAGGGGGTTACATGTTTTTTTTTATCTCGCTGCTGGCCAATCGCTTCACTGTAACCTGCTAAAACTAAATGGCTTGCCTACCCCTGCTGTATAGACTGCCAGTACGACAGGAAAAGTCAAGGTCGTATATCCATTGTCTACTCGGCTGCTAGGAAATGGATCATTTGGTTGTAGCGTTTGTACTTTCTAAACACAAGGTAATGTAAATTGACCTTACCCGTGGCTGAGTGGTTGGGGTGACCGCATACAAGCAGTCAGGGGAACTGTGATTTCATTCGTTTTTCGTGGAGTTGCGTTTTTTGTTTGTCCTGTTACCCAGGTAGTAGATTCCCTGAATAAGGTGGATACTGATACTGTTATATATACTTTTTTCTCGATATTAGAAATGATTACAATATCACCATCACGTCCCTAGCTGAGTCTGTCCCTTGTTCCAGGTCAGGGCCTGCTCCACTAAGAAATGAGTACAATATCACCATCACGTCCCTACTCATCTGTCCCTTGTTCCAGGTCAGGGCCTGCTCCACAGAAATGAATCAATATCACCATCACGTCCCTACTGAGTCTGTCCCTTGTTCTAGGTCAGGGCCTGCTCTGCTAGAAATGAGTACAATATCACTATAACGTCCCTAGGTCAGTCGTCCCTTGTCCAGGTCAGGGCCTGCTCCACTAGAAATGAATTCAATATCACCATCATCGTCCCTAGCTGAGTCTGTCCCTTGTTCTAGGTCAGGCCTGCTCTGCTAGAAATGAGTACAATATCACTATAACGTCCCTAGCCGAGTCTGTCCCTTGCTCCAGTCAGGCCTGCTCGGCTAGAAATGAGTACAAATCACCATCACGTCCCTAGCCGATCTGTCCCTTGTTCCAGGTCAGGGCCTGCTCTGCTAGAAATGAGTACAATATCACCATCACGTCCCTAGCTGAGTGTCCCTTGTTCCAGGTCAGGGCCTGCACTGCTGGGAGTGTTCCTCAGAGGTCTGGCACGAGGACTACTGCGACGACCCGTTTGACAGTTCTCCGAGGTTCCTCCGCCTGAAGAACTGCGGGATCCCTCAGCAGCTGGATGACAGGGTCTACTGCTACAAGATCAAGATCAGCCGTGAGTTGAACCCGGACTTACCACGATCACTCACTTAGTCTGATGCCCTGTGTACAGGGGCACTTTATTTAATAGAGAAACTTGAACTAAAGCGTGGTCTAACGCGCCACTCTCGCAGTAGACTGGTCTGCTGATGACGGGGGGATCTGGGTTCGAATCTAGGTCGGATGTACTGAGGGTGTTTTTCTTCTAAATGGTGTTTCACTCTTCCTCCACGCAAATGTGGGTACACTTCCTATTAATACAGAATCTCTAATCCCTAAACCTATTAGCATAATTAGTACATAAGCGAATGGGTAGTAAGACGTGGTTCTAATAAAAGAATCCATCACGAAAGAGCCACACGTGTTTTTATAGATCAGTAGACAAACGTGTTCTAAAATAACGTGAACAGCCATCACGAAACAATCCTTTATAAAATGCACCCGTATTCTTTTGTGGTAAACATTGAAAACATTTTACTTTATTTTTATTTAATATCAAAAGTGACAGCTTCAAATCATATGACTTGACGTATGAACGTGTGAAAGTATAGTAACTTTTTTATTTTATTATTTAGCAGCGCGTCTTACTACCCGTTCGGGTTATACTCTTTAAGTACTTATTACGCTAATGGATTAGGAATTGAGAAGTTTGAATTAGAGGAAGTGAACCCGCATTTGCGTGGAGGGAGAGTGGAAAATCATTTAGGGAAAAACCACCCCTAGTTAACTCGACCTAGATTCGAACCTCTAACTCTCCGTCCTCAGAAGTCGAGCTCAACACGACTAAGGCGTTAGCTAACTATGCCACCGAGGCGGGTTATAGTAACTTTTTTTTAAATCTCTGTGAAGCTCCTTCGACATGAATATCTTGCGGCGCGGGAATTACTGGAAAGTGAAACAGTTTCCTGTTTGTTCCAACGTCAAGGTCCGTTCCTCTGTACAACGACAGAGTTTCTCACAGTTTGTCGAGTGACGTGACTCACCAGCAATGAACTTCGTGCTCATCATGTCGACCTTAGTCGTTCGTTTGTTTATCCTCTAGAGCCGCCCTTTGACCTTGGTGAGATAAACACTTAAAACACATGTTAGTTTTAGAGGCGAAAATTTAATGTCAAAAGACCGATAAATCGTTCTGTTTGCCAACCTTTTAAATCACGAAATATTTTGCAAATTTGAATAATTCTGTTATCTATTTTAATATTGGATATTTTAATTATATTATTATTATTATTATTAGCACCGCGTCTTACTACCCATTCGGGTTACACGCACTTACGCTAATGTGTAATGGTAGGGTGATTGTGAAATGAAATGAAGGACCTACAGTTTAACGTGGAATCCGAACCACGGTGGAGGTTTTAATTATAGATTAGGTATTCGTACTTAAAATGGTGGAAATTTATTTTTGCTTGTCCCCCCCCCCCTCCCTCCCAAAATTAAAGGGGTATGAGGGTTCTCACACCGTTTAATGTTTGAAAATTGAATGCCCCTTGATATTTGAAATGGATCTCATTTGCTTTTTTATTTATTTATTTCCTCTTACAGCGATTTGGAGTTAACAATTTATATAAATGCCCCTAAAAACTATTTGAGTTTTTTTTAAATGGTGTATTCTAGAATATGATAAGGGGATTCTATCCAGTAAGACAACTACCCCCCTTTTCCACCCCCTATCAATTCCGCCATCATTGAAAATGATAATTCAGATTCATGAATTGGCGATTTAAACCTATTTAACTCTAATTCATGTCTAGTTAAATATTGATAATTTCAGGGGGGAGTGTACTTGACCCCCCCTCCCCCAAACGCCCCTTTCTCGGTAAGGCTGACCCCCATGATATAACGCGATGTCGACCAGCAGCCATGACAGTGGCGTTCTTTGTCTCAAGTGTCCGACTCAAACAGTCATCATCTATCAGTGACAGCACTGACTCACTGACTCACCAGTTCCTGACGGGCTCATCAGACGAGACATAGAAGCGTCAATACCATATGTTCATACTGGTGATCAAGTAGACTAAGGCATCAGGATCACAATAGACTGGATTGTTTGTGGAGGTTGGGTTTACGATCTTTACCGTGTTACTGTCGCCTCAGGACCGAAGTGACCATTTCACTGTTGTTTCAGGTCGGAAGTGACCGTGTTACTGTCGCCACAGGGCCGGAAGTGACCGTGTTACTGTCGCCACAGGGCCGGAAGTGACAGTGTTACTGTCACCTCAGGGCCAGAAGTGGCCGTGTTAATCTTGCCTCAGTGGCCGCAAGTGGCCGTGTTACTGTTGCCTCAGGGCCGGAAGTGACAGTGTTACTGCTGCCTCAGGGCCGGAAGTGACCGTGTTAATCTTGCCTCAGTGGCCGAAGTGGCCGTGTTACTGCTGCCTCAGGCCGGAAGTGACCATTCCACTGTCG
Organism: Timema cristinae; assembly: GCA_039000515.1. Taxonomy (NCBI): domain Eukaryota; kingdom Metazoa; phylum Arthropoda; class Insecta; order Phasmatodea; family Timematidae; genus Timema; species Timema cristinae. The sequence continues at coordinate 58,521,683 of JBCFYV010000100.1, forward strand.
TCTCAGGGCCGGAAGTGACCGTGTTACTGCTGCCTTAGGACCGGAAGTGACCGTGTTACTGTTACCTCAGGGCCAGGAGTGACCGTGTTACTGTCGCCTCAGGACCGGAAGTGACCATTTCACTGTTGTTTCAGGGCCGGAAGTGTCGGACTGGACCCGCAACAGGGGGTACTACGCCAACATCACCAAGAGAGGGTGCCAGTGGGTGAAGGGGGGCCAGGACACCAGAAGGACCGTGTGCCCCTCCTCGGTGGTCACAACGTGTTGCAGACCTGCAACTTCTGTGACGTCGACGCTTGCAACGGATCACCGCCTGGACTGGCGCCACCGTCGTCCCTAGGGCTGTCCCTGCTAGCGGCACTGTCCACCCTAATGCTCAGGTTCTACTGAGGAACCATTCGGACCTTCTAGGGACGACCGTTTACCCTAGGGATATTCCTGTAAGCGGCCCTGTCCGCCCTACTGTTCAGGTCCCACCAAGGGACTTTTCAGGGACAACCGCAAATGCTCTATGCTCGCGAACAATTAAACCAACCCTTATTCTTAGAAAAAGGCCAGCTGAATAGTTTTTTTAATTGAAAATCTTTTTAAAATAATGATTTAAAAAAAATTGGATTATTTTGTTGTTAAACTTGATGAAATATTCATGATTTAATTGTAAACGAAAAATCCATGGCTCCAATTCATGGTAAGAAAGTAGTGGGAAGTGGGGATGGGTAGCAACAAATATCTAATTTAATAAGACTTTTTTTTTTCAAAATATATATTTTAAAGTTTTTATGAAATCCTTAAAGTTTAGAGTATGCCTAAGTCAAACAGAAAGACAGTGAATATTTAAAATTTGGCATTGTGAGGTTTAGGCGAGGGGGGGAGTATGGAAGGAGGCATGTATAGAGTATCAAAACTCTAATTTTCTTATATTCTTTAACCCCAAATTGGGAAATTTTAATGAGCCCTTTCAAAATATAAAACTAAATCTATCTATACATACCTTTTTGATATGAAATCTTAAATCTTGGTCTTAAAACCAACTTAGTTATACACTATATACACATTTTCAGTCCTCTATTTTATAGCTTTATTTCACTTATATTGAGCTTTTAATAACATTATTTATCCCCCACCCCTCTCCATGACCTCCCAGGTATGCTAAATATGTTGTGCCTTTTAAAGTGTGTCATTAACTTACTGAACCTTCCAGAACAAGAAACATATAATCAAATATATTAGTGAAACTCTCCATTCGTATTAACAATATAAAACTTTATTTACATCGCTATAGATCTGATATTTTATCTGACGGTTGTGTTATATAAGTTCTCATTTCATCGTGTTGTGTGTTAAGTGTTTGTGTTGATGTGTAACTATTTGTAGATTTTATTTACCAGTCGACAGTAACGATAGTTAGGAAAGGCATTTAAATGTTAACTTTCAGACAAATACACTGCAGTGGAGTGTTGTCAGGGTAAGCAGAGCTCTTTACAACCGTACCTGTGACATGTTCTCTCCCACTCTGTCCCCATTTGACCAATCATACATAGACTCTGCTCTACACACCTCACATGGGAATGTATGTTCGTTGATACCTGACCAATGAGTGCTCTACTGAGTGATTAGAACATGTAAGGGTAGATTTATCAGTTGCCTAAATGCTCTAACCTAGGGAGGTAAGTTTTGATGACTCAGTATTTTCATCACTATAATATTACTGGATCTTCTGTCCAACAAAAAAACAATCTCCAAACCCAGAAGGCCTAGGAAGCAGAAATTTTGCAGACATATAGCTCGTAACCCATAAGGATTTAGGAATACTTGGTGATCAAAAGTTCACATGTACACAAAAAAAAAGAAGTTTATAGTGAAGTCTCAATTGAACAGTTTCACATTTTAATTGGAGTAAATATTGTATTTTCTGTAGAATCTTTCATTGAAATGCCTCCCCCAGATTTTGAGGGTCACTGATTCACAATCATTGGCCAACAAAGGCGAAATGCGGCACGTCACGCGAGCAGAAATGGAACCGTTGATTTTAAACGAGTAGTATGTTAGTTTAGTTCTTTAATAGAAACTGTATGAAATACTATCAGTACAATGAATAAATTAAAAATATTTCAGATTACTAAACGCACTTTCATGAAAAATTAAAAAATCCCTTCCATTCGTTTGTTATTATAAAAAGAGAAAACTGGGCTGTAAATTTGGAGTCTAGGGTGGCGGAGGGTCTTAAGTCCGCCCCTGGGAACAGTTCACAGGTACCGTCTGAACTAACTCTGCTGACCCTGGGAAGCACTCCGCTACACGACACTGTATACGTATCAGGATGGATTGTGCCTTTATTCATATCAATTACAGTTTTTATAATTCTAATAATCTTGAAAAATACATCTCACTACAAAGTGCCCCAATTTTGATATTCATTTATGTTTGAGTAAAAAAAAATTGATAAATTATTGCCTTTCTTTTTGCATTTAATATCTTGAAACTATCCATTTCAGTTCAGATGATTATTTGACTAGGGTGGTCTTTTTTACATTCTCTAGTCAAACTATTTTTGAATAAATTATTAATTGGGAAACTTGGCTCAGTCGTTAGCGCGTCTGACTGATTGACTTGAACCGAATTTCTAAAGTAGTTGATTTCCAAACCCTTCCTTCACCTCTGACAAGACATCTTGTGAATGTGGGAATGCCAGGCCTCCACCGTGGTTCGGATTCCACGTTAAACTGTAGGTCCTCCATTTCATCTACAATCACCCTACCATTACACATTAGCGTAAGTGCGTATAACCCGAACGGGTAGTAGACGCGGTGCTATATAATAATAATAATTCTAAAGTAGTTATCAGCTTTATGTAACAAATAATTATAAATTGGGGCAACTTAAGTGCTCCCATTCAACATTCCAATCTAAATAAAGCGTGCCAAACCCTCACATCAAAGAAATTCCACTTTTTTGATTAAATTCGTTAAGCGTCGATAATTCGGACGTAAAAAATTCGGATCGTCGATAATCCGCATAGCCAAGAAAAAATATTATTATTAAAAATAACACAGTGGTACCAATATCAGAAACATAGTCGCCAAATAAACCACCTTAACTCCTATAAAAAAAAATGGAGACTTTTGTTGTTGTTAGATTTCTGTCTCATAATTTGTGATATTTATCAACACACAAAACAATGTGTTGGCTCGTTGTTTAAATAAAGTAAAATGTTTTTACCTTAACACTAAGTTTTCGTAAATATCACCTTTTTTCTTATTTTTTAACTTTTGGTTATTATGTACTGTATTTTCATAAATCCGAACTGGATCGATCCCCAATTAGTCCAAATATCGACGCTCTACAATTTTTTTATTTCGTAACAATGTTCTTGAGTACCTGTGGATAAAACAAATATCAAAATATGAAATCAAAATATAATCTGATTGTTTAGTGTCTACTCAATATGTTATCAAGTCTTGTATTGAAGCAGTATTAACTTTTTATTATTAATATGTGAAACTTTAATTTACTGTGGTTTGTTCTTTTTGAATTGTTGTTAATAAACTTTTCAACGTGTTAAACTAAACAAAATATTTTATTCTGTCCTTGTTTTTATCCACTTCTTTGTTTTTAGCACAGCATCTTACTACCCGATCTTGTTGTACGTATAACTACTAACTACGTTTATGTGTAATTGATAAGTAAGGTTGAATTTAAAGGAATTTTACCGGAATTCGCGTGGGAGTATAACCATATAGGAAAAAAAAAAGTCACTATACCTGATCGAGATTCAAACCCGGATCTTTTCGTCATTATCAGCCTAATGTTATAGCGAGGGTTACGTCTTAGCCCACACGACCACCGAATAGGGTTGTTTGGAAATAGATGGATAGGAAAACAAAACCAAAACATATTTGGCGCCCGCGACCATTTCCAACCTAATGGAGGTATTTTCTTTAGAATGTTTGCCATCAATTGAGGCCGTGGTTTGACCCCAGGAGGTGTTGAAGTTTTTTTTTAATGTTGTAAAACTGCCCAGGGTGTAGAGAAGGATTCGTATTTTTCCTATAAGTGGGGTTCAAGGTGCAGAAAACCATAATTGTGTTTATAAACTACGAAAAAAATAATTGTATACATAGTTATATCCAAATTAAAACGTTCAACGTGAAACAGCATCCACGTTAGTGGGAAGAAACGACGTTAGAGTCACATAACGTCCTGTCGAGATGCGAACCTTGACTTCTAGTTCAGTAGTTGCCGGCAATGAGATGTTCTCCTGGTTTCGATGGTTAAGAGTTGGTATATAGCTATTTATAAATATGAAGCGATTATTTTTTACATGAGCTACCAAAACTCACCGAAACCAATCTGATTATTTTTTTAAAATTATACTCCGAGGATGTCGCCAAAAATTTCAAATATCAAAAAATATTCAAAAAAGAAGCAGCAATTTTATTAGAATACAATTTATCTAGTTCTACCCAACCGATTTTTTTAAAATTAATAAAAAAAAAATAATTCAATAGTGAAGTCGTGATATATATACGCACATATATACATACATACGCACAATATATAATACATACGCATAATATAATAATATATAATATATACGCAACTCACTATAAATTTGTAAGATTGATATATCCAACTCAATCAATGCTTTTATTATATAATATATACATACATATATATACATACACATATATAATACATATATAGACAGAGAGAGAGAGCTTATGTTTGTTATTCAACGTGCACTCTTTAAGCCTACTGATTATATCATCACACGACTTTATAGACTATCTTAAAACTAGAACAGACACAGCACCTGGTCCCCTGGCCGTTAATTTATCACTGTGACAGAGGAAAACGCACATTTAACTAAAGACACATTTTTCGGCTACGCCAGGAATTGAACCCGGGACGCTTAAGCTCAGTGGGTAGACACGTTAACGACTGAACAGTGGAGGACTAGCTATTTTTAAAAAGGCGAGTGCCTTGTCTTTAGATTGAGAATACACGCCCGCCATTGTCCTGCTTGTCTGCTCAACTAATTAGCCAAGTTTACTTTGATTAGCATCATTGCGGGTTCTAATTAGCTCGAACGTGGGACTTTAATTAGTTCAGCGTGTGGAGAGCATCAACTATCATTATCAGACGTTCAATCGCACGAACGTTAGTCTTGATTAGAACCTTGTCTTGGAGGTCCGGGATTCTACCCTCGAGTCATTACAATTCTACTGGAAAAGTTATTTTTACATCCCTTTCTAGTTTCTTTATATTCCACAAAATCGACAGCTTGACTTCCCCTCCGAAGAAATTCGTGCTACGGATTTTTATCGTTGTTGAATCCAGCTGGATTTGAACCCACGATCATCATGTCTTGAGTCGAGCACTTTACGTCAAAACCACCGAGGTCAACACACTACATTGGTGATGTTTACTTTTTTCAAAGTGCGGCTTACAATATGTCTCCGTTTCTGGCACCTTTCCTTAAAATTTACCCTCCTCGTCGTGTTTAATCATATCTTATCGAGCTGTTGATTGCCGTTATAAAATATATTAAAAATCAAATAAAAAGAAAAAAAAACAATTACAAATTGAAATGTGGCGGGAAAAAAACAAAGAAATAGTGTTTTGTCTGTCACATAGATGGCGTTAGTGATCCTGTGATCGGGGTTGCATCAAAATTAGTTGCACTTTTTATTTGTTTAAATAGTTGTTTTATTTAAGTTATAGTTCTAGGGGAATGCCAGTTATATTTTCTCTTAATTGGATGCCGTATTCTTATTTTGTGAGCCCTATATCAGAAACAATCAAGTGCTCTCCAAAGCTTCATTAGTTTACTACTAGATGTAAGTGGCCAACGTTATTAGCTGTAGAAAAGGGTCATTCCAGATATCTATCGACCTTGGTCACTCTCGTATTAATCACATCTAGCGGAATTTATATCAACTATGTTTCCAAGTCATCTTCATTAGGTCATCTTTGATCTGCCCATATCAATACATTTAAAACATAATCATTAACAGAATATAATTATAGCACTAACTACCTGGATGGAAACATATAGAAATATGTTTTTTGAGTATAAGAATAAAAAAAAATCCGAACAAAACTTCATATCTTAAAATTTAAAATAAGTTACTCAGTGGCGTAGCTAGGGTTGGTGTCACCCCCTTAAACCCCCTCCCTTACCATGCCTTACAGAATTATTAGTAATAATTTTGCTACTAATGTTACTTCTAAATCGTCATTGCCGTACATCACCGAAAGTAATTGCAATAGTACCGACACAAACAACTTGCAAAATTAAAATTACACCTTTAAATTACAATATCATATGAATGGCAGAAATATATTTACATAGTTGAATGTGTTTAGAGTGGAAATTCGGTAGGAAAATAATATAATTCAAAGTAAAAACGGAACTACGCCAAATTTACTCGTATATTAATTTTAACCAGTCAAAAGTAAAACGGGTGATAAAAAAAAAATCTTTACACTTTACCGTTTCACGCGACATATTAATGGATTAGTATTGCGTAGTCATTAATGACCCAAATAACGTATCATTTGTAGATAAATACATATTGCAATACTATTGTAGCCAAACACTAGAACATTCGACAATATCAGCGACTGTAAAAACACCAGTCTCAATAAAAACAGCACGTGCAGACGAAATTCGAAAAGTCATTTTGATTGGATGGTAACCACTCTAATGCCGGGATCACGATCAACTTAACGTAACGTTCACTTAAAGTTCACTTAGTTTAAGAAAACAGATGTGTGATCACGATTTACCTAACTTAACGTACGGTAACAACTCGAGCCAAACATGTTCATTCTCGAGTATGATCTGTGATGTGTACCAGTTGTAAAGTGATGATCTGTGAATGCTTACTGTTTTCAATCGATATAATAAATATCTATTGTTAAAATTTTTTGAAAAATTTAGCTTTCCTCTTTTAGTTTAATTATTTTGTTTCAATGTCTGATCACCAGAACTTACGCTAAAGAGTAAACATTGGTCATAAAACCAACAAATGAATTGCTATATAGCCCTGTTGACGTCACTCGCATAATGATTGGCTGGCTAGATCACGTGATACCCTTCAAGTAACGTTCACTTAACGTGAAAGACCTCCCAAGACATCTCTTACATCAAGTTAACTGCACATGAACGTTAAGTTAACGGTATCGTGAGCGTTTCCGTTTAAAAATATGAGAAGAACCTTTACGTCAAGCTACGTTAAGTTAAGGATAAACTTAACGTTCACTTAAGGTTATCTCGGCATTACCAGAGTGCATGCGCATTAAAAGATTCAAAAATTAAATTAACACTAGAGTTGTATTTGTAAGCATTATTGATCCAGTACACATAAGCTGGGACTTCGATTATAGTTACAAATAGCCACACGAATATATTTTTCTAAATGATAAATTTCCCTCGATACACTAAACAAAATTTGTTTAGACAATCATTTTGGAGTCACCCCCTCTGATGGTGTCACCTGGCGAGGTCCACACTCCCTTAATGACGCCACTGACGTTACTTCTAAAGCAATACATTGTATTACTTCTCCTATAAGAACTAAACAAGTCTAGCACGCTTCCATAAAAACTCGTGAAAGTTTATTTTATCACACTCCTGAACCATATAATATATTATTAAAAAAAAAATTCAACTACACAATATTCTAGTTTCTTTTAAAGTTTTGGGGTGACTCAATTGTTATTGAAGATCCTGATAAAGCTGTACGGACCTTGTTATTCTGCCTCAACTGTAGCGCGATTACGCGGTATTCTACTGTACTAATATAATTGACATTACATCTTACGCTGCTAGATGGCAGCACTCGCAGTATTGGCGACGATAAATCCCTTAATTATCGACAATTCCTACTCGGCTTCTCTGACGTCATCCAGCTTCAATCTATCTTTGGCCAGGACTGAATTACTTACCACAAAGTAGTTTTGAAAAACACTAAATTCCGTGATGCAATACCTAAAAGTAAAATTTAAATGAAATTTATTTTTCTCGAAAAGCCTTGATTGCTATAGCTTGTAGTATTTACATTTAGCTTGTTTTTGAATCGGAACCTAAACATTATCCTTTTGTACCTAAACCTATTATTATTATTATGTGTTCTGTCTTACGACAGTTCAATCCATTTTTTCACTGAACTTAGACCTCCAATCTGCCCTGTCCTTTGTCTCCTCCTTCAGCTCCCAGAATTTTCTTCTTCCCTTCAAGTCCTCCGATATTTGAATTCTCCTTCTTCCTAAGCTCCTCTTTCCCTCAACCTTTCCTTCTATGAATGACGTCGTGCAGAAGACAGTTCCTCCTGAGGATGTACCGAAGAATCACATCCAAAATAGTTCTCTTCTCACCCACTCTTCATTTGTAACCCTCTCTGTCTGTCTGTCCACCTGATCTTCTCAAGTCTTCTCCAGCTCCACATTTCAAAGCTCTCCAAGTATTTCTTTTCCATCTTCCGACAAAGTTTCCCGCTCCTAAATATAGCATTTCATCAGTTTCTTCCTCAGTTCCAAACTCGAACTTTCTGGTCACCAAATGACCTCTTCTTGTTGAAAGCGTCCTTGGTCATAATGACCCTCGACATAATTTCCTTGGTGCAGTATGCATCATCAATCATCATCATCATCAATGAATGGAGCGCTCAATTTGAAACTCAAATATCACATGAATGTTAAGCTTTGTAAGACCACAACAAACTTTATAGCAATAACGATACCAACTTTATAAAGATGAAACAAATATGAAGGAAGAACACAAAAACAATCGACTACGCTCTGCTTGGCTGAATTTGTGATAATATACACATTGTTACGTCATTAAGGACAAAACTGTTGCAGATTGCCTTACATGTTGGGTCTGTTGACTATATTTAAAAGCTAGTCTAACATTATTAAGTCTATTTATTTAAACAGCCCAATTTGTTTGTGAATGTGTGCCCGGTGGATTTCATCAGCGAGTTGTTGCGGCAATCAACGTTGCAGCGAGTTGATACAATGACAAACAATGACGTCAGAGAAGGCAAGTAAGCGAGGCTCGAGCAGAGACGGGTCCGCGGACCGGGAGTTTGGAACAGTCCTATGGAATGAATCGTTAATGATTACAGTTCCATACCATACTGGAAGAGTGCCGTAGGGGTATGTTGACGTCATTCCTTCCCGTGACGTCACAAGGGTTGCCCAAATCAGGGGTGGCTCGCCGGTTTGTTGCTCGACAGGACAGAACTTAGAAAAAATTACCCCTTCCTCTTCAATATCAATTCTACCAACCACACACACATTAATCTAATGAAAGAATGTGTTGCATATGACGGTCACGTTGGGTACAGTATGGGAAGAAACCAATTAATAGTACAGTCCCGTCGAGCCGTACTATCCCAGGTAGCAACCCCGTCTCGCTACTGGGATCAATTACATTTATTTATTTTTTCAAAACGTAAATTACCGGAAATTACGGTGGTCGAATAGTATAAGAAATCATCACACAATAGATGGCCGGGTCTAACGTGAGTGATTTTTCTAACATTGTTTTCCACTCTCTATCCATGCTAATCCAATGCAGTTACATTTTCTCTAAATTTAACCTTTCTCATCCTTAACACTATCGTCAATGAGTATGATCTAAATGGTCTACGAACCAAACAATATCTAAAAAAAAAATTGTAATGATAACAGTCCATGAGTGACTTAGAACCAAATAATATGAAGTAAAGAGCGAATTTTTTACGAAATTAATATGTGCTCTTCTATATTTGTGTAAATATGTGGATACCCGGGCGGGTAGTATGATTCAGACCACAAATATATTAATGGACCCATCGATAGCCCAGTACGGTAGCAAGCTTACTTGCTTGGTTCCACTATGGTGTAGCTTATAAGATAGGGTCATAGTGTAATCAGTCAAGGTAAGACTCTACTTTGCTTGGTTCCACTATGGTGTAGCTATAAGATAGGGTCATAGTGTAATCGTCAAGGTAAGACTTACCTTGCTTGGTTCCACTATGGTGTAGCTATAAGATAGGGTCATAGTGTAATCAGTCAAGGTAAGACTGCTACATTGCTTGTTCCACTATGGTGTAAACTATAAGATAGGTCATAGTGTAATCAGTCAAGGTAAGACTGCTACACTGCTTGGTTCCACTATGGTGTAGCTATAAGATAGGGTCATAGTGTAATCAGTCAAGGTAAGACATCTGCCTCTCAGGTTAAAACAAAATGTACAATTTTGTGTGTAAACTACTTCTACTACTCATACCGTGCTATTCACACTAGTACGGTAAAAACTATAAGGGCATATAGAATAAAATGTATCTACATTTGAGCGGAGGGAAATAAGGAAATTGCATTTAGAACACCTAGCCGGGAATTTAACTGCACCTGCACACATAATATACCTATTACAACTAGACAGAACTTTGATTCTACCGTCAACAGAGCCAACTGTGTCGTGTCTGTGGAGTGTTGCCAGGGTAAGCAGAGCTTGTTGAAACTGTACCAGTGATATGTTCTCCCCCACTCTGTCCCCATTTGACCAATCATACATAGACTGTGTTCTACACACCTCACATGGGAATGTATGTTCGTTGATACCTGACCAATGAATGTTGAGAACATATTTTAAACTAGCTCTGCTAACCTTGACAACACTACACGCCACGCCACTGAGAACCAACATGTATCGTAGCCCATTACACACTAAATATCTATTAAAATTCCTGATATAAATCTCTCTTTGTATGTATGGACAAATAAAAGATTAATTGTAATGAAAATAAAAACTGTCAACTGATTAAATATAAGAGTTTTCAGTCATAAAATATTAGTCACTGCTAAACACTTTTTACTCTTCTATAGTACTTTAAAAAAAACTAAACTTGTTTGGTCAAGTTTATTTAGAACACCTTTACACCGTTTTCATAATAAACACGTGTGTTTAGTTTCTATTAACCAAGTTTCATGTAAACTAAATTAAAAAAACAAAATTTATTCTATTAAAATAAATGTTCTTGACATTAAGAACATAAACTGTACGCTACTCTGCACATACAAATTATAAATTATAGCTCGTGAGATGAGTGAAATGAAATAATATAGGTTACGTCGTTATGGAAATATAATGAGGAAAAAAAAAAGAACATCGCATTTCACAAAAAGCACACATGAAATAATATACACTGTTATAATATCAAATTATTTGTTCCGTGCGTTTTAAATCCTCCATTTTCAAATATATATTTTTAAAATATATAATTATTAGCCTATAACTCATAAATATTGATTTTATAAAATATTATATCAAATAAACGTGTCTATTTTATTTTCTAACCTTGTGACGAGAAGTTATTTTGTATCTCAAATAGTTGCGGAGATTTGATCAAAATTGGAAAGTAGGTCTACCCTAAAAGTTATTTTTATGCGAAAATGAGTAGGCGCCATTTTTTTTTGTAATGTTAAACAGTGCCCAGATACAAATTTTAATCAAAATCGTTAAAGATGATTTAGAGAAAATCGATCTAATTTCTATTTTTACCCTAAAATAAACTTCCCTTAGTTTCAGGATTAAATATCTAATTCCAACCCCCCCCCCCCCCTAGGGAACCTTAATAAAACCCTATATACCAATATTTAGCACAATTGGTGAAATAGTTTTGGCTTCAGTCTCTGTGACAGACAGACAGACAATATTGCAAAAACAACTCTTTCAGATTCAGTTGGTCAAAGAAACTTAGACATCCATCAACATATTAAATTAGATTTTTTTAAGATCACAATACTTTCTCCACCCGAGGGTTCACGCTGCTGATTGTTTTCGATACGTTTCAATTAATCTCAATAAAGTTTTTTTTTATAAATTTAGTTTATAAATTTTCTCATCACGTCTTACTACCCGCTTGAGTTGCACACTCACACACCAATTATGAAAATAAGAATGAGGAAGGTAAGAAATGTACTTACATTTGCGGGTAGGAAGAGTGGAAAACCCAACTTAAGAAATAAAACCCACCTTTAGCTCACCTGGCAGAGATTCGAACCCCGATCTCTTCCGTAACCCTGGCAATCCAATATAACACCAGGGTGACGCTTTAGACCACGCGACCACCTGTACGTCTTATTTTTTTTACTTCAGACGAAAAGGTGTTCCGGATAAACCGTCATTTCGGATAAACGGGATTCTATTGTAATAAAAACATCAACAGTGATATAAGCAAAACCTTGTCGAAATGACGGCTCCCCCCCCCCCCCAATATAGACCTCCCCCTAAAGTTTACCACCCTCCCAAGATATTCACAACTCCTGTGTGACATGGTAATCTAGTTCTCAGGCGTAATGGAAAACAGTATGTTCATATTCTGAGCACAATAAAGAACACAGCTTTCCAATGGCGACTTAACCCCCTCAGCCACCTTGAAAGGGGGGATTAGCTCCCCCCCCCCCTGACGTCAATCAAGAACAGTGCAAATATATTCAAGGCCCTGTGTGTCAACGAGACGAGGCTCTTTAATTAAAGTGTCAGGAATAAAGAATGGAGGTAGAAGTTCCGTTAGGGGGGGGGGGGGTAAGGGATCTATTTTCAATTCTATATACATAACTAATCACGCCATTCCCTTACGGGGTAGTCAAGACATTGTGCCTATAGCTAAAAAAAAAAAAAAAAATCCACACTCAACCTCTCTTAATATTATTATGACTATTGGAGGCTCAAACACTAGACATATATATTTATATTCCATGAGGGTTTTCAAGGTGATACCCTATTCAGTGGTCGAATGATTTAAGGTAGGAATATTCAACCTGTTTCAACCTGTTTCAACTCACGGCATCGGAACAAGACACTAACATTTTATTTTCAAGGCACATTATCACTATTTTCAACCTGTTTCAACCTGTTTCAACTCACGGCAACTGAACAAGACACTAACATTTTATTTTCAAGGCACATTATCACTATTTTCAACCTGTTTCAACCTGTTTCAACTCACGGCAACTGGACAAGACACTAACATTTATTTTCAAGGCACATTATCACTATTTTCAACCTGTTTCAACCTGTTTCAACTCACGGCATCGGAACAAGACACTAACATTTTATTTTCAAGGCACATCATCAATTATTTCAAGTGGTGATTTTATCATTAAAAAGCGTGTACTAAGATTGTTTTGTTTTAAAAAGTATTTTATTTAGTCCTTTTTTTATCTTCTTCCAAACGCCCGCGCCACGCCGGTCCAAGGCGCCAATCTCGCAATAGAGTGGACTGTCAAGGCTAAGAGATCGGGGTTCGAATCCTGGTCAAATGTACGGAGGGTGGTTTGTTCCTAAATGGTTTTCCACTGATACAAATACTGGTGCACTTCCTGTAAATCAATCTTTATCATCTCTTACACTTTTTCATCACAGTGGGCTATACGCTTAGCTAATTACACCAATGGTTATAGGAACTAGGGAGGTTTATTTATAGGAAGTGTACCCAAATTTATGTGGAGGGAGAGTGAAAAACGATTTTGAAAAAAAAACAAGAAAAAAACCTCAATTCACTGACCAAGATACGAACCTTGACCTCCCCGTGATTGACAGTCTAGTCTATAGCCTTAGACCATGCACCCACTGAAGCAGGTTTTCCACATTAGTATAATTAGTATATTCGCGTATAACCCCGACGGGTAGTAAGACGGAGTGATAAAGAATCAATAATAAATAACAATAATATAAAGAGAAGCCATTGTATTTCAGTTCTAGCTAGTTCCGTGGTACCAACTTTCATCAGAAACATCCCTGCAGTTTTGTGTGCGTGTTGCCAAACACCACGGCGTTGAAAAGAAAACATCCTTGAAACGTTAAAACTATTTCATCCCCCCCCCCCCCCCCCGCTCCCCTAACCTCCCAACTCATCCTTCTTCCCTCCTCCCCCCGCAAAACGTATTGCGGCGTTTATAAGTTGCGGACAATTTAACGGCCTGCATGTTGATGGGAGGTTAGGTCAGGTTAGGCTGGGTTGGGAGGGAGGGGCAATGCATGCTGGGAGCCTCCCTTCCCTCCCCCTCAACGCTATAGCGTATAAACATACATTATACAGCAAGTTATTACCGAGAGAGTATAAATTATTAGGAAAGAGGTTTTCATGGAGCTGTGTGGAGGTATGCGGGTTGCATATGTAAGGTTCACATTCACACCGCCAGGGATTATTCAGTTAAAGAACGATCTAAGTGACATGTTTCCTGTTAAGGACATTACAAACTATGGCCAATCTTTTTTACATGTAATATTTTCTTATCGCCGCGTCTTACTACCCGTTCGGGTTGTACGTTTACGATTATGTACTAACTAGATAGCTGTTGCCCGCGGCTTTGCTCGCGTGGAAGTTGATTATATACAAATACGAAAATATACATATGTATTTACAGATTAATTTAAAATATTACGTTACTTGATGACCATAACTTGACCTCAAATCAAAAATAATGCAAGTCAGATACAAATTTCACCCCCTTTTTCATCCCTTATTAAATAAAATTTCCAAAATTCCTGAAACACGTATTTATTTTTTTTACTCAATAACTGAAATACAAAATTTTGTTTATGTAACTTTCAAAATGACGGACTTTCATACATATTATCATCCCCTATTTTGACCCCTTTGGGATGGAATTTTCTAAAATCCTTTCTTAGTGGGTGCCTACATAACAAAATGAATATACAGTCCGAATTTCATGCTTGTAGCCTTGATAGTTTGCGCTCGGCGATGATGAATCAGTCAATCAGATCAGGACATGTTATTTTATAAGTATAGATTACACTAACGTGTTGGGGAGGAGGAAAGTTAAATTTAGAAGAAGTGTACGTGAATTTGCGTGGAGGGAGGGTGGAGAGCCATTAAGGGGAAACCACCCTTAGTGTACCGATCCCCCTGTCATTGTCTATTGCCTAAGAGTGGATGTACACACTTGGTGTTTCTAAAACATCTCGGCTTGTTTTTAATGAATAATAATTTGATGAACTAGAAATGTCAAGTTTTTCGTCCATTAAAAAAATGTATCGTTTAAATATATCGGTGTGTATTCTATCGATTATTAGTACAACGAATTTATTTGGTTATGTTATCAAGGCCATTTCTTTCTGAGGGTCAGAGCTCCTGGCTACAGATCCAGAGGTCCAGTGTTCGATCCACGCACTTATAGAATTTTCTGTAACTAAAGTGGGTCAGTAAAAGGGTAAAACTAAGCCTCGTGGGACAAATGAGGAGCTACTTGAGTAAATAATAGCGGATCCAGTCTAGAAAACTGATATTAACGACATGAGAGTTCATTGTGCTGACAGTATGACACCTTCTATCCGTGGTAGTTGGTAATATCTTGTCTAAAGGTCGCGGCCGCTTGGACGATATGTCTCAATGTAGGTTGTTGACACAGGGATTTTTTTTTTAGGTTAGTCAAGGATGAATGAAATTAAGTCTAGGATCAGGTAAAGATATTTATTTATCTAGGTGAGTACCAAATTTGGTCAGTACATAAGTAAGTTAATCTGTCTTGCGGATAGTATAAGTTGTTTGGAATAATTAACATCGCTTATATACCCACCTCGAAAGGCGTAGTGGGCTAAAGCGCTAGTTTAGTGTTGATATAGACTGTCAAGGACAGGGAGATCGAGGTTTGAATCTCACTGGGGTTTACTGGGGTGGTTTATCCTAAATTATTTTCCACTCTCTCCTTACACGCAAATGTGGGTGCACTTCTTATATATTAAAACCTTACTAATCCCTAACATATTAGTGTAAATATTAGCACAGAGGACGATGGAGGATACAATTTAATTTTAATAAACAGGAACCTTTTATCAAGGAAAAGATCAATTTTAGCGGCAAAAATTGATAAATTAATTTGTGTTTGTTTTAAAAGTATTGATGATATCTAACAATATTGATAGCTGCATATCAGCATATCAAAGGAATCAATCTATGAATACATAAAATTATATCTACACTGGATATACCGCTGAGTGAACTTAAAGTGTTATGGAGCAAAGCTCTATATCTGCTGTTGACAAATCCCCTCTCTTTCATTTATATCTGAAGGTGGTGTGCCGGTGTAAGAAACCAGCGTTGCCAAACTTGTTTTATATCAAAGAGAAGATTGACCACACTAAAACAAGAGAATGACAACGCTGTATCCCAATAGTAGCCACACAGTTCCCTCAGATGATAAGTGTAGTAACCTTTCTAAAACTCTTACTATGAAAATTGGACTGTTTTATTGGTAGAGGGTGATGGGGTGGATTAATATGTCCCGCAAGACAAATAAAAAAACTAATAACAGGGACGCATGTATACAATATCAAGATTAACCGACTAAACAAGATATCCAAATATATTTTAAATATTTATTGATGACTAATCTATTTCAACTTACCTCACACCCCCCCCCTCATTATCCTAACAAAGGGTTTGACGTGATAAATGGGCGGTAATTTATATTTGAAACTCTGACTTGACAGTAATTTCAGTTTGACAAATTGTCAAGAAAGGAAAGTATTTTGAAAATCCGGGATATGTTCCCTCCCGGCTTTTAAATATCTCCGACGCTCTAGAGTCTTAGGAAATACAATATATGGTAAGGGCACTTATATAATCAAACATTAAATACTTCGAATCAATAAGAATACTTTACGTTTGAAAGCTAAAATATATTTTATATTATTGCTATTATTATTTTTATTACTATAATTACATTTTAGGATCGTGTATACCCATCTTAGGTTATATGCTAAGTACTAAATACGCTAATGGTTTCAGGGATTTAAGAGAGTTAATATTCACATGAAATGTACTTGTATTTGCGTAGAGGAAGAGTGGAAAACCATTTTTTGGGGAGAGGAAACTCTTCAGTACACCCAACGAGATTCGAGCTAGAGCTCGCAGTCATCAGCAGTCCAGTATACTGTGAAAGTGATCGCCTTGAGACCCTGCGCCATCGAATAGGGTAATATTATTATTACTACTATTATTTTAATCACCGCGTCTTATTACCTGTTAAGGTTGTACGCATTTTATGAATTATATAATATAATGAGGTAAGGATGAGAAGGGAAGTATTTTAGAGATAGTATAACAGCATTTGCGTGTAAGGAGGGTTTGAAGCCCTTGGTAGGTCCTACTGGGATTTGAAACAGGAACAAGTTTAAGAGTTTATTTATGTCGAACATATATCAGGTTTTAAAAGAACCCGTGCCCGAAGGCTTGAGACGACACGACTGTGACATTAATTACAAAACTCCACAAGGACAATGCCAACCCTGGTGGGCTGAGGACTGCTATCCATAGGTTGGGGGGGGGAAAATAATATAAAAACACAGGATCAAGTATATAATACTCTAAATTAGTGTCGAACGTGTGAGTCAGGCTTTAAAAGACTGTGTGGGCCGGTAGTTGAGCAATCGATGTGAGAATTAATTACCAAAAGTTTCCAGCACGGGTCTGGTTAATCCAATTTCACTTTCAGGACGTCATATGCCAGACAAGGCTATTATTACTCGGTAAAATTTGAGGGGGTCGTTATTTGAACGACGGGTTTTTAGGGCATCACATCAACAGATGGTAAGGCCGACAGCTCTCAGATGTTGTTTACTGGTCACAGGATTGGACTTAACATTACAGCTGCTTTATGACTAGTAGTTCTGTGAACAGTAGACCTCCCTCCATGTTACTATCGTTACTACAGACTTACTAGTAGTTCTGTGAGCAATAGACCTCCCTCCATGTTATTATCGTTACTACAGTCTTACTAGTAGTTCTGTGAACAGTAGACCTCCCTCCATGTTACTATCGTTACTACAGTCTTACTAGTAGTTCTGTGAACAGTAGACCTCCCTCCATGTTATTATCGTTACTACAGTCTTACAAGTAGTTCTGTGAACAGTAGACCTCCCTTCATGTTATTATCGTTACTACAATCTTACTAGTAGTGCTGTAAAGAGTAGACCTCCCTCCATGTTATTATCGTTACTACAGTCTTACTAGTAGTTCTGTGAACAGTAGACCTCCCTCCATGTTATTATTGTTACTACAGTCATATTAGTAGTTCTGTGAACAGTAAACCTCCCTCCATGTTATTATCGTTACTACAGTCTTACTAGTAGTTCTGTGAACAGTAGACCTCCCTCCATGTTACTATCGTTACTACAGTCTTACTAGTAGTTCTGTGAACAGTAGACCTCCCTCCATGTTATTATTGTTACTACAATATTACTAGTAGTTCTGTGAACAGTAGACCTCTCTCAATGTTATTATCGTTACTACAGTCTTACTAGTAGTTCAGTGAACAGTAGACCTTCCTCCATGTTACTATCGTTACTACAGTCTTACTAGTAATTCTGTGAACAGTAGACCTCCCTCCATGTTATTATTGTTACTACAATATTACTAGTAGTTCTGTGAACAGTAGACCTCTCTCAATGTTATTATCGTTACTACAGTCTTACTAGTAGTTCTCTGAACAGTAGACCTCCCTCCATGTTATTATCGTTACTACAGTCTTACTAGTTCTGTGAACAGTAGACCTCCCTCCATGTTATTATCGTTACTACAGTATTGCTAGTAATTACATTGTCATTTATCGCAGAATAAATATCCGGACAGACAGACGAAATACCAAATGGTCAAATTAAGACAACCTCGCTACACTCGTCCGATAAACCCCACGAGCAGCCGGCTCACTGGTGGTAGTTAGACAGGAGAGCCTCTCACCATTACATGCGACACAGGTAGCCTAACCCCTGAGGACAGCAATGCGAGAAAGGTGTGTTGGTTTATGCGCGGCCAAGCTATCTTAATGACAGGTCATCAGCAAGTCTTTAAGTTAAGCCGGTAATTAACACGCTCTGTGTATTTTATCATTGATAATGACCTCACTCATTAGTGGTTGAAAGGGTGGGAGGGGAAGCTAACCTAATTACTCGGGTTTCAATGACCTACCTATCGACTTTATAGAACGGGCAGATACGATCTGGAAATAGACTAGAACATTATTCAATGTCGGTTCAAGGTCTCACTTTTGTTAAATTAGATTTTAACGTTTTCTAATAATGAATATTATCATGATCTTTAAGATATTTTACCTCGAAATTATTGTGAATTTTGACGTTTGATTGCTCTTAAAAGTACGGTACATCGCACAGACTTTCTCTAGCTTTTATCTTTAAAAAAAAAATACTAAGAAAACACCGTAAGATTTGTGAAGTGAAATAATTGGTCTAAGCATTGTTGTAGAAACATTACACCAAAGATCATAAACGAAATAATATACACTTACTCCAAAGAATTAGGAACTAGGAACATTGTTGCAGAAAAATTGAGAAAAGAGAACTATCTTTGTCCACCAAAGAGCATAAGAATCAAATTCATTTTCAAAAACCTGAGTATTAAAAAGTGTGTGTATATATGCTAATATCTCATAAATTGTTGGTTTCATAAAAATATATTTCAAATAAAAGATTTTTATCCTTGATAGTAACACAACTTTATACTAATAAGTTATTTCGTATCTCAAATAGTTGCGTAGAAATTATGAAAATGGTAAAATTTACTCCGTGTAAAGTACCCACAAAGTCATTTTCATACGAAAATGAGAATTTCCATCTTGTTTATAGTAATAATAAATAGTGTCTAGATATAAAATTTAATCAAAATCCTTAGAGCAACTTCCGAGAAAATTAATTCTTCTCCTTTTTCCCCGACATTAAAACTACCCTTAAAATTAAGATTGGACACCTAATTAAAAAAAAAAAACCTTATGGGGACTTTATGAAAAGCCCAGACATCAAGTTTTAGCCCAATTGATAAAATACTTTCAACTCTAGCCCGAGGTATAAACAGACAGGCAGACAAACGGCATCGAGAACACCACTATTTTTTTGTTTCAAGGGGGTCATTAAACGTCAACTTTTATCAAAAAGCCGAATTCGATTATTTTTACGGTAACAATACTTTCTCTACAAGGTGTCAAGCGAAAGTAAAAAAGTCGGTCCGATAATCTCTCTGTCTTCCTCTTTATCTGTCTGTTCCTCTGTATGTAACACTTGTTGTCTTTCATATCGCTAGTAAATACGGTTTGTGATTCAAGTCATGACCTCCTCGTTCTCCTGTTCTCCTGGTCTCCTGGTCCAGCTAGACCGAGTGACGTGGTGGACCTTCTAACATGTTGGATAAGAGGGAGGGGGAGTTATCTAGATATACTTGGCGTATTACTTACTATCCTTCCTTATTATCCACATATTTATGCTATTTGAGGGGTAGATATGAGTAAATGAGGATTTTTAAAAGAAAAACAAATGTAATTGTCGTGGGAAAGAGTAAATAAACCCCACCTTAGTAAGCAACACACCAGACTGGGATTCGAAACTAGACCTGCCAGACACTGGTAAACCAGATCAGATAAAACTGATAAGGTGAACGGATATCTAAGATTATATATATATATTTACAGATTTGTATGTGTAACAAAACATATGTTTGAACAAAAAAATAAATAAAATCTTGTTTCAGTAGAACAGTTTAATTTAATTTTCTACTAGTATATTATGATAAGAATTAATACCAACAATTTCTTGTTTATCATGGATGTGGTAGAATTTATCAGAAATATTTTAAATTTAAATTTAAAAAGAAAGTCCTGGTTGAGTTATGCAATGTTCATGTCAGTTATAAAAAAAAACTATTGAGATTACCATCATGTTTAGAAAATTAAGCTAAACGTACGTATCCATTCAAGCATTATTTTATTTACTTTGGCCAGAAAATCTTTTACTGGAAATAAAGTAAAAATATGGACAAACTCGCGTACCCCTTCCACCCCCCCCCCCCCCCAAAATAAACGAGTGGCCACAGAACTACATCAGCTGGGATCAGAACCAAGAAATGAGCACAGAGAATGAGCCATTGGCTCGTGGATTAATGAAATGCCAAATAATAATATTAATAATACTAATAAACAAAATCTTGCCATTTTGAAACGTGAAAATTTTTGAAAAACAAACACGCTACTATTAACTATTAAATTATTTTTATCTTTCAAACTCACTATTTCATGGCGAAGAAACGTTTATAAAAACTGAGCAAAAAAAAAAAGATCAAAGTTTTTAATTCGTCCTTCACTAATTCGGCGATTAGCGTTTTCGCTTTGATTAAATCGACGGACGAGCTGTCCTGACTACTGAACAGGCAACGTCAAGACCCCCTCCCCCCTCTTCACCCAGAGACACATCAAACGGAATAATGGACGAAGGGACGATTCGTGAGCTATCCGATACGGATCTCCCGACATTTTTAATGACAGACAAGATCGAGTAGTCTCTAATTAAAGTTATATCAGTTTGATACGAACAGGCTTAGGAAGAAAAGCACGAGGATGAATTATTCCGAGGTAGATTGTTTTTATTTTCCTTCTCATATAGAGAAAATATCGTAATCGTGAACATTTTTAGCTCGATATTATTATGGATCTTAGTAAAAGTCGATTTTACAGTTCTGTCTGTCCCTATATCTGTCCCTATATTCGTCCCTATATCTGTCCCTATGTCGGTCCCTATGTCGGTCCCTATGTCCGTCCCCATATCTGTCGCTATGTATGTCGTTATGTCGGTCCCTATATCCGTCCCTATATCCGTCCCTATATCTGTCGCTATGTATGTCGTTATGTCGGTCCCTATATCCGTCCCTATATCCGTCCCTATATCTGTCGCTATGTATGTCGTTATGTCGGTCCCTATATCCGTCCCTATATCCGTCCTATATCTGTCGCTATGTATGTCGTTATGTCGGTCCCTATGTCTGTCTGTACCTCTGTATTTATGTTTCTCCCTATGTATACATGTCAAATGAGGACAGAGTTGGAGATAACATATCAAAGACCCGCCTCGGTGGCGTAGTTGGCTAACGCTCTAGTTACGTGTTGAGCTAGACTGCTGAGGACGGGAGATCCAGGATCAAATCTCGATCGGTGAACTGGAGGGGGGTTTCTAAATGGTTTTACACTCTCCTTCCACGCAAATGCGGGTTCACTTCCTTTAATTTAACCTTCCCAATTCATAATCCATTAGCGTAATTAGTACTTATGCGTATGATTCGAACGGGTAGTAAGACGCGGTGCTAAATAAATAAACATATCACAGTTACAGTTTAACAAGCTCTGCCTAACTCTGGCAACACTCCACGACACGCCACTGGGAATTAATAAACTTTATTGTGTGTAATAACTATTATTTATCTATTTAATATTTAAAATATAATATTAAAACTAAAATAACCCCTTAAATGATGGAAGCAAATATTATTAAAATAAAATTTATATTAAAAATAACTTATTTGACACTTTAATTACTAAAATAATTAATACTCTACTGATCTCAAGTCATTAAAGATTAAATTAAATCAAAACCGGAACATGTTTAGATACATTAAATAACAATTTTTGCAAAAACCTTCATTTAAACAATCTGAGTTTCCGGAATGACAAATGCCTTAGTTTTAAACATTAACATTTAAAAAAACTGAGATAAACTAATTTTTATCCCCCTCCCCCAACAACAAATGTTCGTTCGAACTGAAATCAATCCGCCTCTTTAGAGTAATAAATCGACTTTAGAATTTAGGTAGCTACAAAATACAAAGGAAAAAAAGGTGATATTTCAACCTTTTATCTAAAATGTAAATTGTACTACGCCCAAACCTATCAGTGTTTGAAATACACTTCAATAATTATTTATATCACAGCGCTCCTTGTGTCCGAATGTGGAACCAACTCTTTCTTCACATGTCAAAGCTGATATACAGATATCCCCCTTCCGCGTACTAAGCTGCCTTCACAACATCCATGGAAAATAAGATACGCAAGGGTGCTTTTAATTGATAACTATCATCAACACGTCTTACTACCCATTCGGGTTATACGCACTTACGCTAATGTGTAATGGTAGGGTGATTGTGAGATGAAATGGAGGACCTACAGTTTAACGTGGGATCCGAACCACGGTGGAGGCCTGGCTTCCCCACATTCACAAGATGTCTTGTCAGAGGTGAAGGAAGGGTTTGGCGATCAGATAAATCTGTGCCGGGACCGAGGATTGAACCCCGGACCCCAGCACAGAAGTCTGACACCCTACCCCCTAGACCACCAGGTGAATCAGTAAAAACTCTTTCCGTTTGGCGTGATTTTAATTACTATAGGACCCGCCTCGTGTTCACATGGTCTAACGCGCTACTTTCGTAGTAGACTAGGCTGCCGATGACGGGGAGACCAAGGTTCGAATCTAGGTCAGATGTATTGAGGGTGATTTCCACTCTCCCTCCACGTAAGTGCGGATACATTTCCTATACATATAACCTTCATAATCCGTAAAACCATTAGTGTAACTGTTACATAAGCGTATACACCAAACGGGTAGTAAGACACGGCGGTAAAAATTAATAGAGTTACTCTGTATTAAAATGCGTGTAGCCCGGCCCGGGTGTGTAGGGATATCCGACGATGAAAACACACACACACAAAGGACGTGTTTGAAATTAGAGCAACATAGTTTCAGCTCACATCTATTATCTACTAATTAATCCAACAACTCACGGCAACGCTCGAATTCCCACATGAGATATTATAAAAAACCACTTCTCTGTATTTCAGCCGATGTTTCTCACCTCCAATATTCCTTCTCTCTCGGCGTCTTTATTTGTCAGAGTTATCTATTTGACCTCTCCCGAGGCCATCCGTCCCCATTCCCTCCCTCTCGCCCCTCCGTAATCCCCATCCAATCCCTTCTTGCTCCCCCAACCCCCTCCCCTTGCTCGATATGCCCTCACGGAAAACCACTTTCCAGCTATCAGTTTTGATTTCTACTTTAGAAATTTACAGCTCCTTGTACTTGGCTCTCGTATTTCGAGATATTTATTTTATTTATTCTCCCTATCCCCTCTTTTTACAACCTCGCCACAGTATTGTGCTGCTCCCTGCGGTGTTAAATCAAAGCTCTCTCTGAATATATATATATATCGTCGTCGAGAAAAGTGAAAATAGAAACAACTATTTTTGGAATAGATGAATAAAATTGGGAAACCTCAGCCACAAATTTTTGATACATATTTTTGGACATGTGGTTAAAAGTCTGTAGAACTTATTTTAGGTTAGATATGTGATTTTTGAAAGGTGATAAAACATTTTAATTACTGTTCAGAGAAACTACAGTATAGTGTACAGTCCGGTGTCGTGTCGTGTTTCCAGAACAGTCAAAGCTTGTTAAAACTGTACCTATGACATGATCTCACCCCCTAGGTTCCCACATATATATATACATTGATAATATCAATCAAAAGTGAAAGTTGCATATCACATGACTTGACGTATGAATACGTGAAAATAGTTCTTGTATTTTTTCTAGCGGTTAGATGTGTCCATTCGTAAGAAAATTGGGTTATAAATAGAAATACTTCTCACAGTGACTTTTTCCATTTTCTTTCCACGATAATGTGACTGCACTTTTTCTAACTTATCCTCCTCCTCCTTGATCCATCATATTTACACATTAATAACCCTTGTGTTAGATGAACTACCCGACCGGGTAGTGAGAAGCTGAAAAAAATAATTATAACAAAATACGATGAAAAATTGCTTACACATATGATCCTAAGTAACGCTAAATGAGAAGCACTGGTGGTTACTCGGTCTAAGGCATGAAGTTCGCAAGACCAGGCTTCTGTGAGGTAAGGTCCAGAATCGTATCTCATCTTGGTATTGGAACTAAATTTTCCCTTTCTGCGCTAATCAGGAGGCAGTTAATTAAAACTAAACGCTTCCTTAGAGTTTTTATTTAAATTCTGTCATAATTATAAAATTAGAGTAAGATAGCTTGACTAAGTCCACTCTTGCTCAAAATGTAAGAATTTATTAACATTTTTTATTTACTATATGAATTTATGGTTGATAACCCTTTTATTTATATATATTAATTTTTTATGAGATATTTAACAACTTTTTTTCGAACCGACTCTTTACATCAGCACACGACTTATAAACTTAACTTAATATATAAAATACACACCCCAAACCTCAGACCATTAATTTATCACTACAAAAAGTTAAACCCGCATTTCCCCGGTGATAAATTTATTGGCCGAGACAGGAATAGAACCCGGTACCTATCAGTAGACAGACACAGCACCGATTGAGATAAGGTGTCAGAAAGCACTGACCAATTAATTAATATTAGCACCGCGTCTTACTACCCGTTCGGGTTATACGCTTTAAGTACTAATTACTCTAATGAGTTAGAAATTTGGAAGGATGAATTAGAGGAAATGAACCCGCATTTGCGTGGAGGGAGAGTGGAAAAAGCATTTAGGAAAAACCACCCCAGTTCACCCGACCGAGATTCGAACCTCGATCTCCCCGTCCTCAGCAGTGATGAATGATAAAGCTTAAAAAACAGACAAGACAAGTATACTATCTTTATCTCTATTTATATAACGAATTATTTACCAAAATTTGTTGGACGCACCATTCTCCTTAAGGGAATATTTTCTAGGGCATGTTTCGTTCCTTCTCCCATTTTCAGTTGAAGATTCAAAATATTTCTTATTACAGAGGAATGGTGAAAAGGGGATAACCCTAATAAAAAAAATCGGGCACTTAAAACAAAACAAAAAACAGTTTTACTAAACGAATCACGAATATAAGAAATGGGCACAGCTTTGAAATATCATAACCATTTTGTTCGACAACACGGAGGTAGAAAAAAATAAATAGAAAAAAAATAGTGCATGCATAAAAAGATCCGGCATCTTCCGAACGCCATCATAAAAACAGTAGATAGACGGGTAGCTTCGCCAATAACAACCACCCTCACGAAATCCATCCTTCATTTTATTTCGCTTTGTTTGTTTACGGGATAGAACGTGTATTTTTAGAACTTTTTTTTTCCTTGTGAATATAAGAGAAAAAAAAAGTTTCAGCCAGTTAGTTGTCAACCCTTGTAACAGACATTTAATGGTGCACGAGTTAAGCCAACACTGTCATTATTAATAATAATAAAAAAGGTATATTAGAAATAAGTTTGGAGGTGATCTGTAACAAAATCCTACAGACATAAGAATTCCCTTAAACAGCGATAAGTCATCCCAATTGGTAGATAAAGGGGTTTGAGTTCGATACCTTTAAGAGTGTTTAACAGATTTCCACCCCCTTATCATGAGAAACTCCTTCCGGTCTACTACTAAAACATCCCCCCCCTTCCCTACCAGTGACGTTACATATTAGATTCAGGCTCTTTAAAGTAATTCTACAGGATAAATGACACTGCGAAATTTTAACAACTACTGTATAGTTATTATAAGCTATAAATAATGTTTCAATAATATATATTGGCTACAATAATTGCAGCCCAGTAGTGGAAAGATTAACCAGTACTAGCGTACCATTGTCCAGGGGACGTACTAATGTATTAATCGTACTACATCCTTTCTGTGGAGGCTCTTTCCATGTCCCGATGATAGGAGGTGATGGTGTTAGGGTGTGGAACCAGTGGAAACACTTTAACCTAAATTAAGTCTAACTAACCAAACCCTGGTGACCGTTGTGGTAATTCACTTTTATAGATAAATACCCGATGTACGTACAAGCCGGGAATCAAACCCGGGACCACTAGACTCGTAGCCAGGAGCACTGACCACTATACCACTAGGTCGGTTACTTATATTGTATGACTTTACAAGCCAAGATATAAATTATTTACAATTGTCTAGAAAATAGGTATATTTGTAGCATCGGATACTTTACGAAAGACACTAAACAACAAAAATAGACGAGACTTACCCTATTTGATTGCTGACTGGGGCTGCGTGGAAGAACGACACAAAACCGTTGGACGCACCTTCGCGGTACCGGGAAAATAGAACACTGGCAGGGTAAAATGTAACGTGAGTTCAACGAACATCATGAGTTGATTTGACATGCGCAGTGAAGATATCCCCTTCGATAAGGTTCCCGAACGGCCACGGACCTTCCCGGAGCTGTGTTGACATGCGCAGTGAAGATATCCGCTTCGATAATGTTCCCGAACGGCCACGGACCTTCCCGGAGCTGTGTTGACATGCGCAGTGAAGATATCCGCTTCGATAATGTTCCAGAACGGCCACGGACCTTCCCGGAGCTGTGTGGCATGCGCAGTGAAGATATCCGCTTCGATAATGTTCCAGAACGGCCACGGACCTTCCCGGAGCTGTGTTGACATGCGCAGTGAAGATATCCGCTTCGATAATGTTCCCGAACGGCCACGGACCTTCCCGGAGCTGTGTTGACATGCGCAGTGAAGATATCCGCTTCGATAATGTTCCAGAACGGCCACGGACCTTCCCGGAGCTGTGTTGGCATGCGCTCACTATGTATTCCTTGATGTTCTAGAAGGTGACTTCCCCTTAATTTTCCCATCTCTCCCTCTTCTGTGCTTTATAGTATATATACTGGCGTCTGTGCCAACAGAATTGACAATTGGGCCTGAGTCGTAACTGACATAGGATAAGCTCTGGCTTTCTTCAAACTTAAAATGTAAGGTCAAAATTCATTCTAGGCAAATTTACCTTTTTTTTTTAATTTTAAGACGTTACCAACATTTCTTTTCGACCTATTTTCTTAAGATTCAAAATTTAGAAATAAATCAGACTGTTAGAAAATTACTTTATTGTTCTTTAGATGTCGCTTCGTTGCTAGGTGATGGCGTCTTATCGCCAGTTGAGTTATAATTAATCGATTGTATCGATAAATATGTTTAATGGGTATCGTTTCCATGAATAGCTATATTTAAATAATGTTCACGTGAACTATAAAATATTTGAATTTAGATTTTTTATTGTTGTTTTGCAACATGCCAGTTCTGATGGGCAGATATTAATTATTTGAATTTATATTTCTTGTTGTTTTGCAACATGCCAGTTCTGATGGGCAGATATTTAATATTTGAATTTATATTTCTTGTTGTTGTTTTGCAACATGCCAGTTCTGATGGGCAGATATTTAATAATTGAATACATATTATCTTGTTATTTTTTGCATATGAGAAAGGCGCCCTATCAAGTGGACTTAGAATTAACTACGTTTAACTAAATTTTCTTGTTGTAATGCCGTCTGGCTATGTTCATAACTTTTAATGAGTCTAATTTACATTTATACCTTTTATCAATATCTTATGTTAACGTTAAATTAATCTGATATATGTCTCACCTCAGACTCTTTAACTTTGGCTACAATTCGTTGTGGTATATGAATCTCGTTTATATTTTTTATATACATCTTCACTACAACTATGTTAACGTTGAATAGAACTGTTAAATATCTAATTGTGCGATTGCAAATAAATATCGACTTATCATGACTTATACAAATATTTTCTATATATGCCTCTCCATACCCTAGGTATTAGATTTAATATATTTATATTATTTTAATGTGAACTCTTGTCAATGTGGGGAATGCCAGGCCGCCACCGTGGTTCGGATTCCACGTTAAACTGTAGGTCCTTCATTTCATCTCACAATCACCCTACCATTACACATTAGCGTAAGTGCGTATAACCCGAACGGATAGTAAGACGCGGTGATAATAATAATAATAATAATAATAATAATAATAATAATAATGTGAACTGATAGGCAGGTTGCAGTATCTCACTGCTTTCTAGAGGTAGACGGCCCCTTTTGAATAACCCAGCAACAGGTCTGAGTTGCGAGCTTCGGTATTGGAATGTTTTGGGTAAAACATTCAAAGCCTTGAACTCCATAGCACTCACTTCTATTGTTGTCCCTTTTTTATATTACTATTTATATTATTTGAGGACCCTCCCCTTGAGGATGGTTCATATTAAAGATTTGAAGCTTTTTCTAATTTATTTATATAAATTAATATTGAATAAAACTTATCTTTCAATTTTTTTTTATCCAACAATAATATAATCTCTAGAATCCATTGGCAAACCTAATTAATTTTACGGCCCACTGGTGTGACACGGAACACAGTTTGAGAACCACTGGTCTTTAAGAATCGATTCATGTTTAAAATATCATATAATATTATTATTATTAGCACCGCGTCTTACTACCCGTTCGGGTTATACGCACTTACGCTAATGTGTAATGGTAGGGTGATTGTGAGATGAAATGGAGGACCTACAGTTTAACGTGGAATCCGAACCACGGTGGTGACCTGGCATTCCCCACATTCACAAGATGTCTTGTCAGAGGTGAAGGAAGGGTTTGGCAATCAGATAAATCTTTGCCGGGACCGAGGATTGAACCCCGGCCGCCAGCATAGAAGTCTGACACCTTACCCCTAGACCACCAGGTCACCAATATCATATAATAGATAAGCCAAATAAAAAGTTTCCAAACACATTTATTTAAAACTTTAAACACATGCCTTGAGCAAACAAAACAAGTTTACCGATTGGTAGTGACGTCAGAGGTTCGTGACGTCAGAGCCGGTACTGATAAAACACCTTATCTCCCTACGTCTCTTCACGCGATATATGTATAATTGAACGTTATAAAACTTGCCCATGCATAAAGTATGGACAATTTTAGCAGAACTGAAAGAAAGACGCTCTCAACGTCATGACGTCCCGACGCCGAGGAATAACAAGCAGACGTCACAAAAGAACCGAACATTTAGAGCATGGCTGCAGAAAGGGGGAATGGGAGAAAGGGAAAGCGAAGGAACTTTGAAATAAAATAAAAATTGACGAGAGAGAATAAGATGGAAACCCGTCGCACCATAACAGTGAGCAGGGCGGGGTTGAGAGGGGTTAAATACCCCTCTGGTCGTCTCTTCAACCCGCTCGACAAACAATTGAAAGCTACATCACGCGGAATGTTTGTGTTCTACGGCCAGAACACGCTACAAAAGAGAGTTTTTTTTTTGTTGGCGATGTTTTAGGTTTGGTACCTAGGCTAGAAGAGCTTATGGACCAGTATGGATATAAACCAAGGTATTACGAAGTCAACAAAAGGGTTGGGGCGGGAGGGGGGATAATAAGGGACAACTATCAGAAGTACCGGGCACTGCCCGGGGTAACCATGGAATGAATCGCGAGGACAACCCGGGCAACGCTTTTCTTTGTTTTAATCAGAATAAAATCTCTTCATTCTATTTCTTCCGACACAAGTCTTTAATTTATATAAGAAATCTCATCCAAATTTCCAAAATTCTGTCTTCTAGGTGCACATGTTTGAGACTATGGGCTACTAATATTTAAATGTCAGACCTTTACGTGAGGTAAATATCACGTGACGTTCGCGACAAACAGACAAACTCTTCACTATATTGATACAAAAGATTAGCTTTTTGTCCACAATTTCTTTGCTAAAGTACATTTTTATGTATTGTGTACAGTTTGGAATGTAAAATCACCTAACGGATCGAGTAATGGCTCCCAGCCATTTCCGGTTAAGACAGGGGTAGACTGGGTAACACATGACGAAGTCGGTGACCTGGTGGTCTAGGGGTAAGGTGTCAGACTTCTGTGCTGGGTCCGGGTTCAATCCTCGGTCCCGGCAAAGATTCATCTGATTACCAAACCCTTCCTTCACCTCTGACAAGACTTGTATTGATCACAACTTGTGAATGTGGTGAATGTCAGGCCTCCACCGTGGTTCGGATCCCACGTTAAACTGTAGGTCCTTCATTCCATCTCACAATCACCCTACCATTACACATTAGCGTAAGTGGGTATAACCCGAACGGTTAGTAAGACGCGGTGCTTAATAATAATAATAATAATAATAATAATAATAATAACACATGACGACAGATATGCCCTACAGAGATAGTGTTGACACGTTTCTATTACCTGCTTCAATGGTCAAACGGTCTAAGAAGCCACTCTCGTGTTAGACTGGTATGCCAATGATGTGGAGGTAGGGGTTCGAATCCTGGTTGGTATACTGAGGGTGTCCCCCCCCTCTGATTGGTTTCCCACTCTCCTTCCACGCTAATAGGGGTAGATTACCTGTAAAATTCTTCCTCCCTCACCTCTACTCCATTAGACTAATTATTATAAGTGCGTGTAAACTAAGCAGGTAGTAAGACTTAGTTATATTAGGGAAAAAAAAACTAATTTGAGAGAACATTTTATCAAATAAATATTTTGCAAATACGTATTTTTAAATGGAGATTTGTGAAATGGGGAGTTGTAAAGGTACAGAATAAAATAATATGTTTCTGTAACAGTGTCTATTAATTCATGTGTGCTCTTGTGAAATGCGATATTCTTTTTCTCCCCCATTATGTTTCTATAACAATGTATATTATCATTATTATTATTATCGAACAAGTTATAATGTAGTTAAAGTAGTGAGAAAGACTGTGCCATTTATTTGTTTTAACAAAACACAACTTGAATGCGATGTCGCACGACTGTTCTTTAAACGTAACACAAGTATTCGAATATCCACTAGTCTATATTTTAGCTTGTTTTTTTTTAACACCACGTCCTACCACCCGTCCTAGTTATACTCTTGCGTACCAACCCTACCAATAGTTTTAGGGATTATTAAGGTTATATTTAGAGGAAATGTAACCGAATTTGAGGGAGAGGAGAGCGGAAAACAATTTTGGAAAAAAAACAACCCTCATTACACCCGACCGAGATTCGAACATTGATATCCCCGTCATTGGTAGTTTAGTCTACTGCGAGAGTAGCGCGTTAGACCACGCGGCCATTGAAGGCAGGTTGTATTAATATTATTTGTAATATCCCAAGAATCTAAAAACAATGGTTTTAATTTTTTTTATTGGAACCGTGACCTTAGTATTAATACGTGCCCCCAACTCCCCCCCCCCCTCCGTTTTTCCCCAAAATAAAATAAAATATTATGTTCTGTTATATTAATGTACTTAGAAAACAAACGTTAAATAATCCATAGACTAAAAACTAATATTTCCACTCTTCGCCTGTAGATATCACTATGTGAGAGCACCCCTCCCCCCCTTTCCACGGGTTGAAAATAAGGGTCTAGAACCCCTTACAACCTCTTCCCCCCCCCCTGCCCTTCAATATCCGGACCAGACTTCACTTCATCTCAATTTGTGTCGCCTTGAACCTAGTTCGTGACCCGAACAAACTAAACGAAATGAAACCTTCCCCTGTCTGTATAGACTTCTCCCACATCTCTCTCTCTCTCTCTCTCTCTTCACACACACAGGGCCGACACTTGGAGAAGACTCCAACTCCCCAATACCAGAGGAGAAAAGAAATTCTGAAGAATGTTGCCAAATAAATAAAAGTGTCTGTGAGAGGAAGAGAACCAATTGTAAGATGGTTGAGAGGGTCCTTACATCAACATTAGACGAGACACGGATTACTACCCGCCCAGGTATATCTTATTGCGTGTCCGGGATACAGCATTCGTGGCAATACTATCCAGAACTAATGTACAGTACCTTTGCTCAGGGGACGCCTCAATCCATTGTACTAATCATACATCCTTTCCGTGGAGGATCCGTCCATGTCCTGATGAGATGAGATGAGGGGGATAGTGAGTATGAGGGAATAGTGAGTATGAGGGGATAGTGAGTATGAGGGGATAGTGAGTATGAGGGGATAGTGAGTATGAGGGAATAGTGAGTATGAGGGGATAGTGAGTATGAATTAAATGCCTAATCTTGAATTCGATTTGGATTCTTGGGACAAATTGTAAACTTAGTAGAAAATAAAAATGTTAACTAAATGTTAACAACATTCATACATTGAGTAAAGTGTTACATCATTGGTCTGGGGTCTGGTTGTTAAGGCTTCTTTTGTATCATTGTTGTTTTTAAATCGTTGTCTATAATAATAAAAGGAAGTGTTTGTCTGTTTGTTTGTTTGTTTGTGTGAGATGCTCAGCCAAATCTACGTCACGCAGAGATCTGAAATTTGTAACATAGGTGGACTGAAGGAATGCACATCGAAGCCGGATTTTTAAATTTTTAAACAGCTTTTTAATTAGGCTATTTTTAACAAATCTTTGAAGATAATATTGTTAATCTGCTTTAGAATTACGTTTCAGAGATAACTCTGATAAAAATATGCCGCATTCTTCTCGAAAAAAAAAAGTGTACGGAATCGACCGTAATTCTAAACCATTTTTGTGGGGGAGGGGGGGGGGTCTTATATAATTCTAGTGTTAGTGATAGTAATAATATATACTCTTATCGCGGTTTGGCCTGTAATTATATTGAAGGTGACCCACCAAAATGCAACCTCTAAAACCAACTACAATTCAAAGTTTTAAAAAACAAAACATATTTCTATAATTTCCGAATCTAGAACCCTCAAAACTCGAATATTCTTAAGGAATCAAAAGATTCAAGTGTTCGACGTTGTCTACTTGAAGATTTTGAAGCTATTTCACGAAACGGGCCGCAACTTAACCTGATGCAACTAAGCCGTCTAAGCACTATCACACTTAGACCTCATTGATGTCCTTTATTTCCTCGACATTACGTTTCTGTAACAATGTATACTAATTAATTTATTCTATTTGGTGAAATGTGATGTTCATCCCCCCCTCCATCCCCCTTATGTTCCTGTAACATTGTATATTATTTAGTTTCACATGTCTTACGAGTTTTAAGTAAATATCTAAATTTTTAGACAGTGGAGCCGGAAGATGTGTTCTGCACCGTTGTTGTTTTTTTAGTTAAAATGTAATTTGAGGTGTTTTTCCTTTGAACGGGGTCCGTTCGTCCTTGCATCCTTTGTAATCCTATTGAGGAAGGGCGCGTCCCCTCAAATCCGTCGATACATCACATCCTCGCCCGTACACTCTCAGACAAAACCATGTGACTCTCCGCTGCACGATGGACCCTTCTCTCGATGGCTGTCTCAAAGGTCCTACCGTGAGCTACTATTCGGTACTATCTCACTATCCAGATAGTACTTCTACAATAAAAGATGTAAATAGCCCATTTGTCGGCTACGTCACCATGGCTGATCCATAAATCCGATCAACGTGCGGATATCTTCAGTATTCACTTGACCACGGTGAAGTTGGGTTAAGTTTAATAGTGTTTCAATTAAAATAATTATTAATCACTTTTATAGTGTTTTTATTAAATATGGCCAAACAGTATCTACAGTAACTACACTATTTAATAAAACCACACTACGATGCAACTCCTAGTCCAAACTGTATTGTCTACCTAGGTTAGGTGTTATCTGTGAGGTGAGACGGGCTCTTAAGACGTCTGGTTCTAGCTGTATTACCTACCTAAGTTAGGTGTTATCTGTGGGGTGAGACGGGCTCTTAAGACGTCTGGGTCTGTTGTATTACCTACCTAAGTTAGGTGTTATCTGTGGGGTGAGACGGGCTCTTAAGACGTCTGGGTCTAGCTGTATTACCTACCTAAGTTAGGTGTTATCTGTGAGGTGAGATGGGCTCTTAAGACGTCTGGTTCTAGCTGTATTACCTACCTAAGTTAGGTGTTATCTGTGGGGTGAGACGGGCTCTTAAGACGTCTGGTTCTAGCTGTATTACCTACCTAAGTTAGGTGTTATCTGTGGGGTGAGACGGGCTCTTAAGACGTCTGGTTCTAGCTGTATTACCTACCTAAGTTAGGTGTTATCTGTGAGGTGAGATGGGCTCTTAAGACGTCTGGTTCTAGCTGTATTACCTACCTAAGTTAGGTGTTATCTGTGGGGTGAGACGGGCTCTTAAGACGTCTGGGTCTAGCTGTATTACCTACCTAAGTTAGGTGTTATCGGTGGGGTGAGACGGGCTCTTAAGACGTCTGGGTCTAGCTGTATTACCTACCTAAGTTAGGTGTTATCTGTGAGGTGAGATGGGCTCTTAAGACGTCTGGTTCTAGCTGTATTACCTACCTAAGTTAGGTGTTATCTGTGGGGTGAGACGGGCTCTTAAGACGTCTGGTTCTAGCTGTATTACCTACCTAAGTTAGGTGTTATCTGTGGGGTGAGACGGGCTCTTAAGACGTCTGGTTCTAGCTGTATTATCTACCTAAGTTATAAGCATGTAAGATCATTACTCTAACAGGGTAGGGATGAGTAAGGAAGAATTTCAGAGGTAATATACCCACATTTGCATGGAAGGAGAGTGAGAAAATAGTTAGGAAACACCTTTTCGAATAGACCCGACCTAAATTAGAGTCCCGATCTCCCCATCTTAAGCAAACAAGTTTAATATGATAGTGACGCCTTAGACCGTTCGGCCACTGAAGTGGGTTTTTAAATTTATAATAGAATCTAATTTTACATTTTAAAAATGTATCCATTTATTATGAGGTTTTTTGAACGATTATCTCCGATTTGTGTTGGTGACGTCACTGATGTCCGCACCAAAGGTTCAAACTTGAAACCTAATTTCCGTAAATATGTGCACTATTTTTTTACCTTCCTACTCCACCCCATTTCTCCCTCCCCCCTCCCGTGATTTTTTAGTTCAAATAAGTACACAAATTTCCACTTTAAAAAACTAACCTGTTCTCGAACCACATTTTGAAGAATCCCTGATATTTGTAAATATAAACATGCTTTGAGGTTGTGAAGTTAGCCAAAGGTTGATGACAGCTTTGCACGCGACTATACACGGAGGAGGAGGAACAGTTCTAGGCCCTGTGTAACAATCAGATCACGTCCACTGCAGGAACTGAGAGCCAGTTGAAGCGAGCTTTATTAATGTGCGATTTATTCTCCAGCCACAGCAGGCGCTGTAAGCCGGCCTATACGTCCCCCCTTCCCCCGCCCCCCCCCCCCCATCCGACACATGAGAAGATAAGCTCACTTAGTATTCATGGGACAGGAGGGGGAGGGGGGTGATGGAACTACGAGGAGGAGGGGGAAGGATTGTTGGTCGATATGATTGTGAAGCCACTAATTTTAAATGTAGCTTCATATTTCCTGCATAGCCCAGAGTGCTCGACTTGAGAGTAAAATATTGTTCCCGGTACGCCTTTAATATCACGTATAGGCAACTCCTTTGACTTGGCGGTGACGAACGTAGTATCTTCCTAGATACCTTATCAGTTAATTTTATTCGAGATATCATCTTTAGATGTTACGACATAAAATTTACAGTTTTTTTGTTTTTGTTTGAATTAAAGATACACCCACTAAATTGCGATTAACTCAATTGTCGTGGCTAATTGTTATTTTTACTCAGTACTGTCTATAGTTACGGTGTTTATAGGCCAGGAGAATGGGTCGACAGTCGTGGCTAGTAGCAATATGTGTAGTTACGGTGTTTCTAGGCCAGGAGAATGGGTCAACAGTCGTGGCTAGTAGCAATGTGTAGTTACGGTGTTTCTAGGCCAGGTGAATGGGTCAACAGTCGTGGCTAGTAGCAATGTGTAGTTACGGTGTTTCTAGGCCAGGTGAATGGGTCAACAGTCGTGGCTAGTAGCAATATGTGTAGTTACGGTGTTTCTAGGCCAGGAGAATGGGTCGACAGTCGTGGCTAGTAGCAATATGTGTAGTTACGGTGTTTCTAGGCCAGGAGAATGGGTCGACAGTCGTGGCTAGTAGTAATGTGTGTTGTTGCATTGTTTCTAGGCCAGCAGAATGGGTTCAACAGTCGTGGCTAGTAGCAATGTGTGTAGTTACGGTGTTTCTAGGCCAGCAGAATGGGTCAACAGTCGTGGCTAGTAGCAATGTGTGTAGTTACGGTGTTTCTAGGCCAGGAGAATGGGTCGACAGTCGTGGCTAGTAGCAATGTGTGTAGTTACGGTGTTTCTAGGCCAGGAGAATGGGTCGACAGTCGTGGATAGTAGCAATGTGTGTAGTTACGGTGTTTCTAGGCCAGGAGAATGGGTCAACAGTCGTGGCTAGTAGCAATGTGTGTAGTTACGGTGTTTCTAGGCAAGGAGAATGGGTCGACAGTCGTGGCTAGTAGCAATATGTGTAGTTACGGTGTTTCTAGGCCAGGAGAATGGGTCGACAGTCGTGGCTAGTAGCAATATGTGTAGTTACGGTGTTTCTAGGCCAGGAGAATGGGTCAACAGTCGTGGCTAGTAGCAATGTGTGTAGTTACGGTGTTTCTAGGCCAGGAGAATGGGTCAACATCGTGGCTATACAATGTGAGTACGGTGTTTCTAGGCCAGGAGAATGGGTCGACAGCGTGCTAGACAATGTGTAGTTACGGTGTTTCTAGGCAAGGAGAATGGTCACAGTCTGCTAGTAGCAATGTGTATTACGGTGTTCTAGGCAGGAGAATGGGTCAACAGTCGTGCTAGTAGCAATGTGTGTAGTTACGGTGTTTCTAGCCAGAGAATGGGTCGACAGTCGTGACTATAGCAATGTGTGTAGTTACGGTGTTTCTAGGCAAGGAGAATGGGTCGACAGTCGTGGCTAGTAGCAATATGTGTAGTTACGGTGTTTCTAGGCCAGGAGAATGGGTCGACAGTCGTGGCTAGTAGCAATATGTGTAGTTACGGTGTTTCTAGGCCAGGAGAATATGTCCGTGTCGACAGTCACACGCTAATATGTTCCCCACACATGTCACGGACTAGTTTATCTCTGAATAGGTTCATTACCACTCTGATAACATCTGTCAAGGTCAATTAAAATATGAGAACAACACAGACCTATATCACTGTAAGTAGAGTGAGTATTATATTGACTTATATCAGTCATTACACGGGATTCATATATCTGTGTACGAAGGATGGATATTAAACGAGAAAATCTTATTCAAGA
This sequence comes from Timema cristinae, assembly GCA_039000515.1. NCBI lineage: Eukaryota > Metazoa > Arthropoda > Insecta > Phasmatodea > Timematidae > Timema > Timema cristinae. The sequence continues at coordinate 58,559,418 of JBCFYV010000100.1, forward strand.
CTTGAGGGTTTCTATAATAATAATAATAATAATAATAATAATAATAATAATAATAATAATATTATTATTATTATTTTAGCACCGCGTCCTACTACCCGTTCAGGTTATACGCACTTACGCTAATGTGTAATGGTAGGTGATTGTGAGATGAAATGGAGGACCTACAGTTTAACGTGGGATCCGAACCACGGTGGAGGCCTGGCATTCCCCACATTCACAAGTTGTTATTAATACACGTCTTGTCAGAGGTGAAGGAAGGGTTTGGTAATCAGATAGATCTGTGCCAAGACCGAGGATTGAACCCCGGCCGCCAGCACAGAAGTCTGACACCTTACCCCCTAGACCACCAGATCACCAGATCGCTTCATTATAATAATTGTGTACTTAGATTGAAACCTTTAACTATTTATGTATTCTCATATCGCCACACAAATTATGAATCATTTGTTTTCTTACATTACCAGCACCATCGTGTAGGGGTCAGTGTAATTGGCTACGGGCCTAAGGGTCCCAGGATTGATTCCCAGCTGGTACAATGGGTATTTTTACTTAAAGAGGAATTCTCTCAAAGGTCAGCAGGATCTACGTAATAAGTTTTATGTTTGGTTAAAAAGTTTCCACTGATTCAACACCCTCATACTCACATTCAGTATCACTCTCATAATCACTATCACCCTCATCTCATCTCTTTGAAACATCCAAAATGTCTTCATGGAAAAGACGTAAAATTAATACATTTGGACGTCCCTGAGATACTGCACATTAGTACACACTAATCTTTCTACAAACTTAGCTACAAATTGATGTAGTCCAGACAGTCATGTTTGTTTGTGTATATACTCACTTTGCTCGTTGGGGACTCCGCCCCCAAGCCCCAAGTGGGTTTTCTTTGCAAGTGGATGTAAACTAATGTATTCCGGAGCTGTTTTTTGATAGGTTTTACCGTTTAGCCACAAGAGACCTCCAAAGAAAGGTCCACACCGACTTTAAAGTTGCTCCGCCATTTTGAACTTTTTTCAGGAGTTGAAATTTGAAATTTTTAACTTTTTGTAATTTTCCCGTCGGTCACAGGCTAGAAGCTATAAGTTTGCCAAATTTCAAGTTTCTAGCTCATCTGGAAGTGTGGCTTTATAGTAGTATTATATATATATATATATATATAGTATGTGTGTGTGTGTGTGTGTGTGTGTGTGTGTGTGTGCATAACTCGAATTGGTATTAAAATGCAGTGTCAAAATCTGATGTTCATTTTTTAACTTTCCAATTATTTTCATGATTCTTCATTTTTAAATATAAACAAAATTCTCACATTTCAAAAAGTATCTAGCCACTCCCTGTTTAGGAAACAATTTGCTAAATAGTTCTCCCTATGAGGATACAACTCTAGGTGGTACTATTGCGAGTTCTAGTGCTGGGTGATTAGTGCTAGGGACCATCTGTCCCTGATTATGTTCGTTAAGTCGTGTTTTGATATATAGCCCTCCTTCCGTGTGACCAATGGTCATTACACGTTAAACCAGCTAATGCAGGCGTTGCATAGACCGCCCCGCAGAGCACCAATGTATGGCGTGGTGCCGCCCACACATGTGCCCACATGGTCCTAAAGTGTGTTTACCAAACTGTGGTACGAGAACCCACAAATATACACGAGGGATTTTATAAATTAAGCGACGTACCCTTGAGTTTTATTAATACATTTTTTCCCATTTATTTTAGTTATATAACGTACACTTTCTGAAATGACCTATTATATCAACACACGAATTGTAAGATAACTTAAGTCTAGAACAATTAACATAACATTCAGCCCTCCCCCCCTCTCTCGGATGTTAGTACATCACTGTGAAAGGGGAAACACATATTCCACAAAGGGTAAATGTTTCGGCAGTACCAGGAATCGAACCTAGGGCGCTTAGCTCAGTATACAGACACGCTACTGACCTATATAAGATGTCGGTCTAACGATTAGTCAAATAATCATTTTATTTCCTTCTGTCACAGCTTTGTTAGAATATAAATATTAGATTTTTTATCACCACGTCTTACTACCCATTCAAGTTATACGCTTATGTACTAATTACGATAATGGTTCTAGGGATTTGGAAGGTTATATTAAAGTAAGTGTAACCGTATTTTCCTGGGGAGAGAGAGTGGGAAACCATTTTGAAAAAACCACCCTCAGTACACCCGACCTAAATTTAAATTTCAATCTCCTCCCCGTCATAACCAGTCTAGTCTACTGCGAGAGTAGCGCCTTAGACCATGCAACCACCGAAGTGGTTTATTAGAGATTTGATAACATTTGTAACAACTTTACAAGATAAAAGGTATTTGTATAATTTTTTTTATGAAGATCCGGAAATGGCACACGACTGGAGAAAGATTGAGAAACCCGGACTAAAGTGTTAGGTCTGCAAACTACTTGAGAGGGGAATAGAGGTTTTAATTTACCCTAATGTAGGTGGATTCTCTCCAAATTACCCCTTATCATTTAAATTTAGTGATTACTATTCTTTCTGCTTAAGGTTCTAACTATAAAATAATAAAGTACATTAACTAAAATGTACCAGATGTCTATGTTTAATCAGAACCGAGTGTATTAATGTGCAGAAAGATGATCAATAATTATATATTTATTTTATGGATTAAAAATTTCAGATTGAAATAACATTTTTGTCATACGCGAAAATAAACAGAACTGAATTATGAATAAATAAATGTCAAATCAAAGTTTGAAAAACAACGCCACCATGTTGGATAAATTGACAACTTGAGTTTTACTGACAGCTCAGCAATTTTTTTTTAAGTAAGCGGTGTATGGTAAAATTGAGGGGGTTGTAAAATGGGGTGAAGGGGAGGTTAAAATAACAGACTCCATGATATAACAAGATCGTTATTCCATTAAAACTATCCTTGCGGACGGTGAACTAATTAACTGACATGATTATATTTTCAAAACCATTTGACATTCAGAATATCAAACAGAAAATTGTACAATTATAAAATACAATTTATGTTAACAAAAGTTTTAATCGCTAACTACGAATTATAATACAATAACAATTACAGTTTTTTTAAAGTTTTTAAATAAAATACCTATTTCAAGGTAATTAAAAAACCAAAGCGTTCCAGCAGATTAACATTATATTAGCAATAATGACTTTGTTTACACTGCTGTTAAATACTTATCCTAATTAATTCAAGGCCACACACAACAACCAGATATCAGGCGATATTTTTACCAATAACGAGAGGTGTAAAAGTGTAATTTTAACAATGATCAAGATTTTAACCCTAGCGGGAATCGATCTGGTTGAGATAACGCGCAACTTACTAATTATTACAATCAGCATGAGCCACTAAACCGTATTAATTAACGCAAGCTGAGAGAGAGAGAGAGAGAGAGAGAGAGAGAGAGCGGCCTCTGACATTGGTAGAGAGCTTCGAGGCGATAGGATTCATAAGATGATCAACCAACCTTTTCGAAAAGATATCTTTGATTCAAGCCTCAGTTGCGTCAAAAAAAAATTGTTATTATTATTATTTAGCATCGCGTCTTACTACCCGTTCGGGTTATACGCACTTACGCTAGTGTGTAATGGTAGGGTGATTGTAGGATGAAATGGAGGACCTACAGTTTAACGTGGGATCCGAACCACGGTGGAGGCCTGGCATTCCCCACATTCACAAGATGTCTTGTCAGAGGTGAAGGAAGGGTTTGGAAATCAGATAAATCTGTGCCGGGACCGAGGATTGAACCCCGGCCGCCAGCACAGAAGTCTGACACCTTACCCCTAGACCAAAATATTTGTTATCACCGCGTCTTACTACCCATTCGACTTACACGTTTATGTAGACCTACTAATTACGCTAATGGTTTTAGGGATTATGAAGGTTATATTTAGAGGAAGTGCACCCTAATTTACGTGGAGGGAAAATAGAAAACAATTTTGGAAAAAAATTAAAACCTCAATATATCTGGCCGAGATTTGAACCTTGATATTCCTGTTATCGGTTGTCTACTGCGAGATTGACTTCTTAGACCATGCAGCCATTGAAGCGTGTTGACACTATTGTTATTGAAGAATTACCTAAGGAGTAAGGGTGAGGAGTATAAACAAGAGAAAGTGCACCTGCAGTTGTCGAGTGTGGATCTTAAAACCACAGGGCTGGATTACGTAGAATGAACCGAGATTCGAACCTTAACCTCCTTAGTCATGAGCAGCCTATGGTTTATAAACAAAAATAAAAATAATAACTATAAAAACTTTCTCACACGCTATACAAAGTAATTTTATTTTTTTATTTTGACAAAGAAAATCAAATACTAAAATATTTATGTTGACCGTTAATTTATTTTAGATTAAAATGTTGCATTAATCCTACCCTGTCGTAAATGAAAATGTTGATTTTAAATGTTGAATAGGTTTGTTTTAGGATGAAGCTAGGGGATAAAATAGATGTAAATAAAAAATGATTTAACCCATTAGTGAGAGTAATTCTGTCAGGTCATTTACCAGCCTTGTTCAGTTAGTGCTACGTATGAAACCCCATTACCGAGTGGGGGTTTAGTTGAACAAACGACCAACCAATAAACCCCCTTATCCATAGCCAGTCCCCACCAATGATCAATAACACATGATACCAAAAAGCTTTCGGTCTTCCTTCTAAATGACCCACCCCCCCTCTACCCTTAAGGCATTCAGTTATATATTATTTGAAATTATATTATTTGAAACATTTTATATTAGATATTTTAAAGGTGGCCTTGAAAATCAATGTATATATAATTCCAAGTACTACTACCATTGAGTATACAGTCTAAGATAACGGGGCGGGGATTTTTTTTTTTAAAGCTCCCTAAGAAATGTTGAGCCCCACAAGGTCGGGGGGCCAAACTGAAAACTCAAAGAAACCGTATACTGATAAAAAATATAGGGCATTTAATGTTTGACCCATCATACATATTTTTATATGAATAAAATAGTTACAATTTCAGAGAGTACAGTGGGAGAATTTAAACCGATGCATTATTACTAATATTATTATTATTATTATTATTACTATTATTATTATTAACACCGCGTCTTACTACCCGTTCAGGTTATACGCACTTACGCTAATGTGTAATGGTAGGGTGATTGTAGAATGAAATGAAGGACCTACAGTTTAACGTGAGATCCGAACCACGGTGGAGGTCTGGCATTCCACACATTCACAAGATGTCTTGTCAGAGGTGAAGGAAGGGTTTGGCAACCAGTTAAATCTGTGCTGGGACCAAGGATTGAACCCCGGACCCCCAGTACAGAAGACAGACACCTTACCCCTAGACTACCAGGTCACCCTTAATAACTCGATGTAAATAGGATAGAAGGTAACTCTAGATAGAGAAATACATCTGATTGTATGAGCTTGTGACGTCATTCAGTGTACAAACCAACCAACGTGTTACAAACATCAAGCTATTAAGAAGACAAACTAAGTTGTTAAAATCAGGTCATATTTGATCCAATTAACGTCGTTACTCAACTCTTTTTTTTTAATATGTACGTCCGGCTGTTTTAGTATTAACACATAACCGCTGTGTACAGGCTGACGTAAGCAATGACGTAATCAAATTCCTCCGAGTGGGGCTACTTTTCTGTTCTCTTTACATTTGTAGTTTGTCTTGCCAGTTACTTCTTCAGTGGTCAGATTTTTAGAAAATGTCGAGTCGTTGTATGTAAGTCGTGAGGAGCTCACTTCAGTGGCAGAACGGTCTAAGTCAGGGTGGTCCCAAGTTTTTCGTTGTTAAGGTCCAAATCTGATCCTCAGCGTGCATCGCAGGTCAAAGTTATACTTAATAAACCCATAAACTTAGTATAGGCCGACAAACAACACTTGATAAATAATTACATACACAATGTGGGGAATATCAGGCCTATACCGTGGTTCGGATTCCACGTAAAACTGTAGGTCCTTTATTTCATCTCACAATCACCCTACCATTACACATTAGCGTAAGTGCGTATAACCCGAACGGGTAGTAAGACGCGGTGCTAATAATAATAATAATAATAATAATACTGCGAGAGCAACATTATCAGTGATCACGGGCCGCATCTGGCCCGCGGGACACCAGTTAAACCACAATGGTCTATAGCGTCACTCTGGTGTTAGACTGGACTGCTGATGACTTGAGAGTTCGGGGTTTGGGTCCCAGTCGTGTCTACTGAGGGTGGTTTTTCCTTACATGGTTTCCCATTCTCCTTCCACGCAAATGCGGGTAGATTACCTTTAAAATGGTTTCCTTCTCATCCCTACTCCATTGGTGTAATTAGTACATGTGCGTATAACCTAAGTAGGTAATATAAAAAAAAGTCTTACTACCCGTTCGGGTTATACGTTTATGTACTAATTACGCTAATGGGTTAGGAATTGGGAAGGTTGAATTTAGAGGAAGTGTACCTGCAATTTCGTGAAGGGAGAGTGGAAAACCATTTAGAAAAAACCACCCAGAGTTCACCCGACCGAGATTCGAACCTTTAGCTCCCCGTACTCGGCAGTCTAGCTCAACACGAAACTAGTGCGTTAGCCAACTACGCCACCGAGGTAGTTAAGCCCAGCGTAATTTCAGATGTTTTGTGACTTTTGTGTGACTATAGCTTTTTTACGACACCGGAAATTCTGTCCAAATGGCGCTCACAAATTGGCCGATTAATTTAAATTATATGAAAATTGCAGCTTCACTATTTAAAATAATTATTAAACTTTGATACGGTAATTCTTGTAATAGATGCTTTTCATTTTTTGAAAAAAGAAGAAAGTCCTCATTTATTTCGTAGACATCTAAAAATAGCCATTGAAAAAACACGTTAGTTTTCTGGAATTATGGCTCTTTCTTTAGTTAACAAGTTATTTTAAATCGAGCAGAACAAATCATCTATTTTAATTTATAAACAAATTACCCACCTCGGTGGTGTAGTTAATTAAAGCGCTAGTTTCGTGTTGAGCTTGACTGCCGAAGACGGGGAGATCAATGTTTCAATCTTGGTCGGGTGAACTGAGGGTGAATTTTCCTAAATGATTTTCCCCTCTTTCTCTCCACGTATATGCGGGTTCACTTCCTCTAAATTGAACCTACCCAATTCCTAATCCATTAACGTAATAAGTACTTAGGCATATAGCCCGAACGGGTAGTAAGACGCGATGCTAAATACATAAAAAAAAAATTAAACAAATCCATTGAGACATTCTAAATTATAATATTTGCTTTTTACTTGGTGCATATTTTATGAGCACAATTGTCGGTGACTTAGCGGCCTAGGGGGTAAGGGGCGAGACTTCTGTTCTGGGGTCCGGGGTTCAATCCTCAGTCCAGGCACAGATTTATCTTATTGTCAAACCCTTCAGTCACCTCTGACAAGATGTGTATTAATCACAACTTGTGAATGTGGGGAATGCCAGACCTCCACCGTGGTTCGGATCCCACGTTAAAGTGTAGGTCCTCCATTTCATCTCACAATCACCCTACCATTACACATTAGCGTAAGTGCGTACAACCCGAACGGGTAGTAAGACGCGGTGCTAGTAATAATATGAGCACAATTAATCATCTATGGAAGAAAGATAAATCTATTTAAAACAAAACATCAAGCATCAACAACGTCTTGACCTGCTCCAGTGGCCGAGCTGTCAATCTCGCGATAAAATGGAGTGTTGATGATCGGGAGATCAGAGTTCAAACCCCGGTCAGGAGTAATGAACTGTCTCCCCCCCCCCCCTCTCCCAAATGTTGTTCCACACTTCCTACCGGCAAGTTCATCGACACTTGGCGGGACATAAAAACGAAAATATACCCCAGTTATGTTATTTATTAAATAATAATAATATTTATCACCGCGTCTTACTACCCGTTCGGGTTATACGCTTTAAGTACTAACTACGCTAATGGATTAGAAATTAAGAAGGTTGAATTAAAGGAAGTGAACCCGCATTTGCGTGGAGGGAGAGTGGAAAACCATTTAGGAAAAACCACCCCCAGTTCACCTGACCGAGATTCGAACCTCGATCTCCCCGTCCTCAGCAGTCGAGCTCAACACGACTAGCGCGTTAGCCAACTATGCCACCGAAGCGGGTTTATTTATTAAAAAATAGAGTTAATCAACTCTTACGTAATAACTGACAGAAATATACTTTTTTACAAATAAAGCCTAACCTCTCGTGTACTTATCAATTAAAGGTTAGGTTCTGTTAGTTTGTAATCAACCGATCGTGGATCATCCATATAGGCTAGTGGTTAGAGCTCCTGGCTACAGATCCAGAAGTATCCGGTTCAAGAACCAGCGCTTTTCTGTGAAGCAGTTAGTCTGTATCAGGGTCAAATGTGGATCTACACTAAAGAAGTAGCGATTACGGCCTAGAAAGCTGAGATTAATGGCCGGAGGGCTTGTTGTGCTGACCACATGACAACTTATATCCACATATGTTAGCACAATCATTACTAATAGTGGCGGTCGGTATAGGTCTCTTGCGGGTTCACGACATGGAGGATTTTTTTATGTTCAATATTGAAGCCACTATCTATTTATAACTAACGTTAGTCTGAATATGTGGAGCCTATCATGATGTCATAAAACAATGTCCGTGATCTCTTAAATATATATATATATGTATACATATATATATGTATACATATATATATATGTATACATATATATATATGTATACATATATATATGTATACGTATATATATATGTATACATATATATATGTATACATATAGTGCTGTAGATTTGCAGAAATATTACAAAACATCAGGACTTGCACTGTCTCTACCATTAATTCTGTGACTTGTATGGTTTTTCATCTGATTACAACTTTTTTGTTTTAATACCTACTTTTAATTATATTATCACAATATCTTATGAGGTCGTTAATTTACGCTAAATATGCTATTATTTTATATTTGTCTCGTAACTTTTTTTTTTGTATCTTTTCAAACAGACGTTTGTGGATTTATATCCCCAACAGATGTTCGGTATGAATCTGATAATGATAATAGTAATAGTAATAATAATTAATGTTTCTCTTACTTAAAATGTCACTCGGTGACATATTTCAATTCAAATAATAGAGCAAAACCTGCCATTGACAGTTTCATTGTTTACGAATTTATGCTACATACAATAAATTCGTTTCATAACGCTCATTAAACCACTATAGTAGAAGTATTGTTGAAAGAACCTTCCCTTAAAAATATACCCACATACTTATTTGCGATAATTATCTATAACATTTTACTATATTATTAATAGATTAACTTTATATGTATTGATAATATCCATCAAAAGATACAGCTGATGGTTACACGATTTGAGTTTTTAATATATTAAAAAAGCTTACGTAACATCAAAATAATACTTAAAATTGGAGCTATTTTTTTTATAATTTTAATATTGAGATGTTATAAAACTCTCCCCCCTTGCCCCAAGATTTTTTTTCTACATTCGCAACACTAAATGAGACATTCACTGGTGGCCACGTAGTGTAAGGCGTTGGAATATCGTCGCACAAGGTAATCGTCGACAGAAATTTCGGGGTTCTGAGTCTTTATCTGATAAAAAAAGATTAGATAAAAGCTATTACAAATATAAATACAAGTTTTACAAATATTTTAACCATTACAAGTAGAATTTAAAATAAATGTTTTAACGGTAATTTTTTTTTACAATAGCTTAAGGAAAAAATTAGAAATTTCTCAAGAAAAGACAAAAATAATATTCTCATTTTGAAAATACAGTAAAGTCCTCGAAAACTCGACACTCGATAACTCAACATTCCGTGTAACTCATCACTCGCACGTGCACACAGTTGTTGGAGCCAGTCATCACAATCCAAGGTCATTAAACTGGATGACCTCTTTGTTTGTGTAACTCGAGTGAAACATTCGTGCTGTGTTTGTTAGTTTTACAATTCAGTAGCGTGTTATTCGAACCAATACGATATTATATGTACTGCACATATATTACTGTTCCTGTACCTTACAATACTACAGTACAGTACAACTGTACCTATAATATTCGATACTGTACTAAGATTCATTCTTGTTAGTAAACATGACTTAGTAAACATGTATCGTATGCAAGTTCATCCGTATGAAAACTCGACACCATCTCAGTCCACATTAGGTAGAGTTTCCGAGACTCTACTGTAGTAAGAAGACAAAAGGCTGTATACTTTATTTGCTGTCTTAATTTAGCACCTAGTAACGTTTCGCTAGATGATATTTATTAAAAGATGTAAACAAAAAATTAAGTTTGCTTCGTGCATAGAGAATAATATAGTGAACAAATAAATGCCTGTCGGCGATATTACGGAGGAGATACAGTGTCTCGGTTCGTGTTGGATGTTGGGTTAGAGGGAGGGAGGGAGGGGAGAGTTCGTGGAAACTCGGCTCGCCTCGCACGAAAGCCGAGACGCTCGAAGCCTCCAAAGCGCCACTGGAGGGAGATAACAGAAGCTCGACTGACATTGGCCTGTTCAGTTTTAGCTGCAGTCTCGCTTGCGTTACAACAAACGGGTCTCCCTTATTTTTTTTATTTCCTCTCTCCAGCGATCAACGGACTTAAATCTGACGCAAGGTCGTTGTTGTTTGGATACATTTTTTTTTTCTGTTAGAGACGCCTGGACGTCCAAAAAGATCGGTTTCTTTTTCTTCCTTTTTTTGTTTGTTTTGCCGATAACAACGAAAAGACTTATAATTAGCTCATATCCGATAAACATTACATATCAGTGTTTGTAAATAATCTAAAATAAAATAAAAATACACGCAAACATGTTTCGACAGACATTTAAATAATTATTTTTAGTTTGCGAGAGTCAAACATTTCTCTACTATATTATTTTTTAATCTAATTTATTTAGGAGTGTTTGACATAAGTCACTTTTTTTACTTCTAAGTTCAAAGAGAGTTCCTTGACTTTGTCGTTCAGACGCGCGTCAACACAGAATCTTGCAAGTGAATGTTGATCAACTGAGATCTCTCGGAGCGCAACCTCCATAGCACCCTCACCCATCGTTTAGTCGGAGAGGGGGTCTTACACCAAGGTCATTAGGTGGGACCCTGCTGGCTGGTGAGTAACTTTTTGTTTGCTTTTTGGATTGGAAGGTCTGACAAGGTTTGGAAAAATTACGTTTTATTTCGAAAAGTTTTTAATTTAATTAGTAATTTTTTTAATCCTATAGTTGGTTAACTTGTATTAATAATGGTGAAAGGGGGCAGGGAATTTGAATTAAGGTATGAATTTTTTTAATTTTCATAACAAAAAAATATTTTTTGTACAAAATAAAAAAATATTATTTAAGTAGAAAAATAGATTTTAATTTTACCCACTTGGTGATATCAACAGTTGTTGAATATCTGTCGTGAGCATAGTGGACTTAGTGACATTAAATTATAGAAAATTCCAATTCAAAGTCCACTATTTCCATGAAAGATATTCAAAGAATTGTTTATATTACCAAGGTAGAAAATTAAAATAAGTCTATCCAGTTAAGAAATATTTTATTTATTTTGACCAAAAAGGTTTTTGGTATAAAAACTATAAAAAATACTGACCTAAATACGCATTCACTTTCATATTACTATAAGATATAAAAATATTCGAACACACACATTTGTGTCAAAAATATTTTTAAGATGTTTGGTAAACAAACATTTTCTCTAAAAACTATCAGAAAAGTCAAAAGAGATATTTATTTTTTTGTTGGTTTTATCTTTGATATAAACTTTTTTTTTATTTAGCACCACGTCTTAATACCTGTTTGAGTTATAGGACTATATACTAATTACGCTAATGGTTTTAGGAATTAGATAAGTTATATTTAGAAGAGGTTTACACGCATTTGCGTGGAAGGAGAATGGAAAACAATTTAGAAAAACCCACCCTTAAATACACCCGACTGAGGTTTGAACCTCAATATCCCCGTCATCGGCAGTCTAGTCTACTGCGAGAGTAGCGCGTTAGACCACGCAGCCACCGATGAGGCTAAAAGTATGAATTCATGAATTAATTAGAACAGAAAATGTAATGGTGTCTCATAATAAATAAAGTTTTTTATTTAAGTTAAATTTTTGGCCAATTTTGCAATAATTGTTGTTTTTATGTATGCCAAAGTTTTAATAGATTATATATATTTTTTTCTATCCATACGGGGTTTCATTTTAAAAAAAGGAATTAAATAAGACGTAAATAAACACGATAATGATTTACCGTCAAACTAAGATCTCGTACATTTTATTCTTTCACGAGATCTAAATAAAAACAACTTTGATTAGAATCACACAAGTTTCTATAGTTTATTGTAAATTTAAAAAATAAATAATTATAATTTAATAATACACTCAATATATTAATATTATTAATCATAAAAAATTCAATATTATTAAGGAATTGTGTGTTCAAGCAGCCTTTGTTCAAATTAATTTTTTGTGTGGTACAAAGAAGACTTCACTTGTCTAACGGTTGAATCGGAGATCGCTACTGTGCGGTTCTAGAAGAAGAGAACCTCCTTTGGTTCTGAGAACCTGTTCAAAATAAATGGTACGGTTTATCACACGAACTCTCTCTTTACTCTTAAAATAGAGACATTTAATAAAAACTCTGGTAATTTGTCAAACGAAATAATATACATTTTTTACTGAATCACTCTGCCAAAGAACATACATGAAATAATATACACTTGTTACAGAAACATTGAGAAAATATGAGCATCTCTGTTTAAATGAATAAATGATTGATATAATTACAGTCTTGGCTGTTTGGGGTTGAGCTGGAGGACCGGTGTTCGATTCCTTTCACCTGATATATACCACCCTCCTCACCTTCTCTCATATGAATGTCCAGCTCATATTTCCACTTTATTTTACCGACCCACATGCCCTCACATAAATTAACCCGTTATTCGTTTAAATGCCATCCTTTATATTATATATAGGGATGACCTGATGATCCAGGGGTAGGGTGTCAGACTTCTGTGTTGGGGGTCCGGGGTTCAATCCTCGGTCCCGGAAAACTCTTCCTTCACCTCTGACAAGACGTGTATTAATCACAACTTGTGAATGTGTGGAATACCAGGCCTCCACCGTGGTTCGGATTCCACGTTAAACTGTAGGTCCTTTCATTTCATCTCACAATCACCCTACCATTACACATTAGCGTAAGTGCGTATAACCCAACGGGTAGTAAGACGCGGTGTAATAATATAATAATAATAATAATAATAATAATAATAATATGGCTGTACGCTTATTTACTAATTACATGATGAGTTAGGGATTAGGAACAATTGATTGAAAGGAAATGCATCCGCATTTGCGTTGAGGGAAAGTGTAAAACAATTTAGGAAAATACACCCTCGGTGCCCCAACCGGACTCGAACACTAACTCTTCATCTTTGGTAGTCTAACCCAACACGAGATTAGCGCGTTAGACCACGTGGCCATCGAGGGGGGCTATTATTAATCACTTGATCTAAGGTGGAAGAAGAGTAGCCGTAGTTATATAAAAGTGCACCCACATTTATTTGTAAACTGACATGGGAAAAACCAGATGTGTTTAAATACCTCCTGGTACCTCCACGACTTGTCACACCTTAGACCACGTAACCACCGTTACGCGGGAGACAAATGATCTATGTCACGTGATAGACTTACGCAGACGTGTTAGGGATGAAAGATAGAGAGTTGGGACTTAGATTATATGTACCCGCATTTGCGTGGACGGAGAAGGTAAAATAATTTAGTAAAAACCAACCTCGGTACACCCGACCAGTATTCGAACCTTGTCCTCTCCGTTATCGGCAATCTAATCTACTGCGTTAGGCCACTCACCCATTGAAGAGGGTCTAATCTACCTGACGCTCGGAATGACCTTACAAGGATGTAAAGAGTCTCGAATCCCGTACTCTCGGATTGTAATCCTCACGTGGGACACATATTCCTTTATTGACCATATCAAGATGTTTACCGAATTTGTGTAAAATATATTTAATAACTTTTCGTAACCCGGACATAAATATTCATTACCATAAAGTACAATAAAAGTTATTTATTATCCGTCCCCTCAGAATGAGATTTTCATTCAAAATTTCATAAATTCTGGTTTCTAAGATTTTCCCATTTCATCACTGGGGAGTAGTTGAAAATTTAACATAATTTTTGAGAAAATTACATTATATTATTTATTATTAGCACCGCGTCTTACCACCCGTCCGGGTTATACGCACTTACGCTAATGTGTGATGGTAGGGTGATTGCGAGATGAAATGGAGGACCTACAGTTTAACGTGGAATCCGAACCACGGTGGAGGCCTGGCATTCCCACATTCACAAGTTGTGATTAATACACGTCTTGTCAGAGGTGAAGGAAGGGTTGGCAATCAGATAAATCTGTGCGGGACCGAGGATTGAACCCGGACCCCCAGAACAGAAGTCTGACACCTTACCACTAGACCACCAGGTCACCAAAATTACATATAAAAATCCATTATTATTCATACAGTTGGCTTACGTTTTAGTTTCGTGATAAGCTAGACTGCCAAGGACGGGGTGATCGAGGTTCGAATCTCGGTTGGGTGAACTGGGGGTGGTTTTTTCCACTCTCCATACACGCAAATGCGGGTTCACTTCCTCTAAATTCAACCTTCCAATTCCTAGCCCATTAACGTAATTAGTACGTAAGCGTATAACCCGAACTGTTAGAAAGACGCGGTGATAAATAGTAAAAAATAATAATGTACTTAGTACAATTGGCTTACAAAAAAATCTTTAAAAGATAATTTGATGACTTTTCAAATATTTACGAAAAAATCTCATTTATAGCTTTTCACTTTCTCGAGGCTCATTGGAGAGAGAAATAGTGTTTTAGTCAAAAAAAATTGACATCAATGTTTTGATAAATGTTGACCTACTGAAACAAAAAAAAAAGTTGTTTTCTCAATGCCGTCTGTCTGTCTGTCTCCTGGGCTGTAGCCGATTGGGCTACAACTTGGTATCCGTTTTTTAATTAGATATCTAACCAAAATTTAAGGGTAGTTTACAAAAGGGCATAAATAAAAAATATAGATTTCCTCTAAATATGCTACAAATGTTTCGATTAAATTTTATATAGAGGCACTGTTTATCATTATAAACAAAATGAAAATTCTTATTTTCTTATGAAATATCTCTTTAGTGTACCTTACACGGAGGTTATTTTCCAATTTTCATAATTTTTCCGCAACTATTTGAGATATGAAATATCTTATCAATGTAGAGCTGTAGTACTATTAAGGATAAACATCTTTTATTTGAAATATATTTTTATAAAATCTATAATTACTGAGCTAAAACCAAATATATATATATTCTGAAAATGGAAAAATGACACCTAGACACGGGAATCGAACCCTGGACCTTTGGCTTAGTACGCCAATGCTCTGACCACTGAGCTATCCAGGAGTCGTCCCATTTCGTCAGAATATGATATCTAAATGGAGTAATCGTCTCTAAAAAGCATAAATAATAGCTTTGGCTATTTGATTCACAATATATATATATACTTTTTAATTCAGGTTTTTTGACATTCAATTCGATTCTTATGCTCTTTGGTGGACAAAGATGTTTCTCTTCTCTCAATTTTTCTGTAATAATGTTCCAAGTTCCATAGAGTTAAGTAACAATGTATTTCATTTATGATCTTTGGTGTTGTGTTTCTACAACAATGTATATACCTATTATTTAGTTCCACAAATCTTACAAGTTTTTAGTAAATGTTATTTTAAGATTAAAGCGAGAGAAAGTCTATGATGTGCACCGCACCATTTATTTTTACTCATACGTCAATATATTGGTAAACCCATTTCGGTGGCCGCTTGGTCTAAGGCGTCACTCTCGCAATAGATTAAACTTCCGATGACAGGGAGATCGGGGTTCTAACCCCGGTCGTGTTTAACGAGATTTAGTAATTACTAAAATAGCTCCTCATTCTCTCTCCAAGCAAATGCGGGTAAACTTCCTTTAAATTCAACTTTCCTCATCCCTAACCCATTAGCGTAATTAGTACAAGGCATACAACCCAAACGGACAGATAAGATCCATCACATGACATTAGATCACGTGTCTTCCACCGCAACGATGGTCACGTGGTATAAGGTGGTGCAAAGTCATCGTGACGTGGTTATAAATATTATACTACTATAGCGCCACATGGACATTAATGTTGATCCACTTCCAGATGAGCTAGAAACTTTAAATTTGACAAAATTATAGCTTCTAGCCTGTAACCGACGGAAAAATTCCAAAAAGTAAAAAAAAATTTTTTTGAACCCGAAAAAAATTATAAATGGTGGAGCAACTTCAAAGTCGGTGCGGACCTTTCTTTGGAGGTCTCTTGTGGCTAAACGGTAAGATCTATCAAAAAACGGCTCTGGAATTACAATAGTTTACATCCATTGCAAAGAAAACCACTGGGGGTTTGGGGGCTGGAGCCCCTATGAGAAAGCGAGTAAGTATATATGTACAGGTAGACACCTTTCTTCTGTTACCGAGCCACTGTGCTACGATCGTAAGAATGACAGTTGCAAGGAATGATTTCTCGTCATCTGTTTTAACTTGCGACTTTTAGAGATCTGTTGTGACGAGCTTTTGATACTTGGGCTAACTGACCGGGGAGGGGTGAGGGGAGGACGCTACTCTGCCTCGCCTTTAATATCCTTTATCACCTAGTCTTCCTTAGTTCCAATCTTCTTGTATCTTCAACTCTGCGCGGAGGAAATGTTAACAAAGAATCTCCTTCTTTTAAGAGCACACAACATTTTAAAAATTTTTTTTTTAATTTATGTTCACTTTGATCTTTTTATCGCGAGCACATAGGACCAATTATGAGGATCTTGTACACACGCAACTTTTAAAGCAAGGGTTACGATAAATAACTAAAAAATAAAACCATTTTTAATTTATCACCGCGTCTAACTAGCTGTTCAGATTATACGCGTATATGATCATTACTCTAATGGGGTAGGGATGAGGATGGAAGTATCTTAGAGGTAATCTACCCGTATTTGCGTGGAAGGAGAGTGAGAAACCATTCAGGAAATAATCACCCTCAGTAGATCAGACCGAGATTCCAACCCCCAATATCTCTGTCATCAGCAGGCCACTCTAACCACAAGAGTGACGTCTTAGACCATTCGGCCATTGAAGCGGATATAGCTAGGAAAATATAATAATTTAAATATATATGAAATATCACTGCTTTACACGCGAATCGAAACCCGGTACCTTTGAAACAAGCACCAATGAAAGGAGAGAAAGGGAGAGAGAGAGAATGCGAAAATAAAGAAAGATGGAAGAAAGCAACGCTATAATAATAATAATTATTATTATTATTAGCACCGCGTCTTACTACCCGTTCAGGTTATACGCACTTACACTAATGTGTAATGGTAGGTGATTGTGAGATGAAATGAAGGACCTACAGTTTAACGTGGGATCCGAACCACGGTGGAGGCCTGGCATTCCACACATTCACAAGATGTCTTGTCAGAGGTGAAGGAAGGGTTTGGCAATCAGATAAATCTGTGTCGGGACCGAGGATTGAACCCCGGCCGCCAGCACAGAGGTCTGGCACCTTACCCTAGACCACCAGGTCACCATGTCGCTATAATAATAAAGGAAGTGTTTGTTTGTTTGTGCGATGCCCAGCTAAATCTACGGCCCGTAGAGATCTGACATTTTTAACATGGGTGGACGGAAGGGGGTCCGAACGCACCTCTAAGCAGGATTTTTAAATTTTTAATTAGGAAATTTTTAACAAATTTTTAAAGAAAATATTATTTTTAACTGGTTTAGAATTACGTTTCAGAGATAACGTTTCAAAATGAAATCAAACATCATAGGGTGTGTGTGGGGGTTTATATAATTATTGTACCACAGTGGGTCACGGGCACTATGTGGGGGGGGGGGGGGGGGTTATATAATTATTGTACCACAGTGGTCACGGGCACCTATGTGGGCGAGGGGGGCGGTGTATATAATATGTACCACAGTGGCTTCAAAGGGGAATATGGTGGGAGTGCGGAAGTTATGATAATTATTGTCCATGGGCACGGCAATATGGGGGTCGGGGTGTAGTTTTAATTATTGTACCACAGTGGGTCAGCGGCAATATGTGGGGGGGGGGGGGGGTTATATAATTCGTGTACCATAGTGAGTCACGGGCAACGCCGTGCGGGATTGCTGAAGGGCGAAGCTTGGGAAACCGAGTCAAAGGTGGTTACTATATCCACACGTCCACCACAGACTCTGCCTTAAACTATAAGGGGGAAATTACCCTAAGGTACGGGACCAATCCTGGATAGCTCAGTGATAGATCATTGTCGCTTGGGCCAAAGTTCCCGGGTTCGATTACCGTGTCTAGGTGTAGTTTTTAAATTTAGTCTAAGACATAAGGTTGTCAGTCTCGTAATGTCCAGTTTTCCTAGGGTGTTGTGGAGGTCTGTGGTTGAAACTCGATCTTGTAAACAGAGTTTATTATTCCCCGTTAAATTTTTTTTTTACTGTGCAACCATGTAAATGCAGGTGCATCTTTTTAAAACTATACTGTTCTTATTCATATCTCAAAAGGTAACTTTGCTGCCAGCACTGGTAGACATAGGGTAGGGATATTTGAGAGCCCATTCCAGGACCTTTTGAAAATAATATTAAGCACACGAGTAACCAAATTATTAAATACAGTCAATCTCTGTAGTGTCGGGGTAAAGTGCTCGCCTCAAGACCCGATGTTATGAGTTCAGACCCTACTGGAGTTGATAGATCTTTATTGAGTGATAAAAACCCATACAACTTCCTTCCGAAGGAAGGTAAGACCGTCATCCCCCATGCCAATTGCGACGGGTAAATGAACCATGGCAGGTATGTGATAATACCTTTCCAGACACAATTGGTAGGCTCTTTCACGCTCGCTCGTAGAATTAATCGTGTGCTGATATAATTAGGTGGTTCAAAAAATTTTGCGTTAAATACTTTAGATAGATACATAAATAAAACTACTAAATACAATATTTTTTAATTAAAGATATTTAACGTGCCCTTTATGAACCGAATGATTATATCGGCTCACGAGAATTTCTATGAGTGAGCGTTAAATGAGATACTAATTTTTCCCGGGAAGGGTATTTTTACAAACTTTCCAGGTTTTTCACGCGCCACAATCGACATGGGACTGACGGCTTTGCTTTCCCTCCGAAGGTTGTGCTACGGACTTTTATCGAGATAGAAAAATTTCGTTGGCCCCATTTGGGTTTGAATCATGAACATCGGGTCCTGAAGAGATCACTTTACCCCAAGACCGTTGGGGTTAAATAGATACAATTTTAATTGGGATACTAGCCACACTTTTAACCCTTTTAAAATTGTATACAAACTAACTAGTGTCTTGAATGAGATGGGCGCCTGGTTTGAGATTTATCACTTACCTGATTTAGTTGCTATCCGGGGGGGGGGGTGCCAAATGACTCTTTAAAAAACCTATCGAGCCAGCCTTCTACGATCTACAAAACACGGGACCCTGTCAGGGTGGAAATAATTAAGTGCTTTTACCGAAATGAAAATAGAAACAGTTCATCAAGAGCTGATATTTGTGTAAGCCGCCAGTCAAACCCTATTTTAAGGAAAGGGGTGGGTGGGACGGAAGAGGGGGGGTGCCACACCGACACCCGAACAAAAACGAAGACAACGAGACGCTGATGAATTATTCATTAAAATAAAACTGCCAGTCCTTTTTCTTTTTTTTTTTTTTTTTTTGCAAACGCAATGTGGATGTCTACGTCTGGAAAGGTTTGTGACGGTTGTGTTGTCGCGAAATAGTGGTCGAGAGAGAATGTTCTAAGGGATAAATCAACCCCCGGCCACACCCCCTAATCCCCACCTCTACCCCTTTTACTTGGTAAGTAATTACGAGAAGAATTACCATAGCGTGCAACATTGTGTATCCATACACAGCTTTGTGTACCAAGCCCTGGTTTATTTATTAGCGCTACCAATTCATATTCTGTAGATTCTATGGTACGAGATAGTTACGGCCTTAGCTGACCTTCTGGTGAACATAAAAGGCAAGGTTCAAATACCGGTTGGGTATGCTGAGGATCATTTTTTTTAAATATAAAAATTATTGTTTTTAGCTTCTCCCTTCCTGCAAATGCAAGTAAACCTTAACTAATGTTATCTTCATAATTCCATTAGTTTAAACTTGGCCACATGGTGTGAGGCGTCCCTCTCGCAATATAATAGATAGCCGACGACGGAGGGTGAGGGGGGGGGATCTTGGTTCGATCCTGGTTTGATGATTTTTTTTTCTAAATTGTTTACCTCTATCTCTCTCATATACACAAATGTAGGGTCCACTTCCTCTAAATTCAACCTTCCTCTTCCTTAACCTACTATCGTAATTATATTATGAAGGTATAAATCGTAGGGAGGTTAAGGTTCAATGATAAAAATGTAACCACACTTGCGTGGAGAGAGTGAGGAGGAATCAACAGAAAACATACTACCCGGTCACCGTATAATCAGCCTCGTTCTCGAGACTACCGAAGGCGGGCAGTATTAATAACTAGTTATTCGAAATGTTACTCTTAATAGGTGACCTGGTGGTCTAGAGGTAAGGTGTCGGACTTCTGTGCCGGGGTTCAATCCTCGGTCCCGGCACAGATTTATTTGATTTCCAAACCCTTCCTTCACCTCTGACAAGACATCTTGTGAATGTGGGGAATGCCAGGCCACCATCGTGGTTCGGATTCCACGTTAAACTGTAGGTCCTCCATTTCATCTCACAATCACCCTACCATTACACATTAGCGTAAGTGCGTATAACCTGAACGAGTAGTAAGACGCGGTGCTAATAATAATACTCTTAACGCGAACACACTATAAGAGTCCTTTTCAGAGCACTAAACGTACCTTGGTAATCAAGTTTACCGCAAACATTACAGATTTTTGTTGTTGTTGTTGTTTGCTTAATGCGCAAAAGGTTGAAAGGAATAGGGTTGAGGTAACACAAAAAGGGAGGGGATGGGGGTGGAAATATGGGAATTTGCGCAGTTGTGAGCTTAATTATCTGTACCGCACACTAGTCAATGCGACAAAAAACAAGCGCTTGACCTGATTCTCGTTTAATGTTCGGTAAATCCCACCAACGATGGGACCCGCCCCCCAAGGGGAGAGTTTATTGTCCGTTTGGGAACGTTTCATCACCAATATACATCTAAAAAAAAACTGTGAACGTTACTTTTTATATCGTTTCCGGTCTTACATAATCCCCTCGTAGAGTTTTAATACCGCTGGTGGATTAACCGTGAAATGGTCTTAACGACAGGCATGGAGAGGGGGGAGGGGAGGAATGAATGGAAAACATTCCTAGAATGCATGGATCTAGTCTCAAAGAAATAACAAGTAATTGTGTAAACTGTGCAGCCCGCTCCCTAAGTGTTACTATCGTTACTTCAGTCTTACTAGTAGTTCTGTGAACAGTAGACCTCCCTCCATGTTATCATTACTACAGTCTTACTAGTAGTTCTGTGAACAGTAGACCTCCCTCCAGGTTAGTATCATTACTACAGTCTTACTAGTAGTTCTGTGAACAGTAGACCTCCCTCCATGTTATCATTACTACAGTCTTACTAGTAGTTCTGTGAACAGTAGACCTCCCTCCGTGTTACTATCGTTACTACAGTCTTACTAGTAGTTATGTGAACAGTAGACCTCCCTCCAGGTTAGTATCATTACTACAGTCTTACTAGTAGTTCTGTGAACAGTAGACCTCCCTCCATGTTATCATTACTACAGTCTTACTAGTAGTTCTTGTGAACAGTAGACCTCCCTCCATGTTATCATTACTACAGTCTTACTAGTAGTTCTGTGAACAGTAGACCTCCCTCCGTGTTACTATCGTTACTACAGTCTTACTAGTAGTTATGTGAACAGTAGACCTCCCTCCGTGTTACTATCGTTACTACAGTCTTACAATATACGTCACAACAGGGGGTAAGGAACGCCCTAGACAAGAGCTGATAATTTTAAAATTCACCTCCATGATAAAAGTCTTACTACCCATCCGGACTAGCCAAACTTAATTTAAATAACGAAGGTAGTGATGAAAAAGGTATAATTCAGAGAAAGTATATTCATATTTGCGTGGTATAAAGGGAGAAACCATTCCGTACACCCAACCGAGATTCGAGCCCTGATGACACCGTCACTAATGAACCGGGTAAGACAATGTTGACGCTCTTGACCATGTGTCCACCGGTGCGAGTTTTCAGATAGTTCGCCCCCAACCCCGTAACACCCGCTGGCGTAAATAAGATGATGACAGGCTGGTCTTGACGTGTTAAATTACAAAAGTGAGGAAATAGTTATTAATAAGCCCAGCACTCGGCGCTACCAACTGTTGCAACCCTCCTTCAGCTTTCAGAACCTTCCTACCCTGATCAGCGCTGAATAATTCCTTACTCACGTCTACCAACTGTTGAATTCGTCTCTCGAGTGGTTTGGTTTTCAAACTTGGAAATACGTGAATATTTGATGATTACGGTCTTGAAAAGGAAAGAGAGGGGTAGTAATCAATGTAGTTACGTGAATATTTGGTAACTACGGTCTTGAAATGGAAAGAGAGGGGTAGTAATAATTGTAGTTACGTGAATATTTGGTAACTACGGTCTTGAGAAGGGAAGAGAGGGGTAGTAATCAATGTAGTTACGTGAATATTTGGTAACTACAGTCTTGAGAAGGGAAGAGAGGGGTAGTAATAATTGTAGTTACGTGAATATTTGATAACTACAGTAAACTTGAAGAGAGGTAAAGAGGAGAAGGAATCCTGGGTGAGTCGCGCTTTGGACTGCTAAATCCCGATATAAACGTTTGGTTTGTCTTCACATGGTAATACGATATCAGAATGTAGAGAGAGGCGGTAAAAACTTGGAATACACGCTCCAATAATCACAGGGAGAGAGAGCTTTTAGAAAACACACACATTGCAGCCAATATTGATAACATTTTAATATAGGATTATAGAAGTTTATTTTATTAATATCGATAACCACCTCTGTGGTCTAGTGGCCAAAGTTCCTGGATACAGATACAGAGGTACCTGGCTCAATCCTCAGCAGCACCTCCACCAGATATTTCTGTAAAGAAGTTGGTCTGCAATGGGCTCAAACTCGGGCCAATTGAGGATAAACTTTAATAAAGAAATAGCGGTTTCAGTCTAAAACTAAGATTAACAACCGGAGTGCCTCTGTGCTGAACATAATACACCCTATACTCAAAAATTTCAGCACTATCTTCGTCAACATGCGACGGCCGCTCGGTCTGTATAGCTCGTGGGCTGTCGACATGACGTTGATATCTATCAAAAGTGACTTGGCGTATGAACACGTGTAGTATATCTAGTAACTTTTATATATTTGCGAGATATGTTTCTTCCTATGAAGATTGAACTGTGGCTCAAAGATCCTTCATTAGGACATTTCTATAAATTGGATTTAATAGTTTTCGCGAAGTAAGTTCCAGAAAAATAGTGACACAAATCAAACCAATTCATTTATATATATATTTTCATTGCAATTAATTTTATTAGTAACAGTTTTAACAATTTTGAGTCTTTGAAAGTGGTTTTATGAGTTGATTACATTTTTCCGAAATTATGAAAAAAAAAAGTTTTCCTTATTATGTGAAGTGCTTTCTGGTTTAAATCTTGCGTCTGGTATTCAGTTTAATGAACCTTTTGAAATAATATTGGTTTGGATCAATCTAAAATATATAAAAAGTCATGGATTAAGGTAATTTTTCTTTAAAGTAATATATGTAGATTTTCTTTTTATGATTCATCCATGAAGAAACACGCGCTTCTCAGAAATAATGGGAAAAGGATTTCACCTTTAAAATATATTTTTTGTACCATCTTTCCTGTTAAAGGAACAACTACGCAGTATTTGGCAAAAGACACCAATTCCTTATACCAATAAGAAGCTAGCCTTCACAACACCTGTCGCCAGGACTCTTTCTATTAGTTAGTTTCTACTCTGTTGACGAGGGGAGAAAGATGCAAGGGGTATGTCATATATAAACCGTTTGTGCGTATCAACCAGGCACCCAAACATCCACACCAGGGATCCATCCACACGCACAGGTCAGTCAAAGCCACACACTGGCAGTCACAGTCTAACACAGTATAAAATAACTTACATTAATATCACAAGTGTGCATTGATGTAAAGTATTTAATTGGAGTATGTATAAACAATTAACAGATGTCATTTAAATAAACCGTGTGTGAATAAACAGCCATCAAAAGTTCTCTTTCTTTAATTCAATTAAATATACCTATTTAATTAGTGCTCGACCACGGAGCTATAGACAACCTAACATCGTCACAGCATTATTATGTCAAAGAATTAATCCGTAGTGTTTCAATCGACGCCTGACGAGGCTCGATTTAATTCAATATTGTTACACTTTATTTAATTGCATGATTTACCTACTTTTTTTTGTTAGCAATAACACTTTACTGATTGATTCCGAGCGAGATTCTACCCGCTTTGATGTCCGCATGGTCTAACGCGCTACTCTCGCAATGGACTAGCTTCACTAGACTGTCGATGTCGGTAGATTGAAGTTAGAATCTAGATAGGGTGTACTGAATTTTTTTTTCAAAAGGTTCTAGACTTTTCTCAACGTAAATGCGGGTACATTTCCTCTCAATATAGCCCCTTCACCCTAAGAAAATTAGCATAATTATTACATAAGCGTAAAGCTAGAACGAGTAGTAAGACGTAATGTTAAAAATAAATAGTCATAGTTTAGAAATAAAAAATGTGTTTCGTGTTTGGGGCACATTGTAGCTATTTAATATTTTTAACGCCGCATCTTACTACCCGTTCAGATTATACACCTATGTACTAATTATGCTAGTGGGTTTAGAGATTATGAAGGTCATATTTAGAGGAAATGTACCCTATTTGCATGTAGAGATAGTGGAAAACCATTTTGAAAAGATCACCCGGCTGAGATTCGAACCTCTCTCTCTCCATAATCGACATTCTAGTCTACTGTGAGGGTAACGCATTAAACCATAAGGCCACCGAAATGTGTATGGATATATTATAATTGTAAACTTGGACTCTTTAAATTTCATAATAATGTTACATAGAAACCTTTGATCGTAATAATATCAAAACCTCCTCTAGTGTTATAATTAGATAATAACGTAGTTTTGTTTACGAGCGTACAAGGGTGACCCCCCCCCCCAAACTATGTCAAGAAATGTATTTTAGGGAATTACTCCCAACCCTCGCAGCTATACGACAATGTTACCCACCCCTATCACAAGGGTAGTTAGTCAACAACCCCTGAAGTTGCCGCTGAAATAATGTGCAGGCTGTTTGTTTCTGTGACATAATGTGCAGTACCGCAATATCGCGTGCAACAGCGACATAACTCACACATACAAACATAATAATATATTTAGCACCGCGTCTTACTACCCGTTCGGGTTATACGCTTTAAGTACTAATTACGCTAATGGATTAGGAATTAGGAAGGTTGAATTAGAGGAAGTGAACCCGCATTTGCGTGGAGGGAGAGTGGAAAACCTTTGAAACACCCCAGTCCCCCCGACCGAGATTCGAACCTCCATCTCCCCGTCCTCAGCAGTCTAGCTCAACACGACTAGCGCGTTAGCCAGCTACGCCACCGAGGCGGGTCACATACAAACAAATAATCACTATAATTTATAGGGGTAACATCACTATTACCCCCATTAGTGGTCACGTGATATAACGCGTGACTCTAGTAGACTGGATTGTCGGTGACTGGGAGATTGGGGTTCGAATTCAGGTTTGAAATACTAATGGTGTATTTTCCCTTAAATCTCACGCTGATTCTTCAAGAAAATACGGGTACATCTCCTCTAAAACTCTCCCTAGCCCATCTCTATCCTATTGTAGAACATTTAGTCTGAGTGAATATAAGACCCGGGGAAAAAAAATGTATTTCTGAGTCACTATTTTCGTAGAAAGAAACATTTAGAAAATACAAACACATTGTTTTGCAGTCAAAATTGTTTACATTTTAATATATATACACAGGCACATGACTTACGAACTAACTTAACATAGAGAAAGTAGTACCCCGCTTCAATATGTATAGCAGCATGGTAATTATCAATTCGAAATCGAATTAAGAGCCATAATACACACACACATATATATAAAGAGAGAAAGAGGAGAGAAAAAGAAGTAATTCTAAATCTTCTGATCACTCTTTCTAAACACCATGCTACACTGGAACACAACGTACATATTTAATCTTGAACATCAGCAATACTTTATAATATATATATTATCTGGAGTAGGCCTACTGATATTCAAAGTTAATTTAGTTTGCTAAATCCGTCTACACTTAAGGTAGCAGTCTTACTTTGAATGATTACTCTATGACCTTATCATTTAAGCCACTCCATGGTGGAATGAAGTTAGGTAGACTTGAGTGTAGAGAGAAAGAAGTATAAAATATAGTATTGGGAGTTGTGCCAATGTTGCATGTCCTTGTTTGTGGTCACTTCTCTCCCCCTCCCCTTTCCCCCGGACAATCCTTTCACAGTGGATGTGTGACCCCCAATAACTGGGTCAAGGTTACGTGGACGTAGACCTACCCTTGCGTGTATTTTCTCATCACACGGTCAAAACACACAGCCGAGTAAAAAATAAAAAAACCTATTATAAAATTCTCCTCTTATATTTGATTGAAGCGCCTTGACTGCTTGGCAACCCCACACAGCACGAGAGCTTAGCGGGACTGTCTGACAAGAGTTAACCCTGTAACTGTTATGTTACACACTCCACTTATTGTTTGCCTTTGGTTCGAACCCCGGTTGACCATGTCAAGTGGAGGAGTAATGGATGTGTATGAGCAATATATAAAATAATTTTGCCACCTTTTTTCACGGTCAAATACCGTGGCCATTAAAATAAATCAATTGGCAGGTACGACTTCATATTATTAATAAGGAAGACATGTGTTTGTTAAACAGGCGAGTAAAGACTAACATTAATTATTATTTAATTAGTTGCTTTACTAAACCTATATAAACTAAAGTAAATTTAGGCAGGATTATTTAAAAATCAGTGAACTAAATTTAGGAATACATATTATACATTTTATATGTTAGTTCTATAGTAATTAATTAGATTGATTTATAGGGATTTTGATTAATTAAACTGGCATCACTGCAGACATAGCCCAAGGGACCTGTCAACGTTGTGTCTTACTATGTGATTTGCAACGCTGCATCAAGCTCTTGTCATTGGCACGTTGTAGTCTGATACTAGTGCATATGCAACACTGCCTCAAAGCCCTAGTGATCTGGCAACGTTGTAGCCATGATACTAGTGTGATCTGGCAACACTGCAGACATACCCAAGGATATGTCGAGTGTAGTCATGACACTAGGTGATCTGCAACGTTGTAGTAATGACACTAGTGTGATCTGGCAACGTTGTAGTCATGATATTAGTGTATCTGGCAACAGTGCCATCAAAGCATAGTGATCTGGCAACGTTGTATATGTTATATGTATTGCACATGCAAACAAAGCATAGTGATCTGCATGTAATCATGAATTATGATCTGCAACATTACAGACAGGAAAATACTGTGATTTAGAAATGTTGCAGACAGGTACATACTGTGATCTGTCACGTTGTAGTCATGATACTAGTGTGATCTGGCAACGTTGCAGTAATGACACTAGTGTGATCTGGCAACGCTGCAGACAGGACAGGACGACAGCCATGGGGGAGATGTGATTGTAGGGCAGGGGAGTCAGGAGATGTGATCTAGACTCGCGCCACCACGTTTGAAACATGGAGTAGAAACACAGGAGATATTCTGTATCGTGACTGCAGGGAACAGGTAGAGTGGAGAGTAGGTCGGGGTGATGGAGACTAGCACCAACAGTGGCGTGTCTTGGCTTGTTGCCAGGGTAGGAAGAGCTAGCTGAAACTGTACCTGTGAATTGTTATCAACAGTCAGTAGAACACTCATTGGTCAGGTATCAACGAACATACATTACCATGTGAGGTGTGTAGAGCAGAGTCTATGTATGATTGGTCAAATGGGGACAGAGTGGGGGAGAACATATCACGGGTACAGTTTCAACAATCTCTGCTTACCCTGGCAACACTCTACTACACGACACTGACAGCTATAAACAAAATTTATCGTAACTCATGTTTTTTTAACCTGTAATATATTTTACCACAACAGAGTGTACATTGCCCTGGCTCCTTCTTCATTGGTTAATAGTCCCCATGACGTCATTGTCAAGTTCTCAATAGCCCCCATGGTGTGGGCTACCTAGTGTTTATAGCGCTGGGACACAGCAAGCCCTGACGGCCGCACAATCAAGCTGTGTTGTAACCTCACCCCCTCTCCCCCGCCCAATTATTGGCAGGACGAGACGTGACCCCCTCCCCCCTAGCTTAACGACCAGAATAACCAATCAGAACTGGATCGAGGGACCCCTTGGTACTTGGTTTGTGTCTAGGGTATACGCTCACATAAAGGTATCCAATGGCATTCGAACTGGGTACCGCCAAATTAGAAAGGGTTAGTAACCCGTGGCTCAGTGGCTTGGGGTAGGCTAATTTATCACTATTTTATTTATATTTCACACGCAAACATTGTGCTACAGCATAGTGTCTGGATGCGGTGCTAAAAATTAAAACGACTTAAGAGTATATTTTATTGGTCCCTGTTGACACTTCACGCAAGAGAATAAAAAGTGACAATGTAGTCACATTAGTGGTGTCATATTTGTTCTATAGTCATATAACGTGTCACTTTAAAACCTATTTTACAACAAAGGGGCTTTTACAGAGAAGCGACTACTCCAGCTAAGAGCTTGAATTAGTAATGTCAACCCTCCTTGACATGTCATTATGGAATGTACTTTTTTACTTACCAAACACAAAAACCCTTACGAACAAATTAGCTTTTGAAAACGTCAACATCATGTGCAGAGAAATAAAGAAGGGATGTTTTAAAATAATTCTCCACAACTCTTTTAACATAATCTGCAAAATATAACTTGACAACTTTTTTTTTCTTGGCATTCCCGCAGCAAATAATTCTAATCCGTATTCACAAAATGGTCAATTATTTAACTTTTTAAAAAAAGAAATATAAATGGTACGGAACTTCACACGGACTTTCTCGCTCTATTTTTTTTTTTTTTGAAATGGCGATACTTACTCAAAATTCGTGATATAATATACACCAGCAAACCCGAGAACATATTGCACTAGACATACGCAAAACATTTTTTATTCATGGTTTTAAATTTCATAATTTTATTTTTAAAGCAATTAACGTCTTCATTTGTGTATATTAAATATCAATATTGGGTCCCTAAGGGTCAACACTCCGTGTTAAAATTTTGACTTCAGATTAAAATTCTCATCATTTTACTAGGGGATATCTTATGGTTATTGCATTGCTATTAAATTTCTCTTTTATAAATTTTGACCAATTGTATAGGTAATTATTGACTATCGAGTTTAAAATGAGAGAGATAGAATCGATATAGCCGATTTTGAGAAAATGGATTTTTTCTCTTTTCAACCTTTAGTAAACTGCTATTAATTTTAGGGTTAGATATCTAATTTCAATAACCCTTCAAGGTAACCCTATTAAAACCATATATACCAAGTTTTAGCCCAATTGGTAAAATAGTTTAGGCTCTAGTCGGAGGTACAGACAGACAGACGGAAATTCAAAAAAAACTTTTTCGGATTCGGGGCTCATGAGACGTCGAGATTCATCAAAATCTCGAGTTTGATTTTTTTGACGATCACAATACTTTCTCTAGCTGTAATATAGCGAGAAAGTAAAAAAAATATTGTTGAGTTAAAGTTATATTTAAATCTTAATAAAAAGGACTTTATTTGTGAGCAAGAAAAGCTACTAGATCTACCTTCAAGTATCCATACGTCAAGTCATGTGATCTGCAGGTGTCACTTTTGATAGATATTATCAAAACCTATAAAATAACAATACAATAAGATAAAATATTATCAATGCTGCCCACAACAAAATAGGTTTGTATTTTATAAAACACACCGTTTATATTAAAATTGGACTGTACTTATGTTGGGCTCTGGAAGATATGAGAGCGTAAAATATCCGACTAAAATAGTGCAGGGTAATTCCCTAATCAACTGATATGCAAATGTTTTATTTCCCAATTTAGTTTCCAATATTCTGATAGGAATTTATTTTTCTTCAACACGTCTTACTGTCCGTTTCGATTATGTCCTATAGACATTATAATAATTAAGTTAATTTGATTGGAGATTAAAAACCTCTTTCAAAAATCCCCGCAGGGATTATATCTTGAGCCTCTCCGTACAATCGAAAAATATTGTTTACAAAACTACTAGTAAGACTGTAGTAGATGGCTACTTTCTGTATTATCATCATATTTAACCCATGATGTCAATTTTTATATTTGTAAGTTAAAAAAAGGGGGAATTTTTTAAATGCTTGTAGCACTTCAATTATTTTAATATTCTAATAAAGGTTTTAATATATATTTCAATGGTAATGTTATATCCAATATCTGCCTCGTTATTTTAATTTTATGAAAGCAAGATTTATTTCATAATGCACGATAGGACTTTTATATCTTTATCCTTCATCTCTATTAAGAAATCTGACTATACACTTCATTTTAAAATAATTTAAAATCAATATAAATTATATTCTTGTGAATTTGGCTGTTATGGAAGCTTTGAAACCTCACGTGTATTTAGCTACTAATGGACTTATAAACATACTAGCCCCCTTCCCCATAAAAAATATTGTAAAGAATCCTGTAAAACAAAGCTTCAAATCATCCATCATGTCAATATAAAAACAAAACTCTTTTTTACTTATTTAAAAAAAATAGTCCTACTATCACTATATAGCCTCCTCCCTCCTATATTCATCTCATTCCTCTTTCCTCCCCCCCCCCCCCTTTCACCAACCTGACTTTCCCTTCAACAACTTTTGTTTTCCAACGACTATATAATATACTATCGACATTTTTATGAGGAATAAATTAAATTTTCAAAATAAAATATAGCCTATGTTACTCGCTGATAATGTAGCTTTATATTGGTGAAAGAATTTTTAAAATCGGTCCAGTAGTTTTTGAGTTTATCCATTACAAACAAAAATCAAAAATCATATATTTCCTCTTTATAATATTAGTATAGATTAAACGTGTTAATAATTTACCTGTAATATGATGGATATAATTGTCATATGTTATACTAATGTAGAGAACATTGGTTTGTAACTAGGTCAACCTCTTTAGTTCAGGGATATAGAGCACTCTGTTTTTTTTTTTAATATAAGGTACAAGTAGTGCTCTTTACAAGAAAGGTATGTATCAACAAACAACTTACAGACTAACTCAACCAATAGTGTAAAAGAGTGGTTTTCAACCTGCGAGTCACGATCCACCTGCCACCTGAGGTAACTTTTTTTGTGTGGCCTACTGGCCCATTATTATACTGCTATAAAGCCACACGGCTGACTCACTCACCGACATTAATGTTTACCTACTTACATATGAGCTAGAAACTTAAAATTTGGCAAAATTATAGCTTCTAGCCTGTAACCGACGGAAAAATTCCAAAAAGTTAAAAAATTTAATTTCTAATCACTGATAAAAATTAAAAATTGCGGAGCAACTTTAAAGTCGGTGCGGACCTTTCTTTGGAGGTCTCTTGTGGCTAAACGGTAAGATCTATCAAAAAACTGCTCTGGAATTACATTAGTTTACATCCACTTGCAAAGAAAACTCACTGGGGGTTTGGGGGCTGAGCCCCTATGAGAAAAGCCAGTATATACATACAATTATTTCAGGAATAAAAATGACAAATGATGTTATACATTTTATTTTAGATGATCAAATAATAAAATAAATAAATATTTTATTTACGTATTTTACAATATTTTATAAGCTTTTTTTATTGCTTTTTACTCTAAGATATGTAATACATTAACCAGCAAAAGACAACTCCAGTAGATGAGAAAACTAGTGTTACCTCCCGTTATCCTGTTATGATACACAGCGAACATCCTTCACGAGAAATCTTAATCCCTAATGTGATTATAATAATGAACTGATACACATATTTTATAATTTATTCAATCCTAATATTGTTGTTACAGTGTAATATATTTATTTTTGTTTCACATAATTAAATATTAATATACAATGTAATGATTTCAACATGTTTATTACATTAAACTTTGGGGTAAGGGCACCAGGGATGGTAGCCGTCATCCAATTTTCAGAAGTGGGTGCTGGCTAAAAAAAAAAAAAAGAGTTGACAAACGCTGGTTTAGCTTTACCGTCCACAGTGATAAAGCGCCGTTATATGACGCAACCCGCGTGACACTTGTGTATTAAAGGTAGATAGAAGTGTGGGCTCCTTTGGGTATAGCTTAGCTTTCATACATTACTGTGTTGCGTGTTGTATTATATTCTATCTCAAGGCGCACAGTCATTAAATTGTTTATTTTGATTTGACGAACATGTAACTCATTTTATGCACTCCCCACTAAAGAGAGCCTGGGAAAATTAGTTTCTGGATTAAATGTTGCTTTATTTTACATCTGTGTGTACCAGTAGATCAATCTAGAACAAAATTTGTTGTTTCATGAAAAATCAGTCGAGAATGGGTTTTATATACAACATGTTGATACCTACTCAAGGCTCAATAAATTACCACCCCTCCCCACTTTTTTTTTGTAAAACTATAGTCGTAATTTATTGGGTTATTTTTTTAGCTTTTGTACTGATTACTCTAATGTATCAGGAATGAGGAATGTTGAATTTAGAGCACCCACATTTGCTTGGTAAATGGAGAACTATTGAAAAAACCACCTCAATACACACTACCAGGATCCGAACCTCGATATCCCCGTTATCAGTAGTCTAGTCTATTGTGAGATCAGCACCTTAGACCATGCTACCACTGAAATGTGTATTTTAATCTGAGGTTTGGCTATCTCCACGAATTAAAACGACATGAGTGCATTTCTAATTTTTTTCTTCTTCTAAGTTCCCTGCGTCATATCAAGTGCGAGTTCTTAGTTCGTATCTCTACACTGTCAACTAATGATCGGCGAAAACTGAGCAAATAACTTTCAAAAGTAGTGACGTAGACGCAACAAAGTTCCCACGCATGACAGTAGAACACTTAGTTAATGATGCAAAGCATAATTAAACGTTTCAAAAAGGAATATTTTTATATTTAAGTAGAAGTTTCACTTTATAAATATTTCAGGAATCTATTCTTTAGAACCCCGTCTTACTACCCATTCAGTTTGTACACATTTACACTAATAATGTTATATGGATGAGCAAGGATTAATTTAGGGGACGTGTAGATGCATTAGTCTGGAGGGGAAGTGGAAAAACCTTTAGGAAAATTTACTCTCAGTACATTAAAAAGAGGGTTATTGACAGCTCAATCTACTGCAAGATGACGCATTACACTATTAGACCCCCGAAACGGTTGACAATAAATTCATACTTTTTTTTGTGTTGCATTAAATATATTCAGAGGATTCCAAAAAATATGATATAGAAAATAATATTATACTACTATAAAGCCACACGGCTGACTCACTCACTGACATTAATGTTTACTCCACTTCCCGATGAGCTAGAAACTTGAAATTTGGCAAACTTATAGCTTCTAGCCTGTAACCGACGGGAAGATTCCAAAAAGTTAAAACTTTTAAATTTAAACCCCGAAAAGTATTCAAAATGGCAGAGCAACTTTAAAGTCGGTGTGGACCTTTCTTTAGAGGTCTCTTGTGACTAAATGTAAGACCTACAAAAAAACAGCTCCGGAATTACATTAATTTACATCCACTTGCAAAGAAAAGTCACAGGGGGTTTGGGGGCGGAGCCCCCAATGAGCAAAGCGAGTGTTGGTTTAGAATAAAAAATCTCATATAAATGTCCGAAACGCCAATACTGAAGATTTTATTTATGAGTAGATATAGATCATCGATTCCTTAGAATCCCTCGAATCCTTAAGGATATTCTAGATCCGAGAATTCGAGACTCAAATCCTTAAAAAATATATATATTTATTAGTTTTTAGTGACATTTTTCTAGAGCTCTGATACTGCTTATTGGTGGTTGAGAACTGATTATAATTACAGGATGAACTTAAAGGTTAAATTACAGATCTGGGTCTGGTTAACTGTATGTATGAATTTTATTTTTTTCCAAACGCGTCACCGCATCTTACTACCCGTGCGGTTTATACGATTATTTACTAATTAATCTAATGGTTTCAGGGATTAGATATGTTATATTCAGAGGTAGTGTTAACGCATTTGCGTGAAGGGAGAGTGGAGAACCATTTTGGAAAACCATTCTCAGTACACTCAACTGAGATTCGAACCTCGATCTCCCCGTCATATGCAGTCCAGTTTGTTGCAAGAGTAGTGCGTTAGATCATGCGGGCAATTTTATGATTATTAATGTATTTTATATCTATTGTATCTATCTAATGTAGTTTAAATCTGTATTTTCTCTTATTATTTTATTATTTACTAATGTGTAAATAGTTTTTTTCCAAGATTCTGATTCAAGATTCGGGAATTGGATTCGTAAAACAGTGGATTCAACTCAACTCTAAAGAGAAATCCTAAATAACTTCTAGGTAGTTTTTGACAGTACTATCT
The DNA here is from genome assembly GCA_039000515.1 of Timema cristinae. Classification (NCBI taxonomy): domain Eukaryota; kingdom Metazoa; phylum Arthropoda; class Insecta; order Phasmatodea; family Timematidae; genus Timema; species Timema cristinae. The sequence goes on from JBCFYV010000100.1 coordinate 58,594,258, forward strand.
TACTTAAAAACATAAACACCACAAGCATTAAGAAGACTTTAATAAAAAAATAATGTCACAGGTGTACGTGATTATCTAGAATTGTTGGAAATTTGAAACTTTTCAGACCCTAAAAAAAGGTGTTATTTTGTCAGGGTTTATTTCCGTAAAATTTAGTTGACTTTACTGAATCCGCCATTATTTTAAGTTCCTCTTAGGGCAAATGTTTTCCCGCGTAGTCATTTGTCTTTTGTTATCTTGACCGAGCAGTTGGCGGCAGTGATATTTACCAGCTCGTTACCGGGCCATGTATCCTCATTCCAGGGCCGATGTTTGTACACAGTAAACAGGGACCACCATACTACCCCCCCCCCCCTTATTCCCGCACCCAAACACTCCTCGCCGGTCATACAAGGACAAGCTAAGCTATCACTCCCATCAGTGGCGTAACTCGGAGAGGGTTGTTTGCCCGCGCGGCTCAACTGTTTGTACAGCAGTCTATTCACACTGGAGGGTTGTGGAGTGAGCAAGGACTGGATGCAGGGTGTCCTTTATCACTGGATCTGGAAAACTGTGGAATAGCAGAGATACAAACCCAGGAGCTGTAAATATTAGGCGGGTTACACTCAAAGATTCAGGGTTTGAACACATGTTAAAATATCAGTTTTTTTTAAAAAACAACTTATTTTTCACCACGTATGCTATAATGTTATACACAAATGTATTAATTACGCTAATGTATTGTGAAGAGGAAGTTTGAATTTACAGGAAATGTTCACTAATTTGCGTGGATGGAGAGTGGAAGACCATTTAGGAAAAAATACCTCTCAATACACCTGACCGAGATTTGAACCCCTATCTCCCCGTCATCAAAAGTCTGGTATATGACGAGAGCGACTCCTTATACTATGCTGCCACCGATGTGAGCCATAGTTAGTAAATCAATCAACATTAAGTGGGTTTATGTTAAGATGTAATTATTATTATTAGCACCGCGTCTTACTACCCGTTCGGGTTGTACGCACTGACTCTTAATGTGTAATGGTAGGGTGATTGTGAGATGAAATGGAGGACCTACAGTTTAACGTGGAATCCGAACCACGGTGGAGGCCTGGCATTTCCCACATTCACAAGATGTCTTGTCAGAGGTGAAGAAGATGTAATTATGTTTTAGTTAAGTTAGTCTTGAAATATACATACTTCATCTATAGTAAGAAAATATGTTATGTCGTAGCAATATTTGAATGAAGTTATCAGTAAAGACGCACTTTAATTAAATAACAGTTTTTTATTCTACTTCCCCCCCCCCTCTGTAATTGATATTTCCCCGTTGCTCATAGAGAAAAAAAAAGTCTCTTTTGTGAATTTAACAAATTTATTTTAAGTGAAATACAAGAAAAAAAGTAGATGTAAATTAATAAGTTCTGTAATGAGAGAAATATAATAAGAAATAGGCTTCAAACCTTTAACAAAATGTATATTTGAACAAGATTTACTACCCTTCCACTCGAGTCGATAGTGTTTAATCCTCCTAACCCCCCCCCCCCCTCCCCTATGACTACGTCCAATATTCCGATAGAGTCTGTTTACCATCGATTTCAAATATGGATGCTTGATACTGAATCAAAGTTTTCGGCTGAAAAGCAAATTGAAAAGCCCACGTCACCCACCTGACTAGATGAGTTGTTTTTTGTGGGTCTGATGGAGGGGTAGTATGAGGGAGGAAGAGGGGATGAAGTAGTGAAGAGGCAGTTTAGGGAAAGTAATGGAATTTTATGTCAATAAATGTTCTACAGAGCGAGGGATGTATATCAAAAGCACATAAAATAGCTCCGGTAATATTACTGTGATATATCGTCGATTACCAATACAAACAGTAGGATAGGAATAAATTAATTTTGAAGCTTGGGTACTTATAGATTGTACTAACTACTCGAAATTAGCGCGTTAGAGATTGCACTAAGAACTTTGCATTTTGTCCACCTATTTTTCTATCAATAAATAAATTACGTAGTAGCCAGTAACTAGTAGTTCTGTGAACAGCAGACCTCTCTCCGTGTTACTATCGTTACTACAGTCTTACTAGTAGTTCTGTGAACAGTAGACCTCCCTCCATGTTATTATCGTTACTACAGTCTTACTAGTAGTTCTGTGAACAGTAGACCTCCCTTCATGTTATTATCGTTACTACAGTCTTACTAGTAGTTCTGTGAACAGTAGACCTCCCTTCATGTTATTATCGTTACTACAGTCTTACTAGTAGTTCTGTGAACAGTAGACCTCCCTCCATGTTATTATCGTTACTACAGTCTTACTAGTAGTTCTGTGAACAGTAGACCTCCCTTCATGTTATTATCGTTACTACAGTCTTACTAGTAGTTCTGTGAACAGTAGACCTCCCTCCATGTTACTATCGTTACTACAGTCTTACTAGTAGTTCTGTTGACAGTAGACCTCCCTCCATGTTATTATCGTTACTACAGTCTTACTAGTAGTTCTGTGAACAATAGACCTCCCTCCGTGTTATTATAGTTACTACAGTCTTACTAGTAGTTCTGTGAACAGTAGACCTCCCTCCATGTTATTATCGTTACTGCAGTCTTACTAGTAGTTCTAAGAACAATAGACCTCCCTCATGTTATTATCGTTACTACAGTCTTACTAGTAGTTCTGTGAACAGTAGACCTCCCTTCATGTTATTATCGTTACTACAGTCTTACTAGTAGTTCTGTGAACAGTAGACCTCCCTCCATGTTATTATCGTTACTACAGTCTTACTAGTAGTTCTGTGAACAGTAGACCTCCCTTCATGTTATTATCGTTACTACAGTCTTACTAGTAGTTCTGTGAACAGTAGACCTCCCTCCATGTTACTATCGTTACTACAGTCTTACTAGTAGTTCTGTTGACAGTAGACCTCCCTCCATGTTATTATCGTTACTACAGTCTTACTAGTAGTTCTGTGAACAATAGACCTCCCTCCGTGTTATTATAGTTACTACAGTCTTACTAGTAGTTCTGTGAACAGTAGACCTCCCTCCATGTTATTATCGTTACTGCAGTCTTACTAGTAGTTCTAAGAACAATAGACCTCCCTCCGTGTTATTATAGTTACTACAGTCTTACTAGTAGTTCTGTGAACAGAAGACCTCCCTACATGTTATTATCAATACTACAGTCTTACTAGTAGTTCTGTGAACAGTAGACCTCCCTCCATGTTATTATCAATACTACAGTCTTATTAGTAGTTCTGTGAACAGTAGACCTCCCTCCATGTTATTATCAATACTACAGTCTTACTAGTAGTTCTGTGAACAGTAGACCTCCCTCCATGTTATTATCGTTACTACAGTCTTACTAGTAGTTCTGTGAACAGTAGACCTCCCTCCATGTTATTATCTTTACTACAGTCTTACTAGTAGTTCTGTGAACAGTAGACCTCCCTCCATGTTATTATCTTTACTACAGTCTTACTAGTAGTTCTGTGAACAGTAGACCTCCCTCCATGTTATTATCTTTACTACAGTCTTACTAGTAGTTCTGTGAACAGTAGACCTCCCTCCATGTTATTATCGTTACTACAGTCTTACTAGTAGTTCTGTGAACAGTAGACCTCCCTCCGTGTTATTATAGTTACTACAGTCTTACTAGTAGTTCTGTGAACAGTAGACCTCCCTCCATGTTATTATAGTTACTACAGTCTTACTAGTAGTTCTGTGAACAGTAGACCTCTCTCCGTGTTACTATCGTTACTACAGTCTTACTAGTAGTTCTGTGAACAGTAGACCTCTCTCCGTGTTACTATCGATACTACAGTCTTACTAGTAGTTCTGTGAACTGTAGACTCACTCCATGTTACTATCGTTACTACAGTCTTACTAGTAGTTCAGTGAACAGTAGACCTCTCTCCGTGTTACTATCGTTACTACAGTCTTAATAGTAATTCAGTGAACTGTAGACTCGCTCCATGTTAAAATCGTTACTACAGTCTTACTAGTAGTTCTGTGAACAGTAGACCTCCCTTCATGTTATTATCGTTACTACAGTCTTACTAGTAGTTCTGTGAACAGTAGACCTCTCTCCGTGTTACTATCGTTACTACAGTCTTACTAGTAGTTCAGTGAACAGTAGACCTCTCTCCATGTTATCATTACTACAGTCTTACTAGTAGTTCTGTGAACAGTAGACCTCCCTTCATGTTATTATCGTTACTACAGTCTTACTAGTAGTTCTGTGAACAGTAGACCTCTCTCCGTGTTACTATCGTTACTACAGTCTTACTAGTAGTTCAGTGAACAGTAGACCACCCTCCATGTTACTATCGTTACTACAGTCTTACTAGTAGTTCTGTGAACAGTAGACCACCCTCCATGTTATTATAGATATAATTTACAAATATACACCCAGTGTATACATTCTAAAAGAGTTAATAAACGCTAACAGTGTAAGATTTGTAATGTCTAAATTCTCGTGGTTTTAGGGTTTAGGAGATGACTTAAGATTTTCAGGTTAAATTCAAGAACTTACCTAAATTTTAACTATTAATTGACTAGATATATTTATTTGTAGTCTTGTGTTATTAAGAATAAATATTTTTACCTTCCCATATTGAGACATATTATAATCGTGAAACAGTACCCCTATGAATGAACACAGTTTATGATTTATTTTTGGTCTCTTAAGCCCCCAAACTTTTGGTTTTACAATTCTGTCTAGCTGTAAACAAAATCCACAATACAGTTAGGGAAGTAGTTTAAACCTGATATTTGTATATAATGGCTATACCCAGGGGCATTTTTAAAAATTTCAATTTCAGCCCTTAAATTATGAGTAATTTATTGGTGAGTTTTTTTGAAAACTTTGTCGAAAAAATAATAAACTAAATGAAAAAGTCATTTATTTTTTCACTCCAAAATATAATTAGTTTAAAATGTTTTACCTTGGAGACAGTTACCTCTGGGATGACTGCTTTGACAAGCCTTCTAACAGTGTCGTGTCGCCAGGGTAAGCAGATTTAGATTAAAATGTGTCCTCTAATTGTTTTCATCATTTAGATGAATTATTATTATTATTATTATTAGCACTACGTCTTACTACCCATTCGGGTTATACACACTTACGATAGTGTGTAATGGTAGGGTGATTGTGATATTAAATGGAGGACCTACAGTTTAACGTGGGATCCGAACCACGGTGGAGGCCTGACATTCCACACATTCATAAGTTGTGATTAATACACGTCTTGTCAGAGGTGAAGGAAGGGTTTGGCAAGAAGATAAATCTGTGCCAGGACCGAGGATTGAACCCCGGACCCCCAACACATAAGACAGACACCTTACCCCCTAGACCACCAGGTCTCCGACTTAGGAGAACACTCAAGTCAGGTATCAACGAACATACATTACCATGTGAGGTGTGTAGAGCAGAGTCTATGTATGATTGGTCAAATGGGGACAGATTGGGGGAGAACATATCACAGGTACAGTTGTAACAAGCTCTGCTTACCATGGAAACACTACACGACACACCATGGCCTAATATAATACCAGTGGTAATCGTCAGGAATTGGAATCTGAACCTGATTACACAGGCAGTTCCATGCAGCTGTAAAGGAAAACTAATTACTACTTCATTACTATTGATTGGTCGGAATTCCTCTGCTCTGCCGGCTTCCTCTCCTTCCTACCATCCCCTAGCGTGGTATGTGGTCGCTGGAGCTACTAGTGCTTTAGTTCCCCTCTCCCCTCTTCCCTACCACCCCCTAACCTACTAAATTTCAGGATTCTTTTCAAACGAAACTTTCATTCGTGTAAATGTTTAAATTAGAATATTTTTTTTTGGTATCCATTTGGTATTTGATCATTTAATGGAAACAAGCTTTTGCAATGCTTACATTAGGGCTGAATTAAGCTGTTAAAATGCCAACTACCCCCTTTAGTCAACATTACCGGAGCAAGTGTTATCCAAAAATAGATAGATTACTTTGTAATTTTAATTACTTTTAGTGGTGGAATTCTTTACTATATATTTCCAATGACTTTTAAAGCGAATCTATGAAAAATTAAACGACACAAATTATGTTTGTTTAGGTTAAACACATTTTAAATCAATAGAACATGTGCAGTGTCTATATATACATTTTGGTGACCTGGCGGTCTAGGGGTAAGGTGTCGGACTTCTGTGCTGGGGTCCGGGGTTCAATCCTCGGTCCCGACACAGATTTATCTGATTACCAAACCCTTCCTTCCCATCTGACAAGACGTGTATTAATCACAACTTGTGAAAGTGTGGAATGCCAGGCCTCCACCGTGGTTCGGATTCCACGTTAAGCTGTAGGTCCTCCATTTCATCTCTCAATCACCCTACCATTACACATTAGCGTAAGTGCGTATAACTCGAACGGGTAGTAAGACGCGGTGCTAATAATAATATATATACATTTATAATCTATTCTAAAAACTAGGGGGAATTTTTTTTTAAATGTATCCGTGAACTGCCCTTAAATAAGATTAAATCAGAAAAACAAACACTTTATTTTGATAATTATATGAAACACTAATTGGATATAAATTTTAAACAAAATAAATAAATAAATTTAAATAAAAATTAATTTTAAAAATCAATGAATACTTATACGTAAAATAAAATTAGAATAAGGGGAGCAGTTTAGAAGAAACGCACTCGCATAAACTCGAACCTCAATCTCCTTGTACCTGAAAAACCCAACCTTACGTGAGACTGACGACTTTGACCGTGTGACCACTGGTGAAAGCTCGGCTCTTAATCAGACTTAACTCCTATATAACAAATGGTACGGTGCACCGAACAGACTTTTTCTATATTTTTTCTTAAAATAGAGATATTTACAATAAACTACAATATTTGTGAAAGGGAATTATATACATTGTTGCAGAAACATTGAGTAAAGAGGAACATCTCTGTCCATTACGAAGCATAAGAATCAAATTAATATTTTTAAGTATTCCATAAAATATACATAATTGCTTATAATTCAGAAACTGTTGGTTTTATAAAAATATATTAGCGATTAGAATAGTTTTAATTTTAACAGTACTACAACTTTAGAATGAAAAGTTAATTCATATCTCAAATAGTTGTGGATAAATTATGAAAATCGAAATTTCTGCTAAACGTAAAGTGCCCTTAAAAGTCATTTTCATTAATAAATGAAAGTTGCCATTTTTTAAAATAATATTAAAATAGGGCGTTGATATAAAATTTGACAAAATCGTTATAAAATTATTTACTCAAAATTAGCTCTATGTTTTTTGCCCCTAAGTAACCTACGCTCTTTTTTTTTGTTACAATCACAATACTACTCTTTCCGAGAGGAATGTAGAAAGAGTGATTGAAATTAAATGTCGTGGCTTTGTGTGTGCCGAATCGTAACTGTTGTTTTTATCGTATCTCGCTATCGCTATTAGTTCTGTCAACACAGACCTTGCTCAATCCTAGTTTTTATTTTTACTTCATTTTTAATATCTATTGTGACCACATGGTATAAGGCGCTACTCTCGCTGTATACTAGACTGCCGATGACGGGGAGATAACGGTTTTAATCATGGTCGCGTGTACTGAAGGGTTTTTTTCCTTCCCAAAATGATTTTATACTCTCCCTCCATGCGAACGTGGGTACACTCCCTTTGAATTCGACCTTACTTATCCCTAACTCCTTAGTGTAATTAGTACATAATAGTGTATATCCTTAACAGACAGTAATATTAAGTGCTAGGAAAGGATGGAAATAAAAATAGTTCTGTCGTCTCCGTAAATGTTCGGTCGTCTCCGGAAATGTTCGGTCCTCTTCGGAAATGTTCGGTAGTTTCCGGACTTTGTTTTCATTCGTGGGAGCTTAATATCTACACCAAGGTTGGAAACCATTTTGGTTTTTATTTTTATTTTGAAAGAGAGACGGGTTTTATGTTAGATTTGATTTGCTAAATGTGCTAACTGTTCTAACCACTCAACCAGACAGAGTAGCTATTCGTGATTAAGCGAAGCTTGAGCAGGAACAGTTTGGACATTTCTTTTAGCACAGCGTCTTACTACCCATCTGGGTTATACGCCTAAGTAATAATCAGGCTAATTAATTAGTAATTTGGAGGGTCAATTTAGAGGAAGTGAACCCACATTTGCATGGAGGGAGAGGGGAAAACCATTAAGGGAAAAATCACCCCCAGTTCATCCAAGCGAGATTCGAACCTCGATCTCCCCGTCCTCAGCAGTGTGGCTAAACACGAGACTAGCGCGTTTGATAACTACGCTACCGAGGCTGGTGTGGACATGGTTCTTCCATAGCAGCAGTGCGAGCACACATTCCAATTTTCCGCCCGTCACATTCGGCTCGTGTAGCCTTAGCTTGATATTTCACCCTCCCCCACCCCCATCCTCTGAGCTGCTGGTGTGACCATTATACCTGACCTAAGGGGATGAAATAATGATGCGAGCTCCCACCGTCTGTATCTCTCTCCCCTTCTTTATTTGTATCCGCCCAGTCGTCAATCTACTGCATTGATATGGCGGAAATGAACTCTTTAATGACCCACACACATGGTTGATCTTATCGTAACTTAATTAAATAACAGTTTGTTTAAATAATCACTAAAACTATCATTATATAGCCAGCGAATCAGATCAACAGAGTATAAGACACTTTCACACACGGTATTGCTTTAATCCTTGTTTTGAGAAAAGTTTACGAGATCAGTAAAAATAAAATTCCTTTAAAAAACACTGTTTGTGTACTTAAAAAATTAAAAGACTAATGAATAAATATTATGAGAAAATTCACGAGTATTAAAAAAAATCACGATCACATCTATAAAATACATTTAATTAAAACCACGTCCCTTAAAATAATTAGAAATCTCTTGTTTGATTTTCTAACGAAATACAGCTTGCGTATCTTCTGCGCATGCGTCAGTACCTAAAAATCGATTATAACTAGGACCAAAGCTACTTTCAAATTACGCACATTTTTTCATGATAGCCACTTTAATTTTTGTTATTACTTGTCATTATAATTGGTCGTTTTATGATAATAGTTTATTTGTACTGAATTCAGTACATAACAAATAACGGACATAAAAAGACTATACATATTTTCATGTGTTCATACTTCAAGTTATTTGATCTGTAGTTGTTATTTTTATAGATATTACCGATATCAAAAGCAATAAAATATGTTTGTATTTTCTAAAAAAGAAAAGAAAAAAAATGTTCTTTTAATATCCTTTCGTAAGAAAACCCAAAGAATGCGTAGATGTGACCATCCTTTGGATTAGAGGGAAGGGGGGGGGGTCACGAGAAGAGGAGGGGGTAGTCTATCTCTGCATGCAAGACACGTCGTGCGCCCAATATTCAAGACATCACGTCCACAAATACTCCCATGCTCACTCAACTCTCACAAATTTAACGAGCAATACATATATATAACAACCCTAAGCCTCCCCATTTCTACCTGCCCCCCCCCCCCCCCCCCGATCCGAACCGATGTATGCAATGAGGGGTAAGGGGAAACCAGGCGCATTGCGACAGTAACATTTTCAATGTGTTTGTCTAGAGCGATTTTTTTTTTTAGTTTTTAATTGACGTGGGTTAGTGAGACCACCCCATTAAAAAAAATCTTATGACATTGAGAAGGGGGATGAAAATTGGGGGAGGAGAGGGGGAGTATATTAATAATTAGTCTTCTTCGGACCATTTCTGTGTTGTCTGAAATGACTCACGGACTCCTGCAGGGATTCTAACCAGAGACTCTTAAATGGCAGGACGTTCCTGTTAGTATATTAGGGGGTAGGATGCGCCCTTAAATAAAGGGTTCACCCGCACTGGTAGTCACGCTGGTTAAATGTCAGTCTCATATTTTTTTGTCATCTACGGGGAGAGTGGAATTCGAATCCCGTCTGTGTGTATTGAAGGTGATTTTATTTTACCCCTCAATGGTTTCTCATTACTCTCCCATACGAATTCTGGTACATTTCCTATATGTTAAACTTTCACTTTCCCTAATTCATAGATGTAGGTAAATACTTTTATACTAAAAGACCCACCTCTCTAGTTGAGTTGTCTAAGGTCGGGGTTATTAATCTCTTTTACAATTACACTCCCCCTCGCGCCAATGTCCCCCAAACTCCCTTAACCAGACTTTAGAAATCATCATCATCATCATCATCATCATCAACATGTCCTCTAGAGGGTTGACTTCAAGATATGTCTATAACTTGGTTTTACTTTACATGGGGGTAGATAGGAACAGAACAAGGGAAATAAAATTATAATTAGTAGTATTATTAATGTTGTTATATTTATTTATATAAATAAACTCGCTTTGCTTGTTGGGGACTCTACCCCCAAACCCCCAGCGAGTTTTTTTTTGCAAGTGGATGTAAACTAATGAAATTCCGTATCTATTTTTTGAATGGTCTTACCGTTTAGCCAAAAGAGACCTCCAAAGAAAGGTCTTTAAAGTTGCTCCAACATTTTGAATAATTTTTTTCTTGGGGTTAGAAATTAGATCTAACTTTTTGTAATTTTCCCGTCTGTTACAGGATTAAAGCTATAAGTTTGCCAAATCTCAAGTTTCTATCTCACCTGGAAGTGGGTGAGTCAGCCGTGTGGCTTTATGGTAATATAATAATATAATAATAAATGGTACGGTGGACCACACAGACTTTCCCTTTCTTAATACAGATTTGTGAAACGAAATAATAGGTCTTATACACTGTTGCAGAAACACTACACCGAAGATCATATATGAAATAATATACACCGTTACGGAAATATTGAGAAAGAGGATCATATTCATTCACTAAAAAGCTTAACATTATATATATATATATATATATATATATATATATATATATATATATATATATATATATATATATATATAAAGGTATTGAACGTGCACTTTCTGAACCTAATGAATACATCAGCACATCAGAATTTCTATGATCAATACCGAAAGGACCTGCCAATTTTACCGCAAAAGGTATTTCCATGCCAGGTAATAAACACACAATGCGTATTGATATTAGCGAGGACAACAGTTCAGATATAAGAGACCCATATCCCCGGCTAATAATCCCGGGTCTGGGGCGTCAGTCTCGCATTAGGCTGGACTAGCGATGAGGGGGATATCGGGGTTAGAATACCGGTCGAGTGTACCGGGGTTGATTTTTTTCTTAAATAGTATTACACACTCTTTTCCACGCAAATGCGTATACACTTCCTATAATTCAACCTTCCTGGTCCATAGCATACTAGCATAGATGTTACATACGCGTATAATCCTAACGGGTAATGAAAACCGATATAGCTAATGTTACTACAATATTAAACGAAGCTGTAGATTCTTAAAAAAATAATCTTAAACAATTTTTATCATTTTTAATCCACTTTTAAAAGACAAAAATAAAGAAAGATGACATTAATTTCAGCCTTTTCTCATAAAGATGAACGTAATTAAATGTCTACTTTTTTAATTATGTTTTATACGATCCTCGTCTCTTTTTATAGTTTCATATTTATACTCTGAGTTTAATGAGTTGTGAGCACAAATTAAAATAAAACGAGTTGTAGCAGGTTAAAACTCGCCTGAGACATTTTTGTCCCTTGCCTAAGTCTCGGCAACAGCTCAGAAGTTTTGTGACTTTGGCGCCAATCTACTGCCCAAGAACATTTTTTATAAACATCAGCTACATTTTTTATGACATCAGTAACCCTGTATTCACTGTTACTTCCTCCCGACCCCTCGAAGAGAGAAAGTATTGTGATAGTAAAACATAATTTAACTAGAATTTTTTTGTGTAGGTGACCTGGTGGTCTAGGTGTAAGGTGTCAAACTTCTGTGCTGGGGGTCCGGGGTTCAATCCTTGGTCCCGGCACAGATTTATCTGATTACCAAACCCTTCCTTCACCTCCGACAAGACGTGTATTAATCACAACTTGTGAATGTGGGGAATGCCAGGCCTCCACCGTGGTTCGGATCCCACGTTAAACTGTAGGTCCTCCATTCTATCTCACAATCACCCTACCATTATACATTAGTGTAAGTGCGTACAACCTGAACGGGTAGTAAGACGCGGTGATGATGATGATGATGATAATAATAATGTTGACCTTTCATGACTCGTTGAAACCAAAAAAGTTATTTTTGCGATTCCGTCCGTCTATCTGTCTGTATCGTGGCCCAAAGCTGAAAAAATTTACTGATCGGGATGAATATTTGTGTCCAAGGTTTTCTTAAGGTTACCTAGAGGATTTCTTGGGAATTAGATATCTAACCCTAAAATTAGGGGTAGTTTACTAAAGGGCAAAAAGATACAATTGATTTTCTCAAAATCCGCTCTAATGATTTTTTTTATTAAATTTTGTATGTAGGCACTGTTTATTACTACAAACAAAATGGCTACTCTCGTTTTCATTAAAATATCTCTAAGGGCAATTTACGTTTGGCAGAAATTTCCAATTTTGACGATATCTCCGCAACTATTTGAGATACAATAACCTAACATTGTAAAGTTGTAATACTGTTAAAATTTAGAATATTTTAACCAGGAAGATATTTTATTAAAACAAGTAGTTTTGAGTTATAAGTAAATATATCAATCTTCTATGGACTGGTTAGAAATATGAAATTGATCGGTTTACTCTTTGGTTTACAGGGATGTTCCTATTACCCAATGTTTCTGTAACAGTATATATTATTACAATTATGTTTATTGGCAGAATGTTTATGCAATAGTGTATATATTTTAGTTAAATAAATGTTACGAGTTTTTAGTAAATGTCTATATTTTAAGATAAAATGTACGGTGCGCCGAAACATTTATTTCATTGTTTCATTTATTTGAGGTATTTAACGAGCACTTTCCGAGCCTACTGATGATATCTAAACACGAGAATTTCTACGAGCGAGAGCGAAAGGGCCTACCAATTTTACCAGGAAAGGTATTCTCACAAACCTTCCAGGGTCCTTTAACACGCCACAATCAGCACAGGGGACCGACGGCTTTACTTCCCCTCCGAAGGAAGTTGTGCTACGGATTTGTATAGTTCAAGGAAAATCATGTCAACCTCGGTTGGGTTTGAACCCACTAAGATCGGATCCCGAGACGAGCAAGCACTTTACCCCCAAGACCACCGAGGTAGATTTTAATTCAAAATAAAATGAAGAGAAACTAAATATTTGTCTAAAAGGATCACTTTACGATAAATAATATATGCCAATAAACATTGTTCTATATTTTAAAATAAATATCAAACTATTTTAAGACCAAGAGACTTAGACCGTTTTGTCTCTCAACATAATATACGAGCTCATAAGCCGATATAAAATGAGTTAGACGAAATGTAAGTATATAATATAGAAATTTAATAAAATTTTAGACAAGCTAGGTTCTAAAACTACTCTTAAATTGGTTTTTGATGACTTGAACACATTTTTATAAAATCCCAAAGAACTAAACTCTTTAGGCATTGGCCCAAACCAATTTTTTTCAACCAAGACCATTTTATACACAATAACTTTTAAATAAGTGGAAATAAAATTGAGTAGTTTTTTAATATAAATAAAAATAAAGTTATATTAAAGTAGATATTTTATTATTAATTTAAATTTTTTAGTATTAGTAAATCCCTAACAATCCTTCCTCCATACTCATGCTGGTGCATTTTCACCATTTTTTAACGTTGTACTATATTATTTATTTGTTTGTTTAACACCGCGTCTTACTACCCATTCGGATTATACGCTTTTGTTCTAATTACACTGATAGTTTCAGGGATTAGGAAGGCTATATTTAGAGGAAGTGTACTCACATTTGCTTAGAGAAAGAGTGGAAAACCATATTAGAAAAAACCACCCTCAGTACAACTGACTGAGTTTCGAACCCAAGCTCTCCATCATCAGTGATCTAGTATACTGCGAGAGTAGCGCGTTAGACCATGCGGCCACCGAGGCGGGTGTATTTATTATTAACGTGGGAGAAAAAAATGTTTGTTAAATGTTATATATTTTCACATAATTACATATTTTGACTGATTTAGCTGCATATTTATGTCTGTACATATTATGTACTGTTACATATTTATGTACTGTACATATTTATGTACTGTACATATTGTGTAGATTTTCTTACACCCATCACTGTTTTCAACCTGTGGTCAGTTTTTTATTCAAGCCATATATTTTTCAATACCAGTTTACTAGGACAGGCAAAACATCCAGTCCCCCGGTCGTTAATTCATCACTGTGAAAGGGGAAACCCATAGTTTCATCAATGATATTTTCAGTCATGCTGGGATTGAAGCCGGGACTCTTAATTCAGTAGACAGGCACGCTACAGAGCTAAGGGGTTGGACTTTGCAGGTTAATACAACATAAAAACTGGGCTCTAGCTATAAGTGTAGTTTCTATAAAGGAGAGCCCGACTGCTAAGGACGGGAGATCGAGGTTCGAATCTCGGTCGGGTGAACTGGGGGAGGTTTTTCCTAAATTGTTTTCCACTCTCCCTCCACACAAATGCGGGTTCACTTCCTTTAATTCAACCTTCCCAATTGCTAATACATTAGTGTAATTAGTACTTAAGCGTATAACCCGAACGGGTAGTAAGACGCGGTGCTAAATAATAATAATATTATATTATTAATTTAAAGGAGGAGAAAATCTGTATGACTCTTCGTAACATTTAATTTTGCAGTAAAAAAAAGTGTCTTCATATCTTGAGCGGACTGTACCTCTGATTAAAAAAAAAAAATGAACCGTGAAACCTCAAATTTGCAGACTGAATGTGTATGGCGTGAGGTATTCCCAGAGTTGTAAGGGGTAATTCAACACCATGGTCCCCCTGTCCTGCCCCTTGACTTGGTGCTGGACACGCGACACTAGCTCTACAACTAGACTGCTGGAGATATTTTAATTAGATTCAAACAAAAACACGTAGCAAAGCTTCCTCCTAGCAAATTATTTTGTTTTAAAGTGAATTAGTTTCTTACCGCGTCAGCGCCGAAGTTAAAAAAAGTCACTGCTATCACTGGTGGGGGGAACGGGGGGGTATTGTTACCGGTGTAGGGGGTGAGGACAGTCGGGGTGCTTACCCCCCCCTTCCCCCGCCAGACAATATTTACCCTGCATCTGCCACTCTCTACCTTCGCACTTTAGGAAGACGAGGACTAAAGAAAAGTTTATTGAAATTTAATTAAACATTTAAAACATATATCATACATATCCATTGAGAGCTCGTATTGAAAATTTAAATTAATTTTATATACTATATACAAAGATCTATCCTATCTTATAACTCTTTTATCTATATATTAAGGTTTCTCTTTATTTCTTTATGGGTTTATTTAGCTCTCTCTTTTATATATATATGTGTATGTATATAATCTCTGTCCATTATTATACCACTATAAAGCCACACGGCTGACTCACTCACTGACATTAATGTTTACCCACTTACAGATGAGCTAGAAACTTAAAATTTTGCAAACTTATAGCTTCTATCCTGTAACCAAAGGGAAAATTCCAAAAAGTTAAAATTTTAAACCCCGAAAAAATTCAAAAATAGAAAATAGGAGCAAATTAAAGTCGGTGCGAACCTTTCTTTGGAGGTCTCTTGTGGTTAAACGGTAAGACCTATCAAAAAGCATTCCGGAATACATTAGTTTACATCCACTTGCAAAGAAAACCACTGGGGGTTTGGGGGCGGAGCCCCCAACGAGCAAAGCGAGTGTGTGTGTGTGTTGTAAATATATGTATATATATACAACACACACACAAACACACACATAAGCACTATTGAATATCCTATTTTCATAAGAAGACACTTTTAAAACATACAAAAAATATATTGCGGTCAACTATGATAACATGCTACCATATTATTGTTATTTTATAATTATTGATAGTATATATCAAGCATCACAGCTTTAGATCACGTCACTTGACGTATGAAAACATGAAATTATATCTACTATTTTTCCTAGCTGTCAGATATGATTTTTCCTGTGAGAATTGGACCGTAGTCGACCAAAGTATGGACACAGATGTGAACCTTGACTTAACACAACCTAACCTAACCTGGTCACACAAGACGATGGAAATTGTACTTTTTCACATATTCCACGTCTTACCACCACCCATACTATCCTTATATTCACATTAACACGTAAGTATGAGGAAGGTAACGTTTAGAAGAAGAGTACATGCATTCGAACGGAGAAAAAGTTGAAATAAACATTAATTATATATAATTCCACAAGCCTGAAATCGAAACTAGAACTTCTCCATCACCAACCAACCAGACAAGATGAGACCAACGCCTTTATCTGTGTGCCCACCCATTAAGACTATATGCATACATAGGTATGTGTTAATTTTTATCAAGAGGAGGGTAGAATATTGAAAAAATGTAACGCCATTTAAGTGGAGTGTGAGTGGATACAATTTTTTTCAAACAACCTCACCACACCCTGCCTTGATTCTAACCCCAACCTCTTCTTCATTAGAAATCCAGCGAGAGTAACGCCTCAAACCATACGTGCACATTTTTTTTTTTACAAAGATAAGAGTTTATTTGTATTGAATTAAATTATGGAATTTTGTAATAATTTTCATACAATTGATTATTCCTTTTGAAACAATTCCAAACTTCCTTGGTGAAAAATAGCATAAAACAAAAGTGAAACGTGGTAGTTTGTAGCGAACGCTTTTATCAAGGACATATTAAAAGTGTGAACAGTATATTTAAAGATCTATGAAGATCATGTGGCATGTCATTTATATGATATGACTACTGCAATTAAAATTCCATAAAGACAATTAAAACAAGATAACAAGTACTAATATATTCTAATAAGATGTGGCAGGTATTAACGCATCGTGGATTTATGTTGCCGGGAGACGCCTCTAAGCTCCCAGGAAGATTGCCGCAGCGAACAATGCCAACACCGCGAGCTATTTCACATCTTGATCAAAGGACACACATCGAAGAAAAAGAAGATAATTGTCTCTGCTCGCCACGCCCTTTTCCCCTTAGATCTCCTAATGTAGTTCAGTTCTGTTGCTATATAACGGATTTACCTGCGAGTCACATTTTTGTATTAATTTACTGGAGGAAGAGGTACGACGTGAAACTTCAGCACCGAATAGGAATGCCGGCCTCCACCGTGGTTCGGATTCCACGTTAAACTGTAGGTCCTTCATTTCATCTCACAATCACCCTACCATTACACATTAGCGTAAGTGCGTATAACCCGAACGGGTAGTAAGACGCGGTGCTAATAATAATAATTCAGTTCGAAGACTCTACTGGTGTCCACAATGTGTCAGGCATCGGTATCACCGCCACGTTGAAGAGGAAACCTCTTCTGAGACCAAACATCTGTATCTTGTTTAGAAACTACATTAGATTCTAAGCTCCGTTTCTATGTCCATCAAACATAATTTATTAGTCCAGATAGTCTGATGGTTATTTCCCACAAGGCTCAGTTTAAAAACGAGGGCTCTATGCTCTATTTATATAAATAGGACCAGGTGATTGTGTTTACCGAGTCCATGAATCTTTGATTTCATTTCCTTAAGTCCTTAAGACATTATTTTATTTATCAGGAAATGATTTTGACACCCTAAACGGTATGATCATGTTTAGGATATCTTTATGGCAACAATCATATTATCTAACATTTTCTTCATGAACCTAGACAGGTCAGCGACAATTGCAGTCACGATTGACCCCCTTTTTGTGTAGTTATTTACGGTGCATAACCTGTGGAAGCACTACTGTAGATTGAAGTAATGGCCCGCGTGGATAATACTTTGTTCGGCCCCTACAGGTGATATATGTATATAAGTGTTCAAAGATAGTTTGTACTAGTAATTGTGTGCCCTGGCAATAGGTAAATCTATAAATTTACTATTGATTGTCGTGGCAGTACTAATTAAGAAATGACCAGCCATTATAAGATCACTTTGTAGATGCCTGATTGTTAGTCATCTATTATTTGTAAAATGGAAGCTCCTCTTATAGGAAATTATTCTTAGGTTTTCGTAACATTCCATGGGGGTTGACTCAATCTAGCTCGCTTAAATAAAAACTTCTTAGTAACTTTAAAAAAATATAGTATTTGCTAATATGTCTCTTATGTTCAATGGTTTCACTATCATTAGTTGGGTATTAGACAGGCTAGATTGTCTTTATGAATATCGCCTAAAACCTAATTTAATTTGGATGTCCTAATTTTTACTGCCGCTGATAGAGGCAGACTCTCCTTCGTACGAGTAAGAGTGAAGATCCTTATTTCTAGAGTTATTAAACTGAACAAAATGTTCTATATAAGTTATGTTGGTTCCTTATCGACAACGTGTTAATATATCTGTTTGTCCATCTTAATGTTTCCTACCTTGATAACAGAATGTAGTTATCTTCAAGTAATTAGATTAAAATCTTTTCTCTCATAAGTAATTATGTATCTTTTTATTTGCATTTTAATAAACTAATGTGTTAAACTTATATATCTCTGTGATGCATTTTCTTTCCCTATCCTTCATCAATTATAACTTATATAATTATATAATAGTAATTGTCTCTTTTTCTACGTCATAGGAGAAGCGACGGTTCAATCACTTGGACATTTTAAAAGCCCATTAGGGTTAAGTCCATAATTAAGCTCCCCGGAATATTTTAAGTCCACTAGTTTGGTTTTATTATTGCATTATGAAGGTTTTTTTAGAGATGTCCTAAATTTACATAGGAATTAACAGACGAATAAAAACATTTTAGTGTCCTTTACTCAGGAAATGAGATTATGTTTTCGTGACGCGGCAAATTGGTTAACAAAACGTTAAACGGGGAATAACAGAGACGGAAATTAAAAACTGTATCTGCAGCCATCTTTGACATTTTCTGACAAGCGCGTGAAATAAATATTGCAACGTAACAACAAAATTAAATTGAATCAATCTTTTATTTACATAGCCGAGAACGCTAAGATCAATCTTGAAGTTTTGTGTTCCCCAGAAAATTAAAAAAGGGGTCTTAAAATTATGTACGTCTGTCTGAAACCGTCCGAAAGTGTTTGACATACTTCATTAAAACGTGTTACTTAGGTGTTACATGGTCATAACTCAAGGTGATTAAGGGATTTTTATTAAAACTCTAAAACGAAGGGAAGCTTACTTGTAGTAACTAATTTTTGAAAACTTAAAAAATATAAAATAAATTAACGATTTTGTTCACATCTAATATCTATATGGTAAATAAAATCAAAAGTTTATTTTTATTTAAAAAATATTTAATTATTGTTTATCGTACATGTATTTGTGAAAATTTGAATAAAAAAATTACTATTACGATTTTATTCAAAGTTGATATCTGAAGAGTGTTTAATATGATTATAAAAATAATGTAATTAAACAAAAAACTTACCAAGAAAATACAAACGATTGAATCTAAATATTTATTTAATTCACGGCTAAAACCTTTCTATATGTGATATTTTACTTGCATATTGATTTCTTGGTGCTCAAGTTATACGAAATACTTCTTATCTTTTGAAAATTCTTATTTTGCTTCGTGTCTAACCACCTAAACTATACTAGAATGCCGATAACGGGGAGAACGGAGTTAGAATCCCGGTCTGCTGCACTGAGGGGGATTTATCCTAAATTGTTTTACATTATCTACTGACGCAAATGAGGATACACTTTCATAGATTCATTCTACCTCATCCCTAGCACATTAGGGTAATTAAGTAATATTCATACAAACCGAACCGTTAATGAAACGCTACGACAAACAATTAAAACAACTGAAAATCTATTTGTGAAAACCATCCCTTCACCCTATTGGTTCCACACCCTCATACTCATGCTCAAGGTCACCCTCTGAGCCTCGATATATTATCTAACTTTATACATTTCAACACACAACATACAACCAGATGATATATTGTATATTTATCCAAACTAGGGGTCTACGCCCTGTCGATCTCGCGATAATTTTCAGTCTATCTTTAAGAAAGGTATATCATAATTAAATGCCTATCTTTGAGTCTTAATTATTATTAGCACCAAGTATTACTACCCATTCGGTGTATACGCACTTACGCTAATGTGTAATGGTAGGGTGATTGTGAGATGAAATGGAAGACCTACAGTTTAACGTGGGATCCGAACCACGGGGGAGGCCTGACATTCCACACATTCACAAGTTGTGATTAATACACGTCTTTTCAGAGGTGAAGGAAGAGTTTGGCAATAAGATAAATCTGTACCGGGACCAAGGAGTGAACCCCGGACCCCCAGCACAGAAGTCTGACACCTTACCCCTAGACCACCAGGTCACCTCTTTAGGTCTTATAAGCTGGCAAATATATCAAATACTTTCAAATAATATCAGAGTGTGACCAAAATTACCTTGATAGATTATAATCAGTGTTGATATAAAAAGGGTTTAATATGATAATATCCAGTTTAGTTTATTTAGACTAGATGTTTTTTTAAAAAAAAAGGTTATTTTAGCACTGAGTCTTACTACACATTCAGGTTATACGTATATATATTAATTAACCCATTGGTTTTATGAATTATGAGGGCTATATTTTTAGAAATTTACCCTTATTTGCGTGGAAGAAGAGTGGGAGCCCATTTTAGAAAAATATATCTTCATACACCCGACCGAGTTCGAACCTCGATCTCCCCGTCATCGGCAGTCTAGTCTACTGCGAGAGTAGTGCGTTAGTTCACGCGGCCACCGAAGTGGGTTTAAGGCGATCGGCCCTATCTTAAAGAATTTTGATTGTTTTGAAATTTTCTTTTCGGGAACGGTTTGTTCAAGAATAAAAGCATGTTGATTAAGCGGTACTTTTTATATAAACACCTCCTCTATAATTTTAACCGTTATCATACATCGATAAAATTGTAATTTTTCAATAAAAAACTGCCGCCTTTATAACAAAAAATAAGGAAATGTAACAGTTAATAAACATAGATACATTATCTTAGAAGGGGTGTTGAAAATATTAACACAAAAATTTCACTCGTTCTCGAGAAAACTTACATTTCCTAACGCATGATTCTCCCGCAAGACCTGTTCGGTAGCTAGCGCCATCTATGGTCTCCGTGATCCATCTGTTCTTGTTGGCGCGGAAGGATATTTTGGTCCATTGTGAAGCCACGCCATGCCTGTCACCCTCCGCCCAACACCCCACAAAATAGTTTTTAGACTTTCATTCGACAGCGACAAAGGCCTTAAGAAAGTTGGTGACACTCGAATTTGAGGAAAGGTTGATTTTAAGTAATAATTATATTATAGTAAAGAAACTGTGGATGATTGCGAGACTTTTGATATTTTTAAAAGTCCATCGGGGCCCGGAAAGTTTTCCAACCCTTGATTTAAACCATAAAATGTGAAATGTACCGAAGGAAAAAGAAAATGCATTATTTAATATATCTCTCTTTTCAGCCTGGAGCTATACAGTGGTACCAACTATAGCCCATAGAGTGCATTAGTATCGTGGTAATCTTGTATAAAGAAGTTTCCGTCCGGGTCCACACTTGCTCATTTACATAACGCAGGGGATTTTCCTGCCGTGTACAGTCCGTAGAGGGGAAAAAATTGGAACCCTTCTCTCTATAGGTTGGCAGTAAAGTTTGTTACACATTACATTTTATTTTAATGTAAAACGATTATATATCAACCATTTCGGGGGCCGCATGTTCTAAGGCGCTACTCTAGCAGTAAACTAGATTGCTGATGAAGAAATCGAGGTTTGAATCTCGGTCGGGTGTACTATTTAAAAAAAAAATTGTTTTCTACTCTACCTCCACGCAAGTGCGGGTACGCTACCTCTAAATATAAACTTACTAATCCCAAAAAACAATCAGCGTAGTTATTAAATAAAAACAACTCAATATCTAAAGTAAAAGACATTTAACAAGATTCGCTTCAGTGGCCGTATGGTCTAAGGCGTCACTTTTGTAATAGGCTGGACTGCCTATGACTGGGAGAACGGGGTTCTAACCTTGGCCGGGTGTACTGATTGTTTATTTTTCATACATGTTTTTAATATATGCGCGACGAGGTTGTATTTGTTTTAAATTCATCCTTAAGGCCATCAGCGTATAACCCGGACGGTTGGTAAGACGCGGTGCTACCCAGTGGTACGGCCCTATGGTAAGAGAAAGACAGAAGGTGGTATTGATCTCGGTGAGTGTGTGAGATGTGGGTCAGGTATGCTACCCCCCATTTCCGCACCCCTAACCACTGCAGTACGACAGTCAAAATGACAACACAACGGGACAGCTACGGCATTTGACGCTGTGTAACCTTTTCTGATATGACTACCATCGGATATACATGGGAAGAACCTTATACTGACGTCATTAGATCTACATTCACCTGTTCATACGTCAAGCCATATGGTTTGCAGCTGTTACTTTTATTATCAGT